>CM053031.1:225558830-226149534 GCA_028564925.1 Lithobates sylvaticus | reverse complement strand
CATCATGTTATTGACTATAAGTGATCATTTTTCAAAGTGACCGTTTGCTACACCTTTCATATATCAGTCCCATAAAATTATTACTCAGCCCTAATACAGCACTGAAAAACATATTTCAAGTCACAGTATTTAGATATATCTATATATAGATAGATCTATATATAGATCTATCTATATATACAGTGGTGTGAAAAAGTGTTTGCCCCCTTCCTCATTTCCTGTTCCTTTGCATGTTTGTCACACTTAAGTGTTTCGGAACATCAAACCAATTTAAACAATAGTCAAGGACAACACAAGTAAACACAAAATGCAATTTGTAAATGAAGGTGTTTATTATTAAAGGTGAAAAAAAATCCAAACCATCATGGCCCTGTGTGAAAAAGTGATTGCCCCCTAAACCTAATAACTGGTTGGGCCACCCTTAGCAGCAACAACTGCAACCAAGCGTTTGCGATAACGTGCAATGAGGCTTTTACAGCGTCCTGGAGGAATTTTGGCCCACTCATCTTTGCAGAATTGTCCTAATTCAGTTACATTAGAGGGTTTTCGAGCATGAACGGCCTTTTTAAGGTCATACCACAACATCTCAATAGGATTCAGGTCTGGACTTTGGCTAGGCCACTCCAAAGTCTTCATTTTGTTTTTCTTCAGCCATTCGGTGGTGGACTTGCTGGTGTGTTTAGGATCATTGTCTGCTGCAGAACCCAAGTTCGTTTCAGCTTGAGTACACGAACAGATGGTCGGACATTCTCCTTCAGGATCTCTTGGTAGACAGCAGAATTCATAGTTCCTTTTATCACGGCAAGTCTTCCAGGTCCTGAAGCAGCAAAACAGCCCCAGACCATCACACTACCACCACCATATTTTACTGTTGGTATAATGTTCTTTTTCTGAAATGCAGTGTTCCTTCTACGCCAGATATACTTGGACACACACCTTCCAAAGAGTTCCACTTTTGTCTCATCGGTCCACAGAATGTTGTCCCAAAAGTCTTGGGGATCATCAAGATGTGTTGTGGAGAAATTGAGACGAGCTTTGATGTTCTTTTTGCTCAGCAGTGGTTTTCTCCTTGGAACTCTGCCATGCAGGCCATTTTTGCCCAGTCTTTTCCTGATGGTGGAGGCATGAACGCTGACCTTAACTGAGGCAAGTGAGGCCTGCAGTTCCTTGGACGTTGTTGTGGGGTCTTTTGTGACCTCTTGGATGAGTCGTCGCTGCACTCTTGGGGTAATTTTGGGCGGCCGGCCACTCCTGGGAAGGTTCACCACTGTTCCATGTCTTCGCCATTTGTGGATAATGGCTCTCACTGTGGTTCGCTGGATTCCCAAAGCTTTGGAAATGGCTTTATAACCCTTTCCAGACTGATAGATCTCAATTACTTTCTTTCTCAATTGTTCCTGAATTTCTTTGGGTCTCGGCATGATGTGTAGCTTTTAAGGATCTTCTGGTGGACCTTACTGTGTCAAGCAGCTCCTATTTAAGTGATGCCTTGATTGTGAACAGGTGTGGCAATAATCAGGCCTGGGTGTGGCTAGAGAAATTGAACTCAGGTGTGGACAACCACAGTTATAGTATGTTTTAACAAGGGGGGCAATCACTTTTTCACACAGGGCCATGATGGTTTGGATTTTTTTTCACCTTTAATAATAAACACCTTCATTTACAAATTGCATTTTGTGTTTACTTGTGTTGTCCTTGACTATTGTTTAAATTGGTTTGATGTTCCGAAACACTTAAGTGTGACAAACATGCAAAGGAACAGGAAATGAGGAAGGGGGCAAACACTTTTTCACACCACTGTATACACATATCTATCTATCTATCTATCTATCTATCTATCTATCTATCTATCTATCTATCTATCTATCTATCTATCTATCTATCTATCTATCTATCTATCTATCTCTGTCTATCTATCTATCTATCTATGTATCGATAGATAGATATACAGTATCTCACAAAAGTGAGTACACCCTTCACATTTTTGACACTTTGCTACAATGTAAAGTAGTGAGTGTACAGCTTGTACAACAGTGTCAATTTGCTGTCCCCTGAAACTAATGCAACACACAGCCATTAATGTCTAAACCGCTGGCAACAAAAGTGAGTACACCCACCCCTAAGTGAAAAGTCCAAACTGGGCCCAAAGTGTCAATATTTTGTGTGGCCAACATTAGGGATGGGCCCGGTGTTCGATTCGAACCCATGTTTGAATCGAGCACCGGGCGTTCGCTCGCTCGGCGAGCCCAGAACTATTGGGGCCGCTCGCATCAAATTCGTGTGATGCGAGCGGCCCCGCAATGCATTGCGGCCCGCGCAGTGCAATGCTGGCTGATGATTGGCCAAGCATGCACTGTGACCCCGCATGCTTGGCCAATCACAGCGCCGGCAGCGAGGAGAGCCATAATTGGCTACAGGCAGGATGCCTGTAGCCAATTATAGCTCAGGGGCTTTAGTACACGCCCCACGGTATAAGAGGCTGCCGTGCCGGCGGCCTCGCATATTCTGTTTCAGTCAGTGTCAGCGTGTCAGTGTGCTGCTGACAATATGTGCTCTATTTCTGGGGATATGTGTGTGCGTGCTGTTAGAACAGCATTGCAGTATCACATCTGGGGGGTGTCTATAGGTGGCCTGTGAAGGGGGGCAGGTTTCCTGTGCTTAGAACTTTCCCTGCAAAAAAGTGTCATTTTTGCAGGAAAAAAGCTATTTAAAAGCACTCGCGGCTAATGAATTGATGGCTCCTGTAACACAGAGAACTGTCATTCATTAATAAAAAACAAAAAAAAAAGCGTGGGGGTCCCCCCAAATTCAATAACCAGGCCCTTCAGGTCTGGGATGGATATTAAGGGGAACCCAGCCAAAAAAAAATGGCGTAGGGTCCCCCTCAAAATCCATACCAGACCCTTGAGGTCTGGTATGGATTTTAAGGGGAACCCTAGCCAAAAAAAATGGCGTGGGGTCCCCCTCAAAATCCATACCAGACCCTTATCCGAGCACGCAACCTGGCAGGCCGCAGGAAAACAGGGGGGGACGAGAGCGGCCCCCCTCCCGCCTGAACCGTACCAGGCCACATGCCCTCAACATTGGGAGGATGCTTTGGGGGTCTAAGACCCCCAAAGCACCTTGTCCCCATGTTGATGAGGACAAGGGCCTCTTCCCCACAACCAAGCCCGGTGGTTGTGGGGGTCTGCGGGGGGGGGGCTTATCGGAATCTGGAAGCCCCCTTTAACAAGGGGACCCCCAGATCCCAGCCCCCCCCCCTGTGTGAAATGGTAAGGGGGTACAAAAGTATCCCTACCATTTCACCAAAAAAGTGGCAAAAATTGTAAAAATGACAGGAGACGGTCTTTGACAATTCCTTTATTAAAATCTTCTTTCTTCATCCTTCGGTTTCTTCATCTTCTCCTTCTGTCATCTTCTTCCATCGTCTTCTTCCATTTTCTTCTTCCTCCGATCCGCTTCTTCTTGCGCTGGTCTTCTCGTCCTTCTCGTCCGGCATCTTCTTCCGTCGGCGTCGGCGTCGGTGTCGGTGTCTCTGTCTCTGTCTCTTCTTGGGCCGCTCCGCGCAATGGGAGGCTCCCGCTGTGTGAGGCTCCGCTCCGTCTGACAGGTCTTTTATAATGGAGGGCACCTGGTGACCCCGCCCCCTCTGACGCACGGGGACGTCATAGGGAATTCCATGATGGCTTTCCCCATGACATCAGAGGGGGGCGGGGTCACCAGGTGCCCTCCGTTTTAAAAGACCTGTCAGACGGAGCGGAGCCTCACAGAGCGGGAGCCTCCCATTGCGCGGAGCGGCCCAAGAAGACACCGACGCCGACGGAAGAAGATGCCGGACGAGAAGGACGAGAAGACCAGCGCAAGAAGAAGCGGATCGGAGGAAGAAGAAGATGGAAGAAGATGGAAGAAGATGGAAGAAGATGACGGAAGGAGAAGATGAAGAAACCGAAGGATGAAGAAAGAAGAAAGAAGATTTTAATAAAGGAATTGTCAAAGACCGTCTCCTGTCATTTTTACAATTTTTGCCACTTTTTTGGTGAAATGGTAGGGGTACTTTTGTACCCCCTTACCATTTCACACGGGGGGGGGGGATCTGGGGGTCCCCTTGTTAAAGGGGGCTTCCAGATTCCGATAAGCCCCCCGCCCGCAGACCCCCACAACCAATGGCCAGGGTTGTGGGGAAGAGGCCCTTGTCCTCATCAACATGGGGACAAGGTGCTTTAGGGGTCTTAGACCCCCAAAGCATCCTCCCAATGTTGAGGGCATGTGGCCTGGTACGGTTCAGGCGGGAGGGGGGGCCGCTCTCGTCCCCCCCTCTTTTCCTGCGGCCTGCCAGGTTGCGTGCTCGGATAAGGGTCTTGTATGGATTTTGAGGGGGACCCCACGCCATTTTTTTTGGCTAGGGTTCCCTTAAAATCCATACCAGACCTCAAGGGTCTGGTATGGATTTTGAGGGGGACCCTACGCCATTTTTTTTGGCTGGGGTTCCCCTTAATATCCATCCCAGACCTGAAGGGCCTGGTTATTGAATTTGGGGGGACCCCTACGCAATTTTTTTTTAAATTTTTTTTTTTTTTATTTTTTATCAATGACTTTTTTTTTTTATATGCATTATTAAAATCACTGCTCCTGAAAAAAGTTTTTAAAAAAAATTTTTCATTGATACATGTCCCCAAACACTTTTTATGACATTAACATGTGTAGCGCTACCCCCAGTTAAGAGAGCCGCTGGTTTGTTTTGGGTCCCTGAGTACAGCTCCACCAACCCCCGGCAATTTGGCTCTACCCGCTCTGGCACAGTTAGTAAAGGGGTACGTCCCTATGCACATAAAACTTAGCTTATACTCTAAGTGTAATTGGTATGAACTCACAAGCAGACTGCTGAAATAAGAATAACTGGCTTTACTTTGGCAGTAAGGAAAAAGAATAGCAACATGCATTTGAACATATATCTCACAATACTTTAGCAGGTCCCTGCAATATGCACTTTAAACATGTACACAGGTATATGAATCTAACAATGGGGAAACGGAGCGCCCAGTGTGGCGACCGTCTGCTATGCACCCCTGAGGTGCAATAAATCTATCTGCGCCTACCTAACGGACCAGGCCTGATCCCTAGCAATAGAGCTCAGTCCTTGTACTAGTACAGTGTTCTTCACCGGCAATAAATCTGTAGAGGTGGTGCACATGTAGCTTTAAATGGTGTCATTTGTAATCCACAAAAGTAACATTGCTGCTCTGAGGTAAATTGCGCCTAGGCAGTTCAGTAGGCATAAAACGTGTGTGTCAATGCAGGATTGAGCCTACAGGCTCTCTCACCAATCCTTGGGGTACCGTCCTCCGATCCGGTCCCTCTAATGGCGGCTCTGGTCTCTTCAATGGCGGCGTCCGGTCTCCTCAGTCACAGCCCTGCACTCCGGTCATCAGCTCCGTCCGACCGACAGTAAGGGGAAGTCTCCGCTCCGCTGCTGTGGACTCTGAGGGGTGAGAGTCTCACTCCATCGGCTGCAAGGCCCAGGCTTCAGGCCTTCAGCTCCGGTCCGCACAGGTGTCTCTGCTGGCTGTAGTCTCCGCGTCACACGCTCTGTCAGCAGAGGCAGGCCAGTCCTGTCAGGCCTCAGAAGAGGAAGTGTCCCAAGAGGAAGAGGCGGTCTCCGCTCCTCCCTTTTATAATCTCCCCCAGCAGCCTCCCGGGCGGAAGTCAGCAGCCCTGGGGCCTGGGGAATCCTGGGAGATGTAGTCTCTAAGCCTAAAAGGGGTAGAACCCCGCTACACACTCCCCCCACTTTGAATCTTTGGTCCCCAAAGACAGTGTTCAAACTACAAACTTTCTCGGGAACAACATTTTCACATAATTTGGACAGAGGAGCTTCCCACCAATTGGCATGAGATGGGGAGCTGTCCTGTCTACAGGTCACTTCAGTGTGTGCGACCTGCTTAACTGTGCCAGAGAGCGAGCTGGGGTTGCCCTCCACTAAATGAACAGCGGAAGGGTCAGGGCTTTCAGCACTTCTCCTTGCTGTAGTAACAGAGTCCTCTGAACTTTCTCCCATCTTGGGGTAAGTTAACTTCTTGGGAGGCTTCACACTCCTGCGAGCTCTCTGTTCTCTTGGAACTTCTTCAGGAACACATTCTGGCAACATCTCTGGTTCTGGAACATCTTCTTCTTGTTCTGGGTAGAGACCAGGGATATCTTCCCAGCACTCAGGCACATCACTGAATGGCACAAACTCTGTGGCTTCTGGGTTCAATGTGTTATCTTCCACATCTTCAGTAGGTGGAAGATCTATGGCAGAATTTCCTGGAGTTGAGGAAGGCCATAGCCATTCAAGTTCTCCTCTTTCTTCCTCTGGTTGGGGGTCCTGTCCACCCCTAACTTGGGATGTCTGAGACCTAGTATTAGGCCTGGGGGCATCCAGAATGGAAACAGATTCAGGTAAGTCTCTCGCTGGAGGTATTCTGACTGCTTCAGTGAGTGGGAGCAAATGATTCCTATGCCAGGTCTTCAAAGGCCCCAATCTTCCTTCTGGCTTCAACTTGTAGACAGGCAATCCTGGAAGTTTTCTACAGATGATATATGGTTCTGATCTCCATCTATCAGCTATCTTGTGTTTCCCAGGGATCCCTAGGTTGCGTAACAGTACACGGTCCCCAGGCTGTAGGTCCTGTACTCTAACTTTCAAATCAAAGTTCCTCTTATTTCGGGCCCCCCTCTGGTCAGAGGCTGCTTGAGCTTTTTCATAAGCTATCTTCAAACTGCGCCTCAGTCTGTCCACATATCCTTTGTGGGAGGCAGCAGAGGCATGATCTAAAGAAATTCCAAAGGCCAAATCCACTGGCAATCTTGCTTCTCTCCCAAACATCAGCCGGTAAGGGGAAAAACCTGTCACATCACTTGTGGTGCAATTGTAAGCATGCACTAGAGCTGATATGTGTTGGCTCCAATGTTGCTTCTTCTCTGTTTCCAAAGTTCCCAACATGTTCAATAGGGTCCTGTTGAACCTTTCAGGCTGGGCATCACCTTGAGGGTGATATGGTGTGGTCCTAGTCTTCTCTACTCCCAGAGAATCTAGTAGCTTCCTGATCAGGCGACTCTCAAAGTCTCTTCCTTGGTCTGAATGGATTCTCTGTGGCAGTCCATAGTGAACAAAGTACTTCTCCAAGAGTACCTTGGCTACTGTAGAGGCCTTCTGGTCCTTGGTTGGGAAAGCCTGAGCATAACGAGTGAAATGGTCGGTTACCACCAGAACATTTCCCAATCCGCTCAAATCGGGTTCAAGGCAGAGAAAATCAATGCATACCAGATCCATTGGGCCTTCACTCTGTAGGTGGCCCATTGGGGCAGCTTGATGGGGTAAAGTCTTCCTCTGAATGCATCTTGCACAGGAATGGCAATACTCCTCCACTTCGGCCCTCATGCAGGGCCAATAAAACCGGTCTCTGACAAGTTGGAAGGTTCTCTCTGCTCCCAAGTGACCATGCTGGTCATGTAAGGCAATCAGCACAGTCTCTCGATGCTTTTCTGGGAGAAACAACTGCCACTTGTCTTCTGGTCCATCAGAGGGGCCCCTTCGGTAGACTACCCCCTGATGCACCTGTAGCTTGTCCAATTCTTTCCTCAATAGGCGAGCTTCTTTAGAAGGGTGAAGGCGAAGTCCCTCTGGACTCTTGTCTTCCAGGGCTTCCAGGACCAATTTCCCCATGGGGTCTTCCAATTGGTCACACCTTAACTCCTTCTTGGACAGCTTCGGCAGACACTCTTCTGCCAGTTGAGTTACCCCACAGTAACACTTTGGGACTCCCACTGTGGTAACTCCTATCTCTTCAGCTCTGGATCCTCCTCTGGCTTGGAGTTCAGCCCCCTGACAAAGGGCTCGCACTCCATCTGGTGCCACTTGGGTCCAGTCTTCCCAGTCATCGACCATGACATGGGATCTTCGGGACAGGGCATCTGCATCCCTATTTCCAGCCCCTGGTCTGTACTTGAGACTGAAATTGAATCCAGACAACGCCGCCAACCATCTGTGTCCAGTTGCATCCAGCTTGGCGGTGGTGAATAGATAGGTCAAGGGGTTGTTATCTGTCTTTACAGTAAACTCGGCCCCATACAAATAGTCTCTCAGTTTGTCAACAACTGCCCATTTGAGGGCTAAGAACTCCAACTTGTGGGTGGGATAGTTCTTCTCGGAGGGGGTCAGGCTCCGGCTCACATAGGCCACTGGTCGTAGCTGGTCTTCATACTCCTGGTAGAGTACTCCACCTAGGCCCTCATGGCTGGCATCAACATGTAGCTCATAGGGTCTAGTGGGATCAGCGTAGGCCAAAACTGGGGCTGTGGTGAGACTTCTCTTCAAGGTTCTGAAAGCCTCTTCACACCTTGAGTTCCACTGGTCTTGGACCGACTCACTGGACCTCCTAGGCCCCATTCCATCTTCCTCTCCTTCTGTCTTCAGCAGCTCGTTGAGGGGTTTGGCAATGCGGGCAAATCCATCCACAAACCTGCGGTAGTAGGAGCAGAACCCCAAGAAAGACCGAAGTTCTGTAACTGTTGTGGGCTTGGCCACGAAGTAACTGCCTCCAGCTTCTCAGGGTCTGTAGCCACTCCTTTTTCAGACACTATGTGTCCCAGATAGTTCACAGAAGACTGATAGAACCGACACTTCTCCGGAGAAAGTTTAAGTCCCTCTTCACTGAGCCTCTTCAGTACTTTCTCCAACCTGGCTTCATGTTCTTCCAGAGTCTTTCCAAAGACAATGACATCGTCCAGGTACACAAGGACTTCTATGAGGTTCATGTCTCCAACTGTCCTTTCCATTAGGCGTTGAAACGTAGCAGGAGCTCCAGATAGGCCCTGGGGCATCCTGTTGAACTCAAAGAATCCCACTGGGGTTATGAAGGCAGTCTTCTCTCTATCTTCTGGATGCATGGGGATTTGGTAATACCCACTCTTGAGGTCCATCACACTGAACCACTTAGCTCCAGATAAACTCTGCAAGGCATCTTCTATCCTTGGCGTGGTGTACTGGTCAGGAATGGTCCTCCTGTTGAGAGTTCTGTAGTCAATGCACAGTCTCAATGACCCATTCCTCTTTCTGACTACCACAATTGGGGAGGCATAGGGGCTTCTGGACTCCCTAATCACTCCCGTCTTCTTCAGTTCCGCAAGCTGCTCCCTCAGATCCTCCAGATCTGCTAGCGGGACTCGCCTCACTCTTTCTCTGAATGGCTTGTCCTCTTGCATGCGGATTCGGTGGGTGGCACTCCTCGCACACCCCACATCAAACTCATCTTTAGAGAAAATCTTCTCCCATCTGGTCAGCTGGGCCTTGGCTCTCTCTTTCCAAGCTCCAGGTAGGTTTGGGTTTTCCATGGAGAGTTTCTTCCAAACATCTTCACTTTCACCCGTCCCCTTCACTTCTGACCAGCCAACTGGGACAGCAGGACTCACCTGTCCCAGAAGCATCCTGGCAGGGATCTCCACGGGCTGCTCCGTGGGGTTCCTCACACTGACAGGGACTCTTCCTCTGCCTTCTTCAGGTCCTTCAGTGAGATTACTTCTGGTATCACCTCCAGACCTGAGTGACCCTCCATTGGGTCAGGTTCCAACATTACAAAGGGGCCAGGCTGCTCCCAGTAAGTTTCACCGTGGCTCTCATGCAGGTCACCTCTCCAGGCTGTAACACTGCTCCTTCTTTTCCAAGCCTCCATACCCTTCCTATCCCCTCACTTGGGGTCTTCTGCTCTAGGACCAACCGCTGGTAGGCTGCCTTCAGCATGGGATGGATCTTGGGAGCTGGAAGATTCTCTTTCTTCACCAGGGGGGTCAGAAGCCTTCTGACTAGGTCCGTGTTCGTCCCTATGATCAGGGAAGTCTTGCTGGTTCCTGGTGGGCGGGGACACACCACTGCTAAGGTGTCGAACACTTCAGACTTCCCAGCTACGGATGGGTCAAACGTCAATCTGATGGGTAAGTATCCATCATAGGGGAAACTCTGGGTTCCCAATCCCCTTATCTCCAACTCTTCTATCTTCTGTATTGGCAGATGACTCAGGTATCTGTCATAGAAGTCCCTGTACAACAGGGTCACTTGTGCTCCAGTGTCCAGAAGGGCCTTCGTGTACACTCCTTCCACTTGGATGGGTACAGTAGGGGATGGACCAACTAGCTCTTCTGGGTAGGGCCTAGTTGATGCTGTCCTCTTCTTTGGACTCTTTGCTTTGCCAGCACTTGATTTGCACTTGCTCCTTTCTTGAGCCTGATATGCATTGATTTTCTCCCTCTTAGTGGGAGTGTGAACCCGTTGAGGGATATTGTCATCTCTCACTTTGAAGAGTTCACGTCTAGGAGTGCTGTGTCTCTCCGGAGGGGTCTTGCCCCCTTTCTCTGGAGTGCACCTTGGTTGAGGATCCCTGGGCCCCTTCTGAGGGGTTTGGTCTCCTCGCTTTCTCTTCTTGTTGTGCTTCGTGGAGCTCACTGAAGGTGATGGGCACCCGGTTGACTCCTTCACCGGGGCCCTTTGGCGTTTCCCGCCGGCTGGCGGTTTTCTGCCTTCTTCTTCTTGGGACTGGAACATATAGCTGCAATATGACCAATTCCTCCACAATTAAAGCAAATCATCTCACTGTGGTCAGGTGGGGATGCTGGTGCTGGAACAGCTGGAAACAATTCCCTCCTGGTTGTTTCCTTCTTGGGACTGGGCGTCTCTTTCGCCACTAGAGATGTCAGTATCTCCATCATCTGGGACATCTGCAACTTCAGGGCATCTACCTCTGTGTCTCTTTCAGGGGTTAAGGCCGACCTGACCGTGGCCACTGGAAACTTGGTAGACCCCATCACCTGCTTCTCCCTTTTCTCTTCCAACATGGCCTCTTCTTCTCTGACCATTCGGATGAGGTCAGGGTAGTCCAGGCTCTTCCCATCCTGCCGGGTGCGTAGAATTAGTGCGACAGGGTCCAAGGGTTGGGCTCCCCTCATCACCTGCTGGGCACGGGCTTCATCTACCTTCCCTGGATCTATCCCCTTCTTCAGGATAATCCTATGCAGGATCTTGTCTATGCGTCCCATGTACTCTGACAGCTTCTCCCCTGTCTTCTGGTAACAGTGTTCCAGTTGATAGGTAAGTTCTGTGACTTTTTCTGTCCCACCAAACACACCTTCCAGGATGTCTATGTAGTCCTGGGCAGTGCAGTCCTTTTTACTGGTCTTCAGATTGCGTATGGCCTCTAAGGCAGGTCCTTTTAGGCTTTCAACAATCCTTTGTTTCTTTCTGCCTTCTGAGACCTCCCATTCTTCTAGGGCCTGCGTGGCACCATCTAACCACTCTTCAAATCCCTCTTCTCCCGAGGGTACAGGTGTCCTCCCTGAAAACATCCGGAGTTTCCTGTATCCCGACATTGGGTAATCCCCGGGGTCTCTTCTGCACTGGGTTACAATTTCCCCTAGAACAGCACACAGTTCTGCACTAAGAGTAGTGTGTGTGGGTGCGGGACTTTCCGCGCCCTTCTGCTCCTCCTTCTTTGGGGATAGAATGGCTTTCATAGGAGAGTAGTCTCCCTTCCGCGGCAGCGCATGCAGCACTTGGTAGTGCTGACCATTTGGTGCCTGTATGCTGTGGCTCCTGAACTGCTCTGGAGTCTCTTCCTTCCACTCTATTAAGGCGTATGTGTACCCAGCGTCATTTCTCATGTCCATTATCCATGACTTCTGGCATGGGGATAATGACATTATGAGCTGCTTGACTGCCTCTCTCTGCCACATCCCTGGCAGTTCAATAACTGCTGCTGCGGCTGGGTCAGCGGCCCATGTTGCGGACCACCGTCCCACTTCTATCGGGTCCATGCCGGTACCTTCTGGCGGCTTTTTCCCGCTGACTCAGGATCCCGGATTACGAGCCCCCACGTGTAGCGCTACCCCCAGTTAAGAGAGCCGCTGGTTTGTTTTGGGTCCCTGAGTACAGCTCCACCAACCCCCGGCAATTTGGCTCTACCCGCTCTGGCACAGTTAGTAAAGGGGTACGTCCCTATGCACATAAAACTTAGCTTATACTCTAAGTGTAATTGGTATGAACTCACAAGCAGACTGCTGAAATAAGAATAACTGGCTTTACTTTGGCAGTAAGGAAAAAAGAATAGCAACATGCATTTGAACATATATCTCACAATACTTTAGCAGGTCCCTGCAATATGCACTTTAAACATGTACACAGGTATATGAATCTAACAATGGGGAAACGGAGCGCCCAGTGTGGCGACCGTCTGCTATGCACCCCTGAGGTGCAATAAATCTATCTGCGCCTACCTAACGGACCAGGCCTGATCCCTAGCAATAGAGCTCAGTCCTTGTACTAGTACAGTGTTCTTCACCGGCAATAAATCTGTAGAGGTGGTGCACATGTAGCTTTAAATGGTGTCATTTGTAATCCACAAAAGTAACATTGCTGCTCTGAGGTAAATTGCGCCTAGGCAGTTCAGTAGGCATAAAACGTGTGTGTCAATGCAGGATTGAGCCTACAGGCTCTCTCACCAATCCTTGGGGTACCGTCCTCCGATCCGGTCCCTCTAATGGCGGCTCTGGTCTCTTCAATGGCGGCGTCCGGTCTCCTCAGTCACAGCCCTGCACTCCGGTCATCAGCTCCGTCCGACCGACAGTAAGGGGAAGTCTCCGCTCCGCTGCTGTGGACTCTGAGGGGTGAGAGTCTCACTCCATCGGCTGCAAGGCCCAGGCTTCAGGCCTTCAGCTCCGGTCCGCACAGGTGTCTCTGCTGGCTGTAGTCTCCGCGTCACACGCTCTGTCAGCAGAGGCAGGCCAGTCCTGTCAGGCCTCAGAAGAGGAAGTGTCCCAAGAGGAAGAGGCGGTCTCCGCTCCTCCCTTTTATAATCTCCCCCAGCAGCCTCCCGGGCGGAAGTCAGCAGCCCTGGGGCCTGGGGAATCCTGGGAGATGTAGTCTCTAAGCCTAAAAGGGGTAGAACCCCGCTACACATGCATATTAGCCTTTAAAATTAGCACTTTTAATTTCGAACGTTCGCATCCATTATAACTAATAGGGTTCTAAAGCTCGCACGGACTTTAGGTCCGTTCGCGGGTTCTGGTGCGAGCCGAACGGGGGGGTGTTCGGCTCATCCCTAGCCACCATTATATTCCAGCACTGCCTTAACCTTTGTTAAGTTCACCAGAGCTTCACAGGTTGCCACTGGAGTCGTCTTCCACTCCTCCATGATGACTTTACAGAGCTTTTGGATGTTAGAGACCTTGCACTCCAAAACCCTTACACAGAGAAGGTAAGTATGACATGTTTGTTATTTAAAAAAAAAAAAAGACAAACCTTTACAATCACTTTAAATATGTTGCATTTTTATAGTTAAAACTTCAATACCTTCACTAGAATTCATTAGGTGAAAATAAGTAGTGTTAAAGGAAATGCACTGTCATTAAAACAAGTGACATTTTCCAGATAATTAAAAGAGATCTTGGCATTCATTAGCCATAGGCTTTAAACATCAAGTACGGTAATCATTTCTAGTGATCATTTTTGGACTGGATGCTACAGCTATACCACAAGCCACTAGGAATGTTAACAAGGCCAACTGATTTTTTTTCTCAAACAGCCATAAATATCTGGTTTATTGTAAAATGCTGTTCCTCCTGACAGTGGAAAATCAGTGTGAAAAACTCACCTAAGCTGTGCTTTTTCCAACTAGCAGAGTTTAGCAGTGTTTGGTGTTTGCGAGTTTATTTATTTCTTTGGACAGAATTCTAATTTATTCTGGCTTTTGAAATTAATAAACGCTAACATGCTAAACGCGCCTAGCGTTTAGGCGAGTTTAGGTGCGTTTAGCATCGTTTTAAGTGTTTTTTTTTTTTTTTTGCCAAAACTCTGCTGCTGCTGGATGCACTGACAGTGGTTTATTTTTTCCTGCCTCAAAACTCTCCTGCCACTAAATGCTGCTAAAAGCCTATGGGGTTGATTTACTAAAAGCAAACAGACAGGCAATACAGAACAGGCCTGGTGGGAAGGCAACCAAACTGAGAGCACTCATAGCATGTAACAGCGATGTGTCCATAGAAGTAGGCCTCAGATAGGCTCAGAGGCTTCCAGATAGGTTGGCTAGTCTCTGCACTTTCCCCAATCCTCTGGAGCCTCTCCTTGATACTAAGCACTTTTCCTGCCAGACGGATAACCTGTCCCTGCTCTAGCCAGACGCAAAATGTGTGCCAAGCCTGGCTGCCAGCGTCTTAAATAGTCTGTCTGACCCAAGATGGCTGCCAGAGCTGCATGTAATGCCAGCATCCAAACAGTTCCTCTTGACTTCCTCTCCCTCTGCAATGTCACTAGGATTGACCTCCACCTACAGTGGAAAAAGCAGACTGCACCGACCTGCAGGTAAGCTTCACAAAATGTGCAGAATTAGCTCTTTTAACCACTTTAGCCCGGGAAGGATTTACCCCTTAAAGCGGAGGTTCACTAAAAAATTGAGCCTCCGCTTTTTTTCGGAACCCTCCCCCCCTCCGGTGTCACATTTGGCACCTTTCAGGGGGCAGGGGGGTGCAGATACCTGTCTAAGACAGGTATTTGCACCCACTTCCGGGCATAGACTCCCACGGGAGTCTACGCCTCTTCCCGTCCCCCCATGCTGTCTGCTGGGACTCACACGGGTCCCAGGAGATAGCGGGGACCAGTTAGGATGCGCATCGCGACTCGCCCATGCGCAGTAGGGAACCGGGAAGTGAAGCCGCAACGCTTCACTTCCTGATTCCCTCACCGAGGATGGCGGTGGCAGACATCGATAGACCCTGGGACAGGTAAGTGTCCATTTATTAAAAGTCAGCAGCTGCAGTATTTGTAGCTGCTGGCTTTTAATATTTTTTTTTTTTTTTTAGGTGGACCACCTCTTTAATGACCAGGTCATTTTTTGCGATACAGCACTGCGTTGCATTAACTGACAATTGCACACGTGCGACACTATACACAAACAAAATGGATGTCCTTTTTCTCCCACAGATAGATCTTTCTTTTGGTGGTATTTGATCACCTCTGTGGTTTTTATTTTATATAATATATATAAACAAAAAAAGAGCGACAATTTTTTTCACTATCTGCTCTAAAACATTTCCAAAAAATGTATTCATCAATTTAGGCCAATTTGTATTCTTCTACATATTTTTGGTAAAAAACAATCCCAATAAGCGTATATTGATTGGTTTGCACAAAAGTTATAGCGTCTACAAAATAGGGGATAGATTTATGGCATTTTTATTATTTATTTATTTTTTACTAGTAATGGCGGTGATCAGGGATTTTTAGTGGGTCTGCGACATTGCGGGAACAGATCGGACACCTACCGGACATTTTGGACACTTTTTTGGGAACCAGTGACAATACTACAATAATCAGTGCTAAAAATATGCACTTTTATTGTAGAAATGACACTGGCAGGGAAGTGGTTAACATCAGGAGCAATAAAGGGGTTAACTGTGTTCCCTCACTGTGTGTTCTAACTGTGTAGCGATACCCCCAGTTAAGAGGGCCGCAAGTTTGTTTTGGGTCCCTGAGTACAGCTCCACCAACCCCCCGGCAATTTGCTCTACCCGCTCTGGCACAGTTAATCAAGGGGTATGTATCTAGGCACATATAAATATCACTTATACTTTAACTGTAATGGACTCAAACTCACAGGCAACTGCTGACTGAAATAACTGTCTTTACTTTGGCAGTATGAAAAGAAATAGTAACATGCATCAAACATTTGACTTACAACACATTAGCAGGTCCCTGCAATATGCACTTAAACATGTACACATATATGTATCAGGATAGCAATGGGGAACGGAGCGCCACGTGTAGCGACCGTCTGCTATGCACCTCTGAGGTGCAACAAATCTAACTGCGACTATCTAATGGATCAGGCCTGATCCCTAACAATAGAGCTCAGTCCTTGGGGAACCCCAGTATTCTTCACCGGCACAAGAACTGTAGAGGTGGTGCACATGTAACTTTAAATGGTGTGTTTGTAATCCACAAGAAAGAACAATCTTTTGCTCTGAGGTAAATTTGCCTTGGCAGTTCAATAGGCATAAGTGAAATGACAATGCAAGATGAGCCTTTCAGCTCGCTCACCACTCCGGATACCGTCCTCAGCTCCGGGACCTCCACTGGCGGCGTCCGGCCTCCTCCGTCACAGCCCCTGCGCTCCGGTCCTCTCTCCGACCAACTGTCCTCAGGAAAAAGGCTTCGCTCTGCTGCTGCTGACAATGAGGGGTGAGAGTCTCTCTCTGTCTGCTGCAAGGCCCAGGCTTCAGGCCTTCAGCAGTCCCGGTCCGCACAGGTGTCTCCTCTCTCAGTGGTCTCTGCGTCACCAGCCCAGTCAGAAGAGGAAGAGGCGGTCCCTCCTCTTCCCTTTTATCACCTCCCCCATCAGCCTCTCGGGCGGAAACAACCATCCTCCCGGGAGCCTGGGGAATTATGGGGACTGTAGTCTTCTCCCCTAAAAGGGGAACGACCCCGCTACACACTTCCCCCACTTTGAATCTTTGGTCCCCAAAGACATTGTTCAATCTACAAGCTTTCTTTGAAACAACACGTTCACATAATTCAGACAGAGGAGCTTCCCACCAATTAGCATAGGATGGGGAGCTGTCCTGTCTACAGGTCACTTCAGTGTGGGCGACCTGTCTAACTGTGCCAGAGAGTGAGCTGGGGTTGCCCTCCACCAAATGAACAGTGGATGGGTCAGGGCGTTCAGCACTTCTCCTTGCTGTGGTAACAGAGTCCTCTGAACTTTTTCCCATTTGGGGGTAAGTTAACTTCTTGGGAGGCCTCACAACTCTGCGAGCTCTCTGTTCTCTGGGCACTTCTTCAGGAACACATTCTGGCAACATCACTGGTTCTGGAACATCTACTTCTTCTTCTTCTGAGTAGAGACCAGGGATATCTTCCCAGCACTCAGGCACAACACTGAACGGAACAAACTCTGTAGCTTCTGGGTTCAATGTTTTAGCTTCCACATCCTCAGTAAGTGGAAGATCTATGGCGGAATTTCCTGGAGTTGAGGAAGGCCATAGCCATTCAAGTTCTCCTCTTTCTTCTTCAGCCGGTTGGGGGTCCTGTCCACCCCTAGTTTGGGATGTCTGAGACCGAGTGTTGGGTCTGGGGGTATCCAGAATGGAAACAGATTCAGGTAAGTCTCTCGCTGGAGGTATTCTGACTGCTTCAGTGAGTGGGAGCAAGTGATTCCTATGCCAGGTCTTCAAAGGCCCCACTCTCCCTTCTGGCTTCAACTTGTAGACAGGCAATCCAGGTAGCTTTCTACAGATGATATATGGCTCTGATCTCCATCTATCAGCCAGCTTGTGCTTTCCAGGGATCCCTAGATTGCGTAACAGTACACGGTCCCCAGGCTGTAGGTCTTGTACTCGAACCTTCAAGTCAAAGTTCCGCTTGTTTCGGGCCCCCCTCTGGTCAGAGGCCGCCTGAGCTTTCTCGAAAACTATCTTCAAACTGTGCCTCAGTCTGTCCACATATCCTTTGTGAGAGGCCTCAGAGGCATGGTCTAAGGAAATGCCGAAGGCCAGATCCACTGGCAATCTTGCTTCTCTCCCAAACATAATTCGGTAAGGAGAGAAACCCGTCACATCACTGGTTGTACAGTTGTAAGCATGCACCAGAGCTGAAATGTGTTGACTCCAATGTTGCTTCTTCTCTGTTTCTAAAGTTCCCAACATGTTCAATAGGGTCCTGTTGAACCTTTCAGGCTGGGCATCACCTTGAGGGTGATATGGTGTAGTTCTAGTCTTCTCTACTCCCAGAGAATCTAGTAGCTTCCTGATCAGGCGACTCTCAAAGTCCCTTCCTTGATCTGAATGGATTCTTTGTGGTAGTCCATAATGAACAAAGTATTTCTCCAAAAGTACCTTAGCCACTGTAGAGGCCTTCTGGTCCTTGGTTGGGAAAGCCTGGGCATAACAAGTGAAATGGTCGGTTATCACCAGAACATTTCCCAATCCACTCAAATCGGGTTTGAGGCAGAGAAAATCAATGCATACCAGATCCATTGGGCCTTGACTCTGTAGATGGCCCATTGGGGCAGCTTGATGGGGTAAAGTCTTCCTCTGAATGCATCTTGCACAGGAATGGCAATACTCCTCCACTTCGGCCCTCATGCAGGGCCAATAAAACCGGTCCCTGACAAGTTGGAAGGTTCTCTCTGCTCCCAAGTGACCATGCTGGTCATGTAGGGCAATCAGCACAGTCTCTCGATGCTTTTCGGGGAGAAACAGCTGCCACTTATCTTCTGGGTTATCAGAGGGGCCCCTTCGGTAGACCACCCCCTGATGCACCTGTAATTTGTCCAACTCTCTCCTCAGTAAGCAAGCCTCTTTGGAAGGGTGAAGTCGAAGTCCCTCTGGACTCTTGTTTTCCAGTGCCTCCAGGACCAATTTCCCCATGGGGTCTTCCAATTGGTCACACCTTAACTCTTTCTTGGACAGCTTCGGTAGGCACTCTTCTTCTAGTTGAGTTACCCCACAGTAACACTTTGGGACTCCCACTGTGGTAACTCCTATCTCTTCGGCTCTGGACCCTCCTCTGGCTTGGAGTTCAGCCCCCTGACAAAGGGCTTGCACCCCTTATGGTGCCACTTGGGTCCAGTCTTCCCAATCATCGACCATGACATGGGATCTTCGGGACAGGGCATCTGCATCTCTATTTCCAGCCCCTGGCCTGTACTTGAGGCTGAAATTGAATCCAGACAACGCCGCCAACCATCTGTGTCCAGTTGCATCCAGCTTGGCGGTGGTGAATAGGTAGGTCAAGGGGTTGTTATCTGTTTTTACAGTAAATTCTGCCCCATAAAGATAGTCTTTTAGTTTGTCAACTACTGCCCATTTGAGGGCTAAGAACTCCAACTTGTGGGTGGGGTAGTTCTTCTCGGAGGGGGTCAGGCTCCGGCTCACATAGGCCACTGGTCGCAGCTGATCTTCATACTCCTGGTAGAGTACTCCACCTAGGCCCTCATGGCTGGCATCAACATGTAGCTCATATGGTCTAGTGGGGTCAGCATAGGCCAAAACTGGGGCTGTGGTGAGACTTCTCTTCAAGGTTCTGAAAGCCTCTTCACACCTTGAGTTCCATTGGTCTTGAACCGACTCACCGGGCCTCCTGGGCCCCAATCCATCTTCCTCTCTTTCTGTCTTGAGCAGCTCGTTTAGGGGTTTTGCAATGCGGGCAAACCCATCCACAAACCTGCGGTAGTAGGAGCAGAACCCCAAGAAAGATCGAAGTTCGGTGACTGTTGTGGGTCTTGGCCACGAAGTAACTGCCTCCAACTTCTCAGGGTCTGTAGCCACTCCTTTTTCAGACACTATGTGTCCCAGATAGTTCACAGAAGACTGATAGAACCGACACTTCTCGGGGGAAAGTTTGAGTCCCTCTTCACTGAGCCTCTTCAATACTTTCTCCAATCTGGCTTCATGTTCTTCCAAAGTTTTTCCAAAAACAATGACATCGTCCAGGTACACAAGGACTTCTATGAGATTCATGTCTCCAACTGTCCTTTCCATAAGGCGTTGAAATGTAGCAGGAGCTCCAGATAGGCCCTGAGGCATCCTGTTGAACTCAAAGAACCCTACTGGGGTTATGAAGGCAGTCTTTTCTCTATCTTCTGGATGCATGGGAATTTGATAGTACCCACTCTTGAGGTCCATCACACTGAACCACTTAGCTCCAGATAAACTCTGTAAGGCATCCTCTATCCTTGGCGTGGTGTACTGGTCAGGAATGGTCCTCCTGTTGAGAGTTCTGTAGTCAATGCAGAGCCTCAACGACCCATTCTTCTTCCTGACTACCACTATTGGGGAGGCATAGGGGCTTCTGGACTCCCGAATCACTCCCGTCTTCTTCAGTTCCGCAAGCTGCTCTCTCAGATCCTCCAGATCTGCTAGGGGGACCCGCCTGACTCTCTCTCTGAACGGCTTGTCCTCTTGCATGCGGATTCGATGGGTGGCACTCCTCGCACACCCCACATCAAACTCATCTTTAGAGGAAATCTTCTCCCATCTGGTCAGCTGGGCCTTGGCTCTCTCATTCCAAGGTCCAGGGAGGTTTGGGTTTTCCATTGAGAGTTTCTTCCAAACATCTTCTCCTTTACCCGCCCCTTTCACTTCTGACCAGCCAACTGGGACAGCAGGACTCACCTGTCCCAGTAGCATCCTGGCAGGGATCTCCACGGGCCGCTCCGTGGGGTTCCTCACACTCACTGGGACTCTTCCCCTGGCCTTCTTCAGGGCCTTGATTGGGATCACTTCTGGGATCACTTCCAGGCCTGAGTGACCCTCCATTGGGTCAGATTCCAGCACTACAAATGGACCAGGCTGTTCCCAATTAAGCTTCACCGTGGCCCTCAGGCAGGTTACCTCTCCAGGCTATAACACCGCTCCTTCTCTTCCAAGTCTCCATACCTTTCCTATCCCCTCACTTGGGGTCTTCTGCTCTAAGACCAACCGCTGGTAGGCCGCCTTCAGCATGGGATGGATCTTGGGAGCTGAAAGATTCTGCTTCTGTACAAGGGGGGTCAGGAGCCTTCTGACTAGATCCGTGTTCGTCCCTATGATCAGGGAGGTCTTGCTGGTTCCAGGCGGGCGAGGGCACACCACTGCCAGGGTGTCAAACACTTCAGCCTTTCCAGCCACGGATGGGTCAAAGGTCAATCTTATGGGTAAGTAGCCGTCGTAGGGGAAACTCTGAGTTCCCAATCCCCATATCTCCAGCTCCTCTATCTTCTGAATGGGCAGATGATTTAGGTAACTGTCATAGAAGTCCCTGTACAATAGGGTCACTTGTGCTCCAGTGTCTAGGAGGGCCTGTGTGTACACTCCTTCCACTTGGATGGGTACAGTAGGGGATGGACCAACCAACTCTTCTGGGTAGGGCCGAGTTGATGCTGTCTTCTTCTTTGGACACTTTTCTTTCCAACTGGATTTGCGCTTGATTCTTTCCTGAGCCTGGTATGCATTCATTTTCTCCCTCTTAGTGGGAGTACGAACTCGCTGAGGGATATTGTTATCTCTCTTCTCTAAAGGTTCTCGCTTGGGAGTACTGTATTTCTTCGGAGGGGTCTTGCCCCCTTTCTCTGGGGTGTACCTTGGTTGGGGAACCCTGGGTCCCTTTTGAGGGGTTTGATCTCCTCGCTTTCTTTTCCCGTTATACTTCTTGGAGCTCACTGAAGGTGATGGGCACCCGGTTGACTCCTTCACCGGGGCCCTTTGGCGTTTCCCGCCGGCTGGCGGCTATCTGTTTTCTTCCTCTTGGGACTGGAACAAACAGCTGCAATATGGCCAATTCCTCCACAATTAAAACAGATCATCTCTCCGTAGTCAGGTGGGGATGCTGGTGCTGAAACAGTTGGAAATAATTCCCTCCTGCTTGCTTCTTTCTTGGGACTGGGCGTCTCTTTCGCCACCAGAGATGTCAGTATCTCCATCATCTGGGACATCTGCAACTTCAGGGTATCTACTTCTGTCTCTCTTTCAGGGGTTAAGGCCGACCTGACCGTGGCCACTGGAAGTTTTGTAGACCCCATCACTTGCTTTTCCCGTTTCTCTTCCAACATGGCCTCTTCCTCTCTGACCATTCGAATGAGATCGGGGTAGTCCAGGCTCTTCCCATCCTGTCGGGTGCGTAGTACTAGTGCGACAGGGTCTAGGGGTTGGGCTCCCCTCATCACCTGCTGAGCACGGGCTTCGTCTACTTTCCCCGGATCTATCCCCTTCTTCAGGATAATCCTATGCAGGATCTTGTCTATACGTCCCATATACTCCGACAGCTTCTCCCCTGTCTTCTGGTAACAGTGTTCCAGTTGATAGGTAAGCTCCGTGATTTTCTCTGTCCCACCAAACACACTTTCCAGGATGTCTAGGTAGTCCTGGGCAGTGCAATCCTTCTTGCTTGTCTTCAGGTTGCGTATGGCCTCTAAGGCAGGCCCTTTTAGGCTCTCAACAATCCTTTGCTTCTTTCTACCTTCTGGGACCTCCCACTCTTCTAAGGCCTGCGTGGCACCATCTAACCACTCTTCAAATCCCTCTTCCCCCGAGGGTACAGGTTTTCTCCCTGAGAACATCCCGAGTTTCCTGTATCCCGACATCGGGTAGTCACCGGGGTCTCTTCTGCACTGAGTCACAATCTCCCCTAGGACAGCGCACAGTTCTGCACTAAGAGTGGTCTGTGCAGGTGCGGGACTTTCCGCGCCCTTCTGCTCTTCCTTCTTTGGGGATAGCATAGTTTTCATTGGAAAACAGTCTCACTTGCGCGGCAGCGCATGCAGCAATTGATAGGTCTGACCATCCAATGCTTGTATGCTTTGGCTCCTGAACTGCTCTGGAGTCTCACTTCTCCATTCTACTAGGGCGTATGTATACCCAGCATCATCTCTCATGTCCATTACCCGTGACTTGTGGCCTGGGGATAATGACATTATAAGCTGCTTGACTGCCTCTTCCTGCCATATCCCTGGCAGTTCAATGACTGCTGCTGCGGCTGGATCAGTGCCCCATAGTGTGTACCACCGTCCCACTTCTATCGGGTCCATGCCGGTACCTTCTGGCGGCTTTTCCCGCTGTCTCAGGATCCCGGATTACGAGCCCCCACGTGTAGCGATACCCCCAGTTAAGAGGGCCGCAAGTTTGTTTTGGGTCCCTGAGTACAGCTCCACCAACCCCCCGGCAATTTGCTCTACCCGCTCTGGCACAGTTAATCAAGGGGTATGTATCTAGGCACATATGAATATCACTTATACTTTAACTGTAATGGACTCAAACTCACAGGCAACTGCTGACTGAAATAACTGTCTTTACTTTGGCAGTATGAAAAGAAATAGTAACATGCATCAAACATTTGACTTACAACACATTAGCAGGTCCCTGCAATATGCACTTAAACATGTACACATATATGTATCAGGATAGCAATGGGGAACGGAGCGCCACGTGTAGCGGCCGTCTGCTATGCACCTCTGAGGTGCAACAAATCTAACTGCGACTATCTAATGGATCAGGCCTGATCCCTAACAATAGAGCTCAGTCCTTGGGGAACCCCAGTATTCTTCACCGGCACAAGAACTGTAGAGGTGGTGCACATGTAACTTTAAATGGTGTGTTTGTAATCCACAAGAAAGAACAATCTTCTGCTCTGAGGTAAATTTGCCTTGGCAGTTCAATAGGCATAAGTGAAATGACAATGCAAGATGAGCCTTTCAGCTCGCTCACCACTCCGGATACCGTCCTCAGCTCCGGGACCTCCACTGGCGGCGTCCGGCCTCCTCCGTCACAGCCCCTGCGCTCCGGTCCTCTCTCCGACCGACCGTCCTCAGGAAAAAGGCTCCGCTCTGCTGCTGCTGACAATGAGGGGTGAGAGTCTCTCTCTGTCTGCTGCAAGGCCCAGGCTTCAGGCCTTCAGCAGTCCCGGTCCGCACAGGTGTCTCCTCTCTCAGTGGTCTCTGCGTCACCAGCCCAGTCAGAAGAGGAAGAGGCGGTCCCTCCTCTTCCCTTTTATCACCTCCCCCAGCAGCCTCTCGGGCGGAAAAACAACCATCCTCCCGGGAGCCTGGGGAATTATGGGGACTGTAGTCTTCTCCCCTAAAAGGGGAACGACCCCGCTACAAAACTAAAACCCCAAAAACTGGTGCTGAGTTACTTAACTGCCTACAATGTATATCTGTTCATTAATAAACTATTTATCTACATACAGTGTAGGATTATATACTATATACAATTAATCAATATATTATAGTACCGCAATCCTGTGACATTGGTGATATGCCAATATAAGGTAATCAAAAACAATTAATAAGTAATAAAAAAACTACAGAATGTTCATATATTCATAAATATCAGTGAAAAAAGTCCTTTGATCTTTACAAATTTCCCATAAAAGTGCTATTCCACCACAATGTGAAGAAATGAAATCCATGTTGTTCTAATGCTCTCCTCCACCAGTGTGCTCTGGCCGCCCACCTCACATTACGACCCCTATTTCACCAGCGGGTCATAATCAGCTGTTCCCCTCAGGGAAAAATATAGGATATGTATAATGTGCAGTTCCTCCGTATCTCCTACTTCCTTCTGCCGACTCCCTGAACCTCAGGTGCACTCGGGGATATAGGATATATAAAGAGGAACAAAATACAGGATCTAGTGCTCTCCTTTGATAAAAGGTTTAATTTCAATAAGAAGGGTATAAGAGAACACTTACACAGATCACTTGAGCAGTGCTGGCTTTAAAAAACATATCATAAAATCCTCACTTATCGAATTGGCCGCGGGATTACGTCAGACAAGCAGGCTTCGCTTCTATACGTGTTACGTCTGGGCGAAGCCTGCTTGTCTGATGTCCTCCCGCGGCCATCTCAATAAGTGCAGGCTTCACCCCTATACAGGTTACGTCTCTTGGCGTAGACTTCATCAGTAGGGGTCTATGAAGTCTACGCCCAGAAATGTAACACGTATAGGGGGCGAAGCCTGCTTGTCTAACTTCATCCTGCGGCCATCTCGATAAGTGAGGATTTTATAATATGTGTTTTAAAGCCAGCACTGCTCAAGAGATATATTTGTGAGTGTACTCTTATACCCTTCTTATTGAAATTAAACCTTTTATCGAATGGAGAGCACTAGATCCTGTATTTTGTTCCTCTTTATATATCATATATCCCAGAGGGCACCTGAGGTTCAGGGAGCCAGCAGGAGGCAGTAGGCGATACGAGGGACAGCACATTATACAGATCCTATATTTTTCCTTGAGGGAAACAGTTGATTATGACCCGCTGGTGAAACAGGGGTCATAATGTGAGGTGAGTGGCCAGAGCACACTGATGGAGGAGAGCATTAGAACACTGTGGACTTAATTTCTTCGCATTGTGGTGGAATAGCACTTTTGGGGAATTTTGTAATGATCAAATTACTTTTTCCACTGATATTTATGAATATATGACAAGAACTGTATGCATTCCTTACTCTATATAAAAGAAAACGTTCCATACTCTTGCACTATCCTTTCATATGGTAACCTCTGCCAGATTGAAATAATCCCTGCCACATCCACCCTCACAGATGCAGCAAAGAATTTCAAAAAGACAACCTGGTGTGAGGTTTGTTTATATGTTAGGAGAATTGCTGTGTTACCATTCATTCCTTTCTTCAGTTTTCTATGTATTATGTTCCTCTTTCCTTCAGAATATCAATGTAATGAGTTTGCAGCTCCCACGTATGTTTTGTAGGAAAATGATAGTTCCCCCTGTTTCTTCTCTGGTCCCCTTTCCTAGGAAACTGGAACTGGATGAATACATTGCATGCAGGTAGGTTGTCAATATGTCTGACACATCTCCCAAACAGCTAATTTAACGTTTGTTCTGTGTACTGTATCAGAGCCTGAGCAAACGCTTTAAGTTGGTTTTTATGTTGACTGGTACTCTTTGCATGCCATCCTGCCCTTGGATCTTCCTGACAGCACCTTTCTTTTGCTCACCCTGATCTCGGCCTTAATTTGATTATACATACCTATCTCCCTTGGACTTTGGTGCTTCAATTGGCTGGTCATCAACTGTTTCCAGTTTGGCAGACCTGAGGATCACAACCGGGTTATGCCCGGCAGCTAGTTTTAAACCACTGTATGGGAGGAATAAGTAAACTACAGGTACCCCTTGGGCTCTGTGCAGGCCAGTCTTTACCGCGGGGCAAAAGGGGCAGCTGCCCAGGGCCCAGTCCTTTAATCCTGCGGTGCCCGCCATGGTTTTATTTCAGCCAGAGTTCAGCCACCTCAGGCACTGCTCAGTTCCGTCACTTGTAAATACAGAAACGCTGCATCTGTATTTACAAGTGACAGTGCTCCTCTCCCAGTGCCCGCTCAGTGCCCGGGCGGGGAATCTACACAAGTGCCTAACCCTATAGGAGAGCAGAGGAGGATGGGGCGGGGAATCTACACAAGCGCCACCAAACTCTATAGGAGAGCAGAGGAGGACTGGGGGGGGGGGGATCTACACAAGCGCCAAACCCTATAGCAGAGCAGAGGAGGATAGGGTGGGGAATCTACACAAGCACCAAACTCTATAGGAGAGCAGAGGAGGATGGGGCAGGGAATCTACACAAGTGACAAACACTATAGGAGAGCAGAGGAGGATAGGGCGGGGAATCTACACAAGCACCAAACTCTATAGGAGAGCAGAGGAGGATGGGGCGGGGAATCTACACAAGTGTCAAACCCTATAGGAGAGCAGAGGAGGATAGGGCGGGGAATCTACACAAGCACCAAACTCTATAGGAGAGCAGAGGAGGATGGGGCAGGGAATCTACACAAGTGACAAACACTATAGGAGAGCAGAGGAGGATAGGGCGGGGAATCTACACAAGTGTCAAACCCTATAGGAGAGCAGAGGAGGGAGGGGATGGGAATTCTACACAGAGAGAAGCTCCTCCTGACTGGCAGCCTGCACGGACACACTGAGTACTCTTTCGCAGCTCCACTCTCTGAAACTTCTGAAATTTTCTAGGTGGTGGAAGAGAGGAACTGGGGGGATCTCTGAACTGGGGAAGAGAGCTTTGTACTTGAGAGGGGGAGTACACAGCGCACCCCTCAACCCTGCACTCCACACATGGCACAACCCTTAACCCTGTACTACATACCCGGCACACCCCTCAACCCTGCACTCCACACATGGCGCACCCCTCAACCTTGCACTCCATACACAGTGCACCCCTCAACCCTGCACTCCATACACAGTGCACCCTTCAACCCTGCACTCCATACACAGCACAGCCCTCAACCTTGCACTCCATACACAGCGCAACCCTGCACTCTGTACACAGTGCACCCCTCAGCTCTGCACTCCATACACAGAGCACTCCTCAACCCTGCAATCTGTACACAGCGCACGCCTCAGTCCTGCACTCTGTACACAGCGCACCCCTCAACCCTGCACTCCATACATAGCGCATCCCTCAGCCCTGCACTCCGTACACAGCACACCCCTCAACTATGCACTCCGTACACAGCTCACCCCTCAACCCTGCACTCCATGCACAGTGCACACCTCAGCCATGCACTCCGTACACAGCGCACCCCTAAACCCTGCACCCCATACATAGCGCACCCCTCAATGCTGCACTCAGTACACAGCGCACCCCTCAACCCTACACTGTAATGAAGTGCTCTAACCTCTAGAAACCAACCAGTGAGCTGTAACCTCTAGCACCAGTGAGTGGTAAAGATGTGCAGTAACCTTCAGAAACAAATCAGTGAAAAGTAATGATCTGATGTAATTTCTAGCAACCAAGTATTGAGCAACAATAATGATGTGCAATAACCTCTAGCAACCAATTTGTGAGGGGTGATGATGTGCAGTAAGCTCTATCAACCAATTGGTGAGCAGTAATGATGTGCAGTAACCTCTATCAACCAATCAGTGAGCAGTAATAATGTGCAGTAACCTATAGCTACCAATCCGTAAGTGGTAAGGATGTGCAGTAACCTCTAGCAACCAATCAGAAAGTAGAAATGATGTGCTGTAAGCTCTAGCAACTAATCACTGAGCCTTAATGTGTGCCGTAACCTCTGGCAATCAATTGCTGCCTGATCTGCTGCAGTGAACAGATTTTGAGCCTAGCTGAAAAAAATGTTTGCCCAGGGTCCAATCAATATTAAAAATGGCCCTATGTTAGTGGTGACATAGTTACATCACCAATCATTTTAAAAATAACATACAATGAAGTGGAGCTTAACGTATAACTAAAGGCAAAACTTTTTTTTTTTTTTAGTTTTTGATAGAGTGCAGAAGGATTAGAACACCTGTCAGTTTTTATTGCAGTCTATGTCCCTGTTAGGGAGATTCACTCTCTATATCATATCTCTATTTGTCCTGTTTACCATTATCATTGAAAGTGAAAGTAAAAGAAACCCAAAATTTTGAGTTGTCCCCAGGAAAGTAATAGAGGGTAAATCTTCCAATGGGGACACTATTTCTGATGACCTGGGGGTCCCCAAGGATATACTTTAACCGCTTGACCTCTGGGAGATTTACCCCTCCTTTATGACCAGACCATTTTTTTGTGATATGGCACTGCGCTACTTTAAGTGAAAATTGCGCGGTCATGCGACGCTGTACTTAAATAAAATTTATGTCCTTTTTCCCACAAATAGAGATTTAATTTGGTGGTATTTGATCACCTCTGCGGTTTTTATTTTTTGCACTATAAACAAAAAAAGAGCGACAATTTTGAAAAAAAGAACAATATTTTTTACTTTCTGCTCTAAAACATATCCAATAAAAAATTAAAAAAATCAAATTTTTTCATACATTTAGGTCAATATGTATTCTGCTACATATTTTTCATTTTTCAATATTTTTTTTTAACATTCCGACCACAAAATCCGTCGGATTTTTTTCCGACGTATTTTGTCCGAAACTTGTGTTGCACACACATGGTCGGACAAAGTTGACGGAAAATCCAATCGTTCGGAATGAGGGGACGTATAAAACGTACGACGGGACTACGTAGGGCCCAGTAGCCAGTAGCTTTCGTGAGCTTCTGAGCATGCGTGGCACTTTCTGCGTCGGAATTCTCTACACACAATCGGAAAAAGTCCAATCGGATTTTGTTGTCGGAAAATTTTAGATCCTGCTCTTAAATTTTTTCAGGCAGAAATTCTGACGGAAAAAGCCTGCTAGGACACACACAGGATCGGATTATCCGACAACTTAATTCGATCAGACTTTTTCCATGTGAATATCCGACCGTGTGTACGGGGCAATACAGAGATCAGTGCTAAAAATATGCACTGTCCCTGTACTAATGACACTGGCTGGAAAGGGGTTAAACATCAGGGGCAATCAAAGGGTTAACTGTGTGCCTAACCAGTGTTTATGGGAACTGTGTGAGGTGCTTTTACTAGGGGAAGAGATGGAATTTAATCCGTGCTTTGCAGGGACACAAATTCCATCACTTCCCCCTTTCAGAATGGTGAGCCGCCTTGTTTACATAGGCAGATTGCTGTCTCTCTCCTCGATGATCGGCGGGCGCCAATGGAGATTTGGTACCGTGCACCTGACTTCTGCTGTGTATAACGACAACGGAAGCGTCCTGCCGGCTAACCAGAAGTGCCGGATCATGTATATATGTGTGATCCGGTGCACAGGTGCCGCCCTCTAGCAGTTAATTGGCAGAGATTTTCTCACTTCCTGTTATGGCTATGGGACAGGAAGTGAAGGTAAATCTCCCCACAGATGGCAAAAAATAAACTGACAAGGGTTATAACCTTCTTTTACACTATCCAAAAAAAAAAAGTTTTGCCTTTAGTTCTGCTTTAAATGTACAGATAATGAAGCAAGTAATGGTACTAGGTTTGACCTAACATGATTTTTACAAAATTAATAAGAACCTTCGATAAGAGCAATGCATGCATCCCATACTCTCCTTCTTCTTTGCTTTATGGTATAAATCTAAAACCACAGGGCACCATAAAGATGATGCCGTACACTCACCAATTTCCACCAGGATCAATGTACCTAATCCCTCCCTGCACCAGCTTTCTACAATACACATCTCGGAGCTTGTAAAAAGGACAATTCAGTTCAATTACACTGTTAGTGGTCATCACACAAGAGTGATACGGGACATGAATTGAAAACACCACTTCTCCACCGAGAGATTGCTTTTTATTTCTTCTCAAGTCAATGTAGTGCCCTATTTCACGGCCCCAGAATACAGAATATTACTTTTAAAACACTATGAAATATGAGGTTCCTTTCTCAAAGCTATCTGAGCGAATTCAATTTTCAGTGAGTTGTGTTTTCTTGAGCTTGCTTCCTTTAATGTAATGTAAGAGTTGTATTTAATGAAAACATGCATGGAGTCCGTGTATTATGTTCTAAGATGCCTATTAGACTATGTGAGCGGGTCATAATGACCTCTCTGATCTGAGCACTTCTCTTATTTATAACAGTTTGCTAATCAAATAAATTCATTCTTCTTTGGTGGTGTCATTGCATAGCAAGTTTGATGTTACAGATGGCATCAAAGTGATATACAAATCAATCTGTAGCCAATCAAAAGCTCTAAGACCCCACTCACACTGGTGTGACTTGTCATGCGATTTGACAGTTCAAAATCGCATGACAAGCCGCACCCTATTGCCGGCAATGGAACCGTTCATGTCGCAGCGATTATGAAAAAGGTCCCTGCACTACTTTTTAACGATTTAACAATTTAATAGCGACTTGCATAGACTTCTGTTAACCACTTGCCGACTGCCCTATAGCAGTTTTACAGTTTTATATATATATATATATATACAGTGCTGTGAAAAGGTATCTGCCCCCTTCCTGATTTGAGAGGAGAGATGAGAAACAAAGTAATGTACATGTATCGGTCTGGAAAGGATTACAAAGCAATTTCTAAGGCTTTGGAACTCCAGTGAACCACGGGGAGAGCCATTATCCACAAATGAAGATAACTTGGAACAGTGGTGAACCTTACCAGGAGTGGCCAGCCAACCAAAATGACTCCAAGAGCATGATGGCGACTCATCCAGAAGGTCAAAAAAGAACCCAGAACAACATCTAAAGAACTGCAGGCCTCACTTGCCTCAGGTAAGATCAGTGTTCATGATTCAACAATAAAAAAGAGACTGGGCAAAAATGGCATCCATGGTGGAGAGTTCCAAGCCCAAAGCCACTGCTGACCAAAAAGAACACAAAGGCTCATCTCACATTTACCAAAATACATCTTTATTATCCCCAAGACTTTTAGGCAAATATTGAACTGATGAGACAAAAATGTTACTTTTTGGAAGGTGTGCATCCCGTTACATCTGGCATAAAACTAATACAGCATTTCATAACAAGAACATTATACCAACAGTCAGACATGGTGATGGTAGTGTGATGGTCTGAGGCTGCTTCAGGACCTGGACAACTTACCATAATTGATGGAACCATGAATTCTGAGCTCTACCAGAAAATCCTAAAGGAGAATGCCTGGCCATCAGTTTGTGACCTCAAGCTCAAGTGCACTTGGGTTATGCAGCAGGACAATGATCCGAAACACAACAGCAAGTCCACCTCCAAATGGTTCAAGCAAAGCAAAATTTAGGTTTTCGAGTGGCCTAGTCAAAACCTGGACTTACATCCAATTGAGATGCTGTATCATGACCTTACACAGGCCGTTCATGCTGGAAAACCCTCCAATATGGCGGAATTAAAACAATTCTGCAAAGAGTGGGCCAAAATGGCTCCACAGCAATGTGGAAGACTTATTGCCAGTTATCAGAAACGCTTGATTGCAGTTGTTGCCGCCAAGGGTGGCACAACCAGTTATTAGGTTTAGGGGCAATTACTTTTTCACATAAAGCCAGGCAGGTTTCGACAGCTTTTTTGCCTTAATAAATGAAACCATCATTTAAAAACTGCATTTTGCATTTACTTGGGTTATCTTTGTGTAATAATAAAATTAGTTTGATGATCTCAGTCATTTAAGTGTGAGAAATATGCATAAAAAATCAAATACTTTTTCACAGCATTGTATACGTGATCCTGCAGTTCTGGGTAGCGGGCGAGAGTGAGCACCTCCGACGCCTCACCCCTGCTGTGATTCTACACAGCAGGAGCTGATCAGCGGGTCCCGCAGACCCAATGTCCGCTGGCACCCGCTGATCATTCATTACACAGGAATAATGGCAGTCTGCCTATGTAAACAAGGCAGATTGCCATTCTGTCAGTAAGAAAGGCATGGATCCTGTGTGAGGCCGGCTTCACACTGGGGCGGTGCGGGCGGCAACAGTAAAGCAGCGCTATATTTTAGCGCTGCTTTACCATCGTTTTACTCGCGGTATGCGGCCGCTAGCGGCCGAAAAAGGGTTAAAAACCTCTGCAAAGCGCCGCTGCAGTGGCGCTTTGCCGGCGGTATCCCCGCGGTCTCCCATTGATCTCAATGGGTATGAACGGTATAGGAGCGGTGAATACACCGCTCCTTCACCGCTCCAAAGATGCTGCTAGCAGGACTTTTTTTACGTCCTGCTAGCGCACCGCTCCAGTGTTAAAGCCCTCAGGGCTTTCACACTGGAGACACAGCAACAGCTGTTTCGGTCGGTTTGCAGGCGCTATTTTTAGCGCAATAGCGCCTGCAAACCGCCCCAGTGTGAAAGCAGCCTTACTGCAAAGCAGGGACACGGATCTATGCCTTTTCCAAGTAAAAGCATCTCCCACACTACACTAAAACACTAGCTAGGCACACAGTTAAGCCTTTGACCCGCCTGATGTCTAACCCCTACCCAGTCAGTGTCATTAGTACAGTGATGGTGCATATTTTTTGCACTGATCACTGTAATAATGTCACGGGTTCACAAAAAACGGTCAAACGTGTTAGTGTCTGATTTGTCCCCCGCAATATCACAGTCCTCCTATAAGTCGCTGACCGCTGCCATTACTAGTAAAAAAATTAATAAATAAACAAACATTCCATAAATATATCCCATAGTTTGCAGACGGTATGACTTTGTGCAAACTAAGTTATATGTATATGTAGCAGAATACATATTGGCCTAAATTGATGAAGACATTTTAATTGTTTACATTTTTTTTATTGGATATGTTTTATAGCAAAAAGTAAAACAATATTGTTTTTTTTTTTCAAAATTGTTGGTCGTTTTTTGTTTATAGCGCAAAAAATAAAAACCGCAGAGGTGATTAAATATCACCAAAAGAAAGCTCTATTTGTGGGGAAAAAGGGACTTACATATTATTAGTGTACAGTGTCGCACGACCACACAATTGTAAGTTAAATCAATGCAGTGGCGTATCACAAAAAATGGGCTGGTTATGAAGGGAATAAATATTCAGGAGCTGAAGTGACTAAAAGGGTTGTTTTTATTTTATTTTTATTTAATTCTATGCATTAAGATAAAAATCCTTCTGTGTGCAGCAGCCTCCCCCCCCCCCCCCCCCCAAAGCCCCATCTCAGTCCAACGATGCCACAAGTGTCTCAGCAGTCCAGGACTCTCCCTCCTGTCTGGCTGAGACACAGCAGCGGCACCATTGGCTGCCGCTGCTGTCAATCAAAGTCAACTAGCCAATCAGGAGAGAGAGGGGATGGGGCCGAACCGCAGTTCCGTGTCTGAATGAACACAGGTAGCTGTGACTCGGCTCCTGTGCCCCTATAGCAAGCTACTTGCTGTGGGGGCACTCAACAGGGAGGGAGGGGCCCAGAGCACAGAAGAGGGACATGAGAAGAGGAGGATCTGGGCTGCTCTGTGCAAATCCACTACAACAGAGCAGGTAAGTATGACATGTTTGTTATTTTTATAGAAAAAATAAATAAAACTTTATAATCACTTTAAATCACGAGTCACAATGAAATCGGCAATGCAAATCACATTGATGTGCGGCTTTGAAATCGCGCTGAAGTAGCGCGATTTCAAAGCCACACCCGTGTGAACCAGGGCTAAATGTTTAGTAGGCTAACTTTGCGTGCAGCCAATCACAGTAGAAGACTATTTATTGGATTAAATAAATCTGCAGCCAACCAGGTGATTAGAATGTTCATTAGGCTGGATTATTCAATAGCCAATTAGAGCATTAGATGTTTCATAAGACTGGATTGACTGCGGCATGAAAATGCCATGATGCTGAAAAAAAATTATACTTGCTTAAAGCTTGTCATGTATAAAATAAACCTCAAACAAAGGTATGCAAACAAAGACTGACAAAGGCTTCTTTCCCAGTGGAAAATGGCAGGGCAGACACTAAATATAAGACCGTGGTTCAAACGGCTAGCAAAATGCCAAGATCTACATCAGTTTCAATACAATCAGAGTATTTGAATGAGTGCTGTAATACAAATTAAACATGACTCGGTGGGTATGGCAGCTTTGAAAATTGGCCAGCAAATGTCAGAGAAACATAATCCCACCTGCATATCCTCTAGATTTCTGGCCTGTTAGTGGATCTTGGGTATTAGAGGCATCAGATGCCTCTGCTCCCCTGAGCTGGGAGCTGACCACTAAGACCTGAACAAAGATCCAGGCTATTTACAATGCAGCCAGATGAAAAGCTAGGCCTGGCTAATAGCAAAGGGATTAATTAGACACATAATTAATCATATCAACTAAAATAACCTGATTCGTGTTTTGAACAGCTCAGCAAGGTCCACCCTGAAGGTGGCTATCAACGGCCTTCATTGTAGCAGCAGTCACCTGGTGTGATCTTTCCAAATAAAGGATAAGAATAAAGGAAGAACAACACATTACAAAAGCTAACAGGCCCGCCATCGCGGCAGTAAGGCTATATCTAAGAGAACAATCGCAAGATGAATAAAACATGAGACCATTTAAAAGGGAATTTCCCGATAACTGAGAAAATCACACAGTGATAAGGAGAATGAAATTAGTAAACAAATAAAAGAGGTAGGAGATTTGAGTTTGTTTGACCTCTGTGAGTAAAGAGTAAGGTAAAGAATGGTTTGCGTTCCGCAGCAACCAATCCCACCATTTAGAAACACCAAGACAAATTCAGATATTTTTTTGTTTCTGTTGTAGTTAAAAATGCATTACATGGTTTTGAAATAATTTTCAGATCTTGGGGAACCCCCCCCCCCCCGCTAAAAACAATTATATCTACAGCATTGGTACATTCGTGTAATCAGTACGTTGTAGAACGTTCTAAATAAGAGAATAAAGAATGTGGTATAGCTACAGTATTTTTCATCCAGGACAAATAATTATTTTTTTAACACCACCTGCTGTATACAACAAAATATTTTCGGGAAATCACTTGATATGAAATGAATTATGGTATGTTAAAAAGAAATGCCTCCCTAACATCTGTGTAGAAATTACTCCTTAAAGTGGTGGAACACCCTAAAAATGAAAACTGGTAAAAATGTTAGTAACAATTTAAATTAAAAATAAAAAAAAAAATTTTTTTTTTTGTACTTACCAGAAATGGCTGTTTCTAGGCAGATCGTCCTAATCTGCCTCCTCCAGCGCCGCGGTGATCTTCTCTTCTTCCGTCTTCAGGTGAATGGGGCACGGTGTGTTATGGGAACTGTGTCCCACAACACACCGCGTTCCCCATTCACAAATGACACTCGCGCATGCGCAGTAGGCCGCGCGCCGACTCGCGCATTCGCAGTAGGCCGCACGCCGACTCGCGCATGCGCAGTAGGCCGCGTGAAGCCGTTTCCCTCAGTGAGGATGGCGGCGCTGGATCCGGATCGCCGAGGGACATCTCGGCCTCCACAAAGGACATTGCGGGCGCCCTGGGAAGGTAAGTGTACTTATTAAAAGTCAGCAGCGACTTTTTTTTTTTTAGCTGCTGACTTTTAAAAAAAAAATTTTTGAAGGTGAAACCCCGCTTTAAATTGGTAGTCGGTGAAAAAATATCCTTTTGTATTGGTGGTCAATGTAGGTGAGTTGTCAGTTCAAAGAACCCGTAGCAACCTCAAGAAGAACCCACATAGGTTCACATAGGTTGGACTTGATGTGTCTTTTTTCGACCTCACCTACTATGTAACTATATAACTATGTAACTATGTATGTAACCCTGAGAGTCCATGGAACCCTGGCTGAGAAAGGCTCACACTTCTTGTCTGTTATCTTGGTTTATTTTATATGATCGCTCTGTAACAAAGATTATGTAAGCTCAATGAAAAAAAAAAAACATGCTTAAAAATGCATCAAAATATATATTTACGTTTCAATATTTTGTATTGTTTTGGAAAAGCACAAACATATAAGGAAGACATAGTTCTGAGTAAGGCACTAAGGCTTAATGTACATGGGATGTTTTTACAACCTCTCCTGATTGATTCAACTTGGCAGATAGTAACCCACGTTTAAAACATCCGTTTTGCCACATTTACATGCCACGTTTAGGCGCATTTAGAAGCGTTTGGAAAAATTGCCAAAAATGAAAAACTTCTGTAAACGAAACGCGGCTAAACGTGAGTAACCGCGTTTAGCCGCGTTTAGAAGCATTTGGCGCTTGAAATGCCTCTAAACTCAGCGTCTGAACTCATTTTTTTTGCTTTCCAAAAAAAGCCTCTAAACTCAACTGCCTAAAAACGACATTAAACAAACCTGTGTACATGTACTGATAAGATAACATTGGATGAGTTCAGGGCCAGCTGAAAAAAGCATCCAACTGCCTCTGAACGTCCGTTTACCAGCAGCAGTGTACATGAGGCTTAACCGCATGAGTCACATCATGTGTAAAAATGTCATACAATATCAAGTTATGCAAATTGTACGAAATCCAAAGTTCCAAAGCCCCCGCTCCTAGCATTGCATTTGTCTTGTTCACTCGAATGGGGCATAAACTGTGTTTTTGATAACAGCACCATATAGTAAGCAAAAAATAAAGTGTTAGAACATCTGTATATTAAAAGCCCCCCCCCCCATAATGAATGGGGGATATGGGGGATTACAGCCCCGAATTTGAGTTGTGTAACTGCGCCTTATAAACAATCTTTAAAACAGAAGTTGAGGAGAAAGATAGTGGGTTGCGTAGAAAGAGCAGAAGCAATTAGAGTAGAGAAGCTGTGTCCCTGCTGGTGGACCCTCCTTCAGGACCGGGATTCAAGTCCCGCCTCCTTTACTGTATCAGTCTGTACATTGCAAATATCAAAGCCGTGGTCCCCAGATCTTCTCAAATTTTGGTTGTTTCTCTAAAAAAAAATGATACTGGCTAATTTCTCATTGATCATAATCCATGAGAGTTTATTCTTGGCTGCAGTCAGTAAAACCTCTCAGCTCTTCCCCGCCTTGGTAATCGTCATTTTTGGTGCAAGAAATATAAAATAAATTAAAGTCTAGGTGTGCTTGGGTAAATCTGTGACCGACTCGTTCGGGAGAGCTACCTTGGTAGGTTAAATTAACATTGGTCACAGTGTGGAACTGCAGGACTTTGGGGCAGGTCCACCATGTATGGTACATGGTGCCATTAAATTATATATTTAATCTTAAAACTACAAAACTACATCTATTGATATTTTATATGTGCCTTAACAAAATTGAAATCATCCAACAATCATGTAACAAGACAAAGAATATACTCTCAAACAATAGAAAAATATAATTCTGTAATAATTATTACATCATTAATCTGTGTAAGTACCTGCATTTGATTTGATTTGGATTTGATCAACCTCTTGCACGCTACTGTACAATATGTACAACAAAGGTTAGAGTGGTAGTGGGAAAAGCAGCACAAGCAGCCAGTTAGATGTGCTGTAATGCAAGGAACCATACTTATAGGATTGGGGAGGGGTGGAGATCAGGTTACCTCTCCTGGTTTTACACAAATGCAAATCATTTAACATGTACAACACAAGGAGGGAGAGACAAGTGCTAGCTAAGTGTCCCAGTCCCCCTGATTTGTGCCAATTTTCTTTGTCTTTGTTACAACGAGTACAAAAGTATATATTTCACTCATGTATGTAACTATTTGCCTGGAGTTCAACTAAAGGCGTATCTTACCCGAAGAACATAAAAAAAATAATATAGTGTAGCTTAAAGTTATTGTAAACCTTTGTGTTTTTTTTAATGGTCAACATGTTATACTTACCTCCTGACCCAGCCCTGTGGCCCTCCTGGCCTGGGGTGCGGAACCGTGCATTTTATATATCTCGGGGCTGGCTAGCCCGAGGCGACGCAACTGAGAGGACAGGCCCAAGCGGATCTTGGAGCCCATTGATCCAGGGATGGTCCGGTGCCGTCTCATTTGAAGGGAGAGGCCCAGCAACTGGAGGATCCAGGGGAGGACTCTTTTAGGGGAAGGCCGTGCGCAAGGCTGGCTTCTCTGGAGGAGCCTGGAGATCTTCTCTGGAGGAGCCTGGAGATTCTTTAAAGGACGCAACCCGGATCACATTGCCTACTGTACCACCGGTTCGGCTGAAAGATTCTGGTATCGTATGGAATTGTTCTTCAATCTCTCAGTAACGCTAAAGCTTAAACTCACACGCCTGTGGCAGAGACTGTGTTAAATACCCCACTGGCTTCTAGGTCCAGTGAGAGGGACTTATCCGGTGGTGGCTAGATCTATTAAGAGGAACCATGGTCTTTTAGATCACTGAAGAGAACTTGAACTTGCAATGTTATGTACTTGAACTCATCCCTAACCCTTTACCCATTATTACGAGACTTTGTCTTCTTTTCTAAATAAGTAACCCAAAAGAGGATTCAGTGTCAGTTTCAACATTCTTTGGGCTATTTTCCACGGGATCCCCAAGACGGAGAAGCAAGCAGGTGAGGTAACAGTAAGCCCAAATAAAACATGCAGCTCTTTTGGGGGTCAGTGCTACACGTGTAAATCGAGCTGAAATTTAAAAAATTAAATAAAACTTCATAATTCCCACATGAATTATTTCTCTTGTGTGACCACTGTGATCTCAACTCTTTATTGCTGTAGGATAGAAACTGTCTGGGTTGATTCCTTTTGTATTTGCCCTAGCAGCAAGCCCCTACCTGAAATTTAGGTGAAATCGGCACAAGGGATAGTACTTACATTTAAAGAAAAATGTCCCTTGTGCTGGCTGTCCTAATTGAAATCTGAAGTCCGCTTCTCCCCTATAGCCCCACAACTGTCATTTTCCAGTGCTCTTTGGGTTTATATAGCTACTGGAGCTGTCATAGGCACTTGTCAAGAGTGCCAAATATGCCCCCCTCTATTTATAGAAGCTGTACTATTGTACTATAGCATTTGTTTGAATCAGAATTGCTCCCCATGTAAATCTATAGGGTTTAAAATCAGCAGAAAAAAGGGGTTAGAAGCTCCTCAGAAGGAACTCAGAAGTACAAATGCATCTAATTGCATACTAAATCTGCTGTTTTTTCCTGTCTACACAAACCCTTGGTTCTGATTAAAAAAGATGGGTGTTTCTGAGCACATTTGCTAGAATAGATGCATTCACATTCACCTGATTTATAAAGCTGTCCCATAAATGTTTCAGATTGTGAATATCGGCAAATGAGAGAATCAAGTCTATCTTTGGCAAATTCTTAACAAAGATATGGTGAATATGCTTGAAGTCTGGGCAATTGTAGACCTAAATAGCACTGATCAGGATAGAGCCTATCCCATTGTGAAACTGTTTCTGAAGGTGTAGGGTTTCTTGTCACTGCTTCAATGACACCCAGTAGAAATTCATTCTCAATTGGAAAGAGAAGGATTACAGCCCTGGAGCTTCATCAAGTGGCTGCTAGAGATAATCAGTTTAGCTACTACTGTACAGTCATTCTTCCTCTCTGCTTAGCAGTTGTTTCGGTACAACATAATACTTGAAGTGATTGTAGCCGTTTTCTCTGGTACAACATAAGATACATAAGTAGTGCATGGTTTTCATTAGGTCAGCTGATTCAAAGATTTGCATTGTAAAAAAGAGCAGTAAAGCAGTTGTGTTGCAATGCAGGAAGCAGAGCCTGTATGTATGTGAAAACTTGGTTCCCTCTATGTACCGATGTACATACTCTATATTATTACAGATTATACATAGGGGTTTAAAAAACATAAATACACAGTGGTAAAAATATTTAAATCCAGAATTTTATTTTTTTTTTATCTAAAAAAGCATTGGAAAGACATAGGGGTTGATTTACTAAAACTGGAGAGTGCAAAATCTGGTGCAGCTCTACATAGAAACCTACATTTTTTGTCGAAGCTTAATTGAACAAGCTGAAATTAGAATCTGATTGGCTACCATGCACAGCTGCACCATTTTTTTCCACCCTTCCATGTTTAGTAAATCAACCTCATAGTACTTTGGTTCTCCAAAGGAGAATACTGGACGTTGTTGGATTCTCCTCTGAACTCAGCTCTCTGCTCAAAAATGTAGACTTAAAGCCCCATATACACTATCAGTTTTTCTGCTGAGTTTTTCCTTCAGATTGACCAAAACCTTATAATATGAGGTCAAACCTTTGGAGTTTCAATTTGTATGCAATCAGGCAGGCCCTTCTACTACATGGTTTTGGTAAACCTGAAGGAAAAACTCAGCAGAAAAACTGATAGTGTGTAGGGGCTTTAACCTCTCAAAACGTAACCTCAGCCTTAACCCTTAGGTCTCATTCACACTTAAAAATGCCATATTTACAGACTTTTTTTTTATCCTGTAAATGCATTTCTATATTAGCCTAGGTGGCCATGCACACATTGGCAATTAAGGGCATTTAAAAAAAAGAAGCGTTTAGAGGCTGAAAAAAAAAATCACTTGTGCGTTCACGAGAGGAAATTTTAGGCACACCTGAGCGATTTTCTGCATGAAGCTCTAAAACACTCAACAAGCCAAACCACATTCATTTCAATGGCCCCTGTTCATATTTGAACGTTCTGTCGTATTAAGAAAAATGCCTGTTGCTCAAAAAAGCTTATTTTTGGCAGATTACAACAGTTTTTGACCCCCATAGACTTCAATAGACATGCCTGACTTGAGCATTTTACAAGCGTTTTGGCACTCGTTTTCTGCTCAAAAAGCAGCTCTCCACCTCTCCCCCCCCCCTAGTGCTTTCTATTGGTTTAACAAAATTGTAAGGAGCTGTAAAACGCTTGTAATATGCTTCTAAAATGCTTTAAAAAAGCTTGTAAAAAGCTTAACCACTTCAATACCAGCACCTTCCTGCCCAAGCCAATTTTCAGCTTTCAGCGCTGTCACAATTTGAATGACAATTGCGCGGTCATGCTACATTGTACCCAAACAAATTTTTTATAATTTTTATAATTTTGTTCCCACAAATAGAGCTTTCTTTTGGGGGTATTTGATCACCTCTATAAATTTGATCACCATATATATAAAATGTTTGGGGGTTCTAAGTAATTTTCTAGCAAAAAAATGCAGATTCTTACAGTTATGAGAGAAATGGCCTGAGGTTCAAGTGGTTAAAGTTATACTAACGACTAACAGTAACACTTATCTAATATTATCCATAAACTAATACCTATCAGTAAAGTACAGGCATACCCCACTTTTAAGTGCACAATGGGGTTTATTTACTAAAGCTGGAAAGTGCAAAATCAGGCTCAATGCTGCATAGAAACCAATTGCTCATTGGTTTCTATGCAGAAGTGAGCCTGATTTTGCACTTTCCAGCTTTAGTAAATAAACCCCATTGTGTACTTAAAAGTTGGGTATGCCTGTAACCCCTTTTTGAATTACACTCACCTTGCTCTTTTCTGGTAGCAGTGGCACCAAATCCTCCCATTGTCCATATATAAAAGAAACAGTACCAACATGCCATGTCATGCCATATCAACATGTCATGTCATGCCATGATCAATGCAGGACAAGGTCTCCTGGAACCCAAGATAGTGCCAAAGTGCATACCTAAAGCTGAGTAAAATTGAGATTGTACATCCACAGATACAGTGGCTGGCATAGTGTGCAGAAATTACAGTCATTGACCACAGGTCTTAGGGTTACCACATTTTGGATCATAGAAAACCAAACTGGATGATTAAACCAGTGTAATTTAGTCTTAATAAGCATGTTAAGACAGAACCAGGTTTTCAATAAAATTATTATAAACAAAATGTGTTCTTCCTTTTGGGAACTACAAAAAGCTCATTAAAAGCTCATATAACTCATTAACAGTGCAACATTTATTCTGCAATTTGTTCCTTTTGTAAAGACACTATAATAATTTTTCTGGTACAAAGCTTTTTAATTTGGTGCTATGAAGCGAATGAACGAACAAACACAAACTTTAAAAGTTTACATAATAACAGTAAGGCTAGGTTCACATCTATGTGGTTGCGGTATTCGGGTGCGTTTTGCGCTATTGAACACATGCTTTTGATGCGTTTTTGCATGTGTTTTGCATTTTTTTCCTCCTTAACAAACTGTGAGTAGCCAGTTGTTAAAGAGCGTGCGGCCTTTGCATCCTTAATGACCAATGACTCATAATTTACTGAAAGTATACAAAAGAATTCCGGCATTAAAAAACCTTAAAAAAAACCTGCATGAAAGTCCCCCCAATGATACCAGGCCCTTCAGGTCTGGTACAGATTTTTTTTACACTCCAAAGAAAAAAAATGTGGAGTCCCCCGCAAAACCCATACCAGACCCTTATCCAGCATGCAGCCCGGCAGGCCAGAAAAGGGCCCCCCTTTTGGACTATACCAGGCAACATGCCGTCAACATCAGGGGGGGTTCTTTGCCCCCCCAAGCACCTTGTCCCCATGTTGATAAGGACAAGGGCCTCTTCCCCATAATTCTGGCCAGTGGTTGTAGGGATCAGCGGGTGGGGAGCTAATCGGAATCCTGGCCCCCTCCTATATGAATGAGTATGGGGTACAAGAAGAAACGATGATGCTTTTGCCTGATTTTCTGAAATTGCTAGTACAGTGGAGCCTGGGGTCCTGGTTGCCCCCAGACACAAAGCCAAACCGGGATTCATAACTACAGCCAATAACCCTTGAGGGAAATTGATGGCAAAACATAAATGTTGCTTCCATATAAATGTACTCTACAGTTACATAAACCATTTAAGATGAAAGCCCCAAAACTGTGACTTCTTATCAAACAATTAAATTGTTCTCTTCTGCATGTTCCACGCTTATTTATACTCATTTTTAGGTCTATTTATATGTATGGTCATTTTAATAAACTGTCTGCTTAGTTCACATATATTTGTCATGTGAGTGCCAGCACTATTGTCCGGGAAATTTGGCTGTACGCTATGCACACACCATATCTCCTGTGCTCCTAAGCACACATTTCGTCTAGTGATATAATGTACCTTACCTATCATTCCATTTCCCATATATCCCCAAGTAAACAGACACCACCATAGCTTACGTTCTCAGCTCCATCAGCATGACTGCCATTCTAAGCAGTGCACTTGCTTTTCATTCACACATAAACAGGAAGTCCCAAACTGGAGGGTTTGCCTCCAACAGGCAATCGAGGCGATTGGAGGCCTACACAGTTTGTGACCTCACAGGAAATGACCAAATAAGGATGTAACAACGCAGGGTGTAAATGTCAACACAGGATGTGAATGGCAACACAGCAAATGACCAAATAAGGATGTAACACAGGATAAATGAATTTATAAAATAACCAATGAACGATGACTACAATTCCGCTGATAGGAATCTTTATACTAGCGTTCCTTGTGGATGGGAGGCTATCTGTAGGTGCACGTGGCGAATATCGACATGTGCTGATCAGACACAGCAGAGACAAGAGCGTACATCTGCCTATAACTGATAATGTCCTTGCAGAGTGAACATTCCCCGTATGCCGCATACACACGATTGGATTTTCTGACAACAAATGTTCGATGGGAGCTTGTTGTCGGTAATTCCGATCGTGTGTAGGCTCCATCGGACATTTTTTGTCGGAAATTCCTAACGTGTGTACACAATTCTGACGCACAAAATTCCTCGCATGCTCGGAATTAAGCAGAAGAGCCGCACTGGCTATTGAACTTCATTTTTCTCGGCTCGTCGTACGTGTTCACCGCGTTCTTGACATTCTGAATTTCCGACAACATTTGTGTGACCGTGTGTATGCAAGACAAGTTTGAGCCAATATCCGTTGGAAATAAATCCCAGGATTTTGTTGTCGGAATGACCGATCATGTGTACGCGATTTAAGTCTACTTCAAAGTGGTATTTTCATTATAAGTACTCTCAAGCAGTGAGATCCCCCTGCCCTAATTTCTGCTGCATTTCAGATAATATCAAATAAATTCAAAATTAAACAATAAGTCCAAAATTCACTTAAAAGTGTAATACCCCGAAGAGTAATTGCTCCCACCGGCTGCTGGTCTTCTAAGTTGAATGTTGCTGTTGCTCAGCATTATGCAATCTCTTAAGGGCACACAATCAAGCTGCCTTGGACTCACGGTAGGTTCTGCTGGGCATCCTATGTTCTTCTTTTGTCCTGTATTGGTATTCAAGATACAGAAGAGTTCATCATTTGACTTGTGGAAAGCATGCACTCTGTGACATCTGTGGCTTCAAGCTCAACCATAAACTCTGAGGTGTCTGAAGAAGCAGTGCCTCTGAGCAACATGATCAGTGGACTTAGGTTTATACATTTGTCCAAATCATTTGGTGGAGGGGGAGTTAGGCCCCTTTCACACTGGGGCGGGAGCGGCTTTGGCGGTAAAGCAGCGCTATATTTATATTTAGCGCTTCTTTACCGTCGTTTTAGCTGCGGGATTCGGCCACTAGCGGTGCGGTTTTAACCCCCGCTATTGCCCCCGGTATTGCCGCAGTATTACCGCAGTGTCCCATTGATTTCAATGGGTAGGAGCGGTATAGGAGCGGTGAATACACCGCTCCTTCACTGCTCCAAAGATGCTTCTAGCAGGACTTTTTTGACCGTCCTGCTAGCGCACCGCTCCAGTGTGAAAGCCCTCCGGCGCCGGGACCCTACGTGGTAAAGGGCCGCGCTATGCTGCAGATGGACACCAGCGGCAAAAAGCGCCCTGAGGCAATTCAGTTTGTATAGGTAGCGCTGTACAAGTGATTCATTCATGTCTTTCTTACCTTCACCTCTGAAGTCAGCATGGGAGGCAAAAGTACAGGGAAAGCTGTACTATCTAAAGTATATAAAAGCCATAATTTTAAGCTGTATAAGGAAAGCCAGCATGCAGTAACTACACGGCAAAGGTAGATAATATCCTTTCTAAAGCTAATAAAACTATAGTGCCCAGACTTAAGTTTTAATTTTGTTGTCTGTTCATAGGTCCAGCCTGTGCAAATAATGGTGCACATTCTGCTTATTATGCTGATTCTAACCTATTACCATCAATGACTTAAACCATCCCTGGACAGAACTTATTTCAATTTACTCCTTATTTTTTATACAAGGATGTTTTGAAGTAAAAGGACTATGGATGTTGGTAAAAGCCCTTGACATTACTTAGTGATCGATAATCATTATCAATTACTGCTTTGACCCTACCTTTTTTCAAAATCAGCTCATGGATACGCAATGCTGTTGTGTGTATTGTATTTAGTAAAGTATTGACTGATTTCTTACAATTATATACAAGGAAAAAAAAAAAAAACACGCACTGCTAAAGATCTATTGTGATGTTCTAAATGCAATCTATTTACGGCATAATAAAACACAATCTAATTTCAAAATCCATATCATCATTCTTCCATGGCCTATACAAAAACACCAAAGATCATTCATATGGGAGTTCAAATTTAACCATGTTTAGGCTGATATAATAAAGCAGGGCAGAGTGCAGTAACCTAATAACAGCCAATCAGATTTCAGTTTAAAGACTTTAGGTCAGCAAAAGATGAATGCTCTACGGCTGTTCAAAATTACTGCACCAAAAGTGTACATGCGGCAATTTTTATATTTTTTTGGTATTAAATAGAGAGGGGAATACCTGTCATTAAATATGTTTTCTCCACTTCCACTTCCTGTTCTGATAAAAGCCAAGAACTGATGTTAAATTTGCAGCAGTATCAAAGACATAAACAAATGGCTAACACCCCTCTCAGCTTTTTATTGCTGGCTGGGTCCTTGTTGCAGAATTGTCCTCGCCTACTGTCTAGTGAAAGGACAGGAAGTGAGGGGAAATCTATATAATATAGTCCTAGACACGAGTATAAACCTGACATGGATTCTAACCTTTCTCTAATTAATCCAAATCTAAAAAAGGACCTTTACTACAAAGAACCACATTTTGTAAAAATGTAGAGAGCACACTTTGTGACTGGAGCAAGAAAGGTTTCCTCTCCATCAGTATGCAAACTAGCAGTCGCAATATTATGAAAGCCTTTACAAGTACAACACAACAAAGGTTAAAGTGGAACTTAACCCCCAAAAAATGTGTTCCATTTAAATACCCCTTCCACCCCAAGCAGAATTGTGGATAATTTATTTGCCATCTATTTTTTGCCCTGCCCTGTGCCACCATTCCTGCCTTGCCTGGAATGATGTGTTCCAAGTCCTACAGCCTCCTCGAATACTAATACTGTGTACACACGATCAGACTTTCTGACAACAAAACCATGGATTTTTTTCTGAAGGATGTTGGCTCAAACTTGTATACACACGGTCAAACAAATGTTGGCCCAAAATTCCGAACGTGAGAACGTGGTGACGTACAAGACGTGCAACGAGACGAGAAAAAGGAAGTTCAATAGCCAGTGAGGCTCCTCCTGCTTGATTCCGAGCATGCGTGAACTTTTGTGCGACGGACTTGTGTACACACGGTCGGACTTTCCGTCAACAAGCTCACATCGAACATTTCCCATCGGAAAGTCTGACCATCTGTAGGCGGCATTATACAGTACTTCTCTCAGGAGGCTGAAGGATTGGAACACAGAGTGGTGATGGTAGGGAGGATGTGCCAGGTGTGTCATTGGAGCTAGCTACCTGCAGTCGGAGAAGGCAGCCAGCTGAAGAGGACCAAGATAGTGGAACAGGACCTGCTGTATGCTGCCAAACAGCAGATTACTGCAGGAAAAAGCTGGATTCACTGTGGAGGTAAATATGTGGTTTGAAGAGAAACCATGATACAAATAAGAGGAAAAAGAATGGGGGGGGGGGGGGGTTGAGAGAGTTGGGTACCAATTTATTCACTCATTTAGTCTATGGGGTAAGGAATTAGCAGAACCTCTACACTCTCACCTGCTCCCTGTTTGTGGGCAGGACTTCATTGTCCCCATGTGCAATGCAGGATGGACAGACAGGCCAACTGCATTACTCCCTGAAGTCAGCGAGCATTAACCTCTTGCTGTGTGGTGAGTACATACTCATTTTTTATGCTAACTGGAGTTTAGCTTTAAGTTGTCAACGCTTTATGTACAAAACGCTCACTAAAGCTCTCTGTGGCTGATGTACTAAAAGAGTAGAGAATATTTTCTTTGCACTGTGAATGTTCACTTACCTTCAACAAGGGGTGGCTGTGTTCACTTCACTTAATGCATCATGTTATTGACTATAAGTGATCATTTTTAAAAGTGACCGTTTGCTACACCTTTCATATATCAGTCCCACAAAATTATTACTCAGCCCTAATACAGCACTGAAAAACATATTTCAAGTCACAGCATTTAGATATATCTATATATAGATAGATCTATATATAGATCTATCTATATATATACACATATATATCTATATCTATCTATCTATCTATCTATCTATCTATCTATCTATCTATCTATCTATCTATCTATCTATCTATCTATCTATCTATCTATATATATATATATATAAATATATCTATCTATCTATGTATCGATAGATAGATATACAGTATCTCACAAAAGAGAGTACACCCTTCACATTTTTGACACTTTGCTACAATGTAAAGTAGTGAGTGTACAGCTTGTACAACAGTGTCAATTTGCTGTCCCCTCAAACTAATGCAACACACAGCCATTAATGTCTAAACCACTGGCAACAAAAGTGAGTACACCCCTAAGTGAAAAGTCCAAACTGGGCCCAAAGTGTCAATATTTTGTGTGGCCACCATTATATTCCAGCACTGCCTTAACCTTTGGGCATGGAGTTCACCAGAGCTTCACAGGTTGCCACTGGAGTCCTCTTCCACTCCTCCATGATGACATCACAGAGCTTTTGGATGTTAGAGACCTTGCGCTCCAAAACCCTTACACAGAGGAGGTAAGTATGACATGTTTGTTATTTAAAAAAAAAAAAAGACAAACCTTTACAATCACTTTAAATATGTTGCATTTTTATAGTTAAAACTTCAATACCTTCACTAGAATTCATTAGGTGAAAATAAGTAGTGTTAAAGGAAATGCACTGTCATTAAAACAAGTGACATTTTCCAGATAATTAAAAGAGATCTTGGCATTCATTAGCCATAGGCTTTAAACATCAAGTACGGTAATCATTTCTAGTGATCATTTTTGGACTGGATGCTACAGCTATACCACAAGCCACTAGGAATGTTAACAAGGCCAACTGATTTTTTTTTTCAATCAGCCATAAATATCTGGTTTATTGTAAAATGCTGTTCCTCCTGACAGTGGAAAATCAGCGTTAAAAACTCACCTAAGCGGTGCTTTTTCAAACTAGCAGAGTTTAGCAGTGTTTGCGAGTTTATTTATTTCTTTGGCCAGAATTCCAATTTATTCTGGCTTTTGAAATGAATAAACGCTAACATGCTAAACGCGCCTAGCGTTTAGGCGAGTTTAGGTGCGTTTAGCAGCGTTTTAAGTGTTTTTTTTTTTGCCAAAACTCTGCTGCTGCTGGACGCACTGGCAGTGTTTTTTTTTCCTGCCTCAAAACTCTCCTGCCACTAAATGTTGCTAAAAGCCTATGGGGTTGATTTACTAAAAGCAAACAGACAGGCAATACAGAACAGGCCTGGTGGGAAGGCAACCAAACTGGGAGCCTCTCCTTGATACTAAGCACTTTCCCTGCCAGACGGATAACCTGTCCCTACTCTAGCCAGATGCAAAATGCACGCCAAGCCTGGCTGCCAGCATCTTAAATAGTCTCTGTCTGACCCAAGATGGATGCCAGAGCTGCATGTGATGCCAGCATCCAAACAGTTCCTCTTGACTTCCTCTCCCTCTGCAATGTAGCTACGATTGACCTCCACCTACAGTGGAAAAAGCAGACTGCACCGACCTACAGTTAGGCTTCACAAAATGTGCAGAATTAGCTCTTTTAACCACTTCTGCCTGGGAAGGATTTACCCCCTTAAAGCGGAGGTTCACACAAAAATTGAAGCTCCGCTTTTCGGAGCCCCCCCCCCCCCTCCGGTGTCACATTTGGCACCTATCAGGGGGCCGGGGGGTGCAGATACCTGTCTAAGACAGGTATTTGCACCCACTTCCGGGCATAGACTCCCATGGGAGTCTATGCCTCTTCCCGTCCCCCTGCGCTGTCTGCTGGGACACACATGGGTCCCAGGAGATAGCGGGGACCAGTTAGGATGCGCTGTAGGGAACCGGGAAGTGAAGCCGCAACGCTTCACTTCCTGACTCCCTCACCGAGGATGGCGGCGGCAGCTGCCGAGAGCCGAGCGATTGACCAGCTTCGTCTGCCGACATCGATGGACCCTGGGACAGGTAAGTGTCCATTTATTAAAAGTCAGCAGCTGCTGATATGGAGACACTCGGAAGGAGAGGGGGAACATGCATCTCGGACTATTCGTTTTTCTTTTCTCTCTGCTTTATGGTTCTCTTTTTGTCGGAGGATGCTATGTTTCCTTACCTCCCCTGCCTAATAAAACAAGGGAATGTATAAATGTAAGAATGTGAGGTTTATGATGTTTTCCCTTTTTTTTTTGTAAAACTGAAAAATGATCAATAAAAATATAAAGTTTAAAAAAAAAAAAAAGTCAGCAGCTGCAGTATTTGTAGCTGCTGGTTTTTAATATATTTTTTTTTTAGGTGGACCACCTCTTTAACCACTTGCCGACCGGCGCACGACGATATACGTCGGCAGAATGGCACGTACAGGCAGGAGGGCGTATATATAAGTCCCTCCTTTCTGCCTGTCCGTGCCATCGGGAGCACGCCAGGAGCGGCGCGCTCCCACGCCGGTCGGGACCCCCGTGAGTCCGATCGCGGTCCCCGCGGACTCGATCGCCGCGGGGACACCCGCGATCGTCTCACGGGAAGGCTGAACGGGGAGATGCCGAGATAAACAGCATCTCCCCGTTCTGTCTAGCAACTAGTGACGCTGATCTCTGCTCCCTGTGATTGGAGCAGAGATCAGCATTCACTAGCTGACAGCCACGCCCCCCCACAGTAAGAAACACACCCCTAGGCATACTTAACCCTTACACTGCCCCCTTGTGGTTAACCCCTTCACTGCCAGTGTCATTTATACAGGAATCAATGCATTTAAATAGAATTAATTGCTGTAAAAATGACAATGGTCCCAAAAATGTGCCAAAAATGTCCGATGTGTCCGCCATAATGTCGCAGTCACAAAAAAAAATCGCAGATCTCCGCCATTACTAATAAAAAAAAATTATTAATAAAAATGCTATAAAACTATCCCCTATCTTGTAAACGCTATAACTTCTGCGCAAACCGATCAATAATCGCTTATTGCGATTTTTTTACCAAAAATATGTAGAAGAATACGTATTGGCCTAAACTGAGGAAAAAAAAATGTTTTTTTATATATTTTTTGGGGATATTTATTATAGCAAAAAGTAAAAAAGAATGCATTTTTTTCAAAATTGTCGCTCTATTTTTATTTATAGCGCAAAAAATAAAAACCGCAGGGGCGATCAAATACCACCAAAAGAAAGATCTATTTGTGGGAAAAAAAGGACGTCAATTTTGTTTGGGAGCCACGTCGCACGACCACGCAATTGTCAGTTAAAGCGACGCAGTGCCGAATCGCAAAAAGGGGCCTGGTCCTTTGGCTGCAAATTGGTCCGGTCTAAAAGTGGTTAAAGACCAGGTCATTTTTTGCGATACAGCACTGCGTTGCATTAACTGACAATTGCACACGGGCGACACTATACCCAAAACAAAATGGATGTCCTATTTCTCCCACAGATATATCTTTCTTTTGGTGGTATTTGATCACCTCTGTGGTTTTTATTTTTTACGATATAAAACAAAAAAAGAGCGACAATTTTGAAAAAATAAATATTTTTTTCACTATGTGCTCTAAAACATTTCCAAAAAAACTAAAAAATTAGGCCAATTTGTATTCTTTTACATATTTTGGTAAAAAAAAATCCCAATGAGCGTATATTGATTGGTTTGCGCAAAAGTTATAGCGTCTACAAAATAGGGGATAGATTCTGGCATTTTTGTTATTTATTTCTTTTTTACTAGTAATGGCGGTGATCAGGGATTTTTAGCGGGTCTGTGACATTGCGGCGAACAGATCAGACACCTAACGGACATTTTGGACACTTTTTTGGGAATCAGTGACAATACTACAATAATCAGTATTAAAAACATCCACTGTTATTGTAGTAACGACACTGGCAGGGAAGTGGTTAACATCAGGAGCGATCAAGGGGCTAACTGTGTTCCCTCACTGTGTGTTCTAACTGTATAGGGGAAGGGCTCACTGGGGCATAGCATAGCAGAAAGACAGGATCTGTGTGATCTCCCCTGCCGGAATGGAGATTTGCCTTGTTTACACAGGCAGAGCCCCGTTCTGTCACTGCAGGGAACGCTCGCTGATTGGCTCCCCCACTGGCCAATGGAAGCGCGTACAAGCCCGAAGTACACCTACGGCAATTTGCACAGCCGAGACAACCTGCCACAGTATAACTGCGGCGGCTGTTTGGCAAGTGATCTTTACAAATTTCCCATAAAAGTGCTATTCCACCACAATGTGAAGAAATTCAATCCAGTGTTCTAATGCTCTCCTCCACCAGTGTGCTCTGGCCACTCACCTCACATTACGACCCCTGTTTCACCAGCGGGTCATAATCAGCTGTTCCCCTCAGGGAAAAATATAGGATCTGTATAATGTGCAGTTCCTCCGTATCTCCTACTGCCTTCTGTCGACTCCCTGAACCTTAGGTGCACTCAGGGATATAGGATATATAAAGAGGAACAAAATACAGAATCTAGTGCTCTCCTTTGATAAAATGTTTAATTTCAATAAGAAGGGTATAAGAGAACACTTACACAGATCACTTGAGCAGTGCTGGCTTTAAAAAACATATCATAAAATCCTCACTTATCGAATTGGCCGCGGGATTACGTCAGACAAGCAGGCTTCGCTTCTATACGCGTTACGTCTGGGCATAGACTTCATCAGTAGGGCTCTACGAAGTCTGAGCCCATAAATGTTACGAGTATAGGGGCGAAGCCTGCTTGTCTGATGTCCTCCCGCGGCCATCTCGATAGGTGCATGCATCACCCCTATACATGTTACGTCTCTTGGCGTAGACTTCATCAGTAGGGGTCTATGAAGTCTACGCCCAGAAATGTAACACGTATAGGGGGCGAAGCCTGCTTGTCTAACTTCATCCTGCGGCCATCTCGATAAGTGAGGATTTTATAATATGTGTTTTAAAGCCAGCACTGCTCAAGAGATATATTTGTGAGTGTACTCTTATACCCTTCTTATTGAAATTAAACCTTTTATCGAATGGAGAGCACTAGATCCTGTATTTTGTTCCTCTTTATATATCATATATCCCAGAGGGCACCTGAGGTTCAGGGAGCCAGCAGGAGGCAGTAGGCGATACGAGGGACAGCACATTATACAGATCCTATATTTTTCCCTGAGGGAAACAGCTGATTATGACCCGCTGGTGAAACAGGGGTTGTAATGTGAGGTGAGTGGCCAGAGCACACTGATGGAGGAGAGCATTAGAACACTGTGGACTTCATTTCTTCGCATTGTGGTGGAATAGCACTTTTGGGGAATTTTGTAATGATCAAATTACTTTTTCCACTGATATTTATGAATATATGACAAGAACTGTATGCATTGATTCCTTACTCTATATAAAAGAAAACGTTCCATACTCTTGCACTATCCTTTCATATGGTAACCTCTGCCAGATTGAAATAATCCCTGCCATATCCACCCTCACAGATGCAGCAAAGAATTTCAAAAAGACAACCTGGTGTGAGGTTTGTTTATAAGTTAGGAGAATTGCTGTGTTACCATTCATTCCTTTCTTCAGTTTTCTATGTATTATGTTCCTCTTTCCTTCAGAATATCAATGTAATGAGTTTGCAGCTCCCACGTATGTTTTGTAGGAAAATGATAGTTCCCCCTGTTTCTTCTCTGGTCCCCTTTCCTAGGAAACTGGAACTGGATGAATACATTGCATGCAGGTAGGTTGTCAATATGTCTGACACATCTCCCAAACAGCTAATTTAAAGTTTGTTCTGTGTACTGTATCAGAGCCTGAGCAAACGCTTTAAGTTGGTTTTTATGTTGACTGGTACTCTTTGCATGCCATCCTGCCCTTGGATCTTCCTGACAGCACCTTTCTTTTGCTCACCCTGATCTCGGCCTTAATTTGATTATACATACCTATCTCCCTTGGACTTTGGTGCTTCAATTGGCTGGTCATCAGCTGTTTCCAGTTTGGTAGACCTGAGGATCACAACCTGGTTATGCCCGGCAGCTAGTTTTAAACCACTGTATGGGAGGAATAAGTAAACTACAGGTACCCCTTGGGCTCTGTGCAGGCCAGTCTTTACCGCGGTGCAAAAGGGGCAGCTGCCCAGGGCCCAGTCCTTTAATCCCACGGTGCCCGCCATGGTTTTATTTCAGACAGAGTTCAGCCACCTCAGGCACTGCTCAGTTCCGTCACTTGTAAATACAGAAACGCTGCATCTGTATTTACAAGTGACAGTGCTCCTCTCCTAGTGCCCGCTCAATGCCCGGGCAGGGAATCTACACAAGTGCCTAACCCTATAGGAGAGCAGAGGAGGATGGGGCGGGGAATCTACACAAGCGCCGCCAAACTCTATAGGAGAGCAGAGGAGGACTGGGGGGGGGGGATCTACACAAGCGCCAAACCCTATAGCAGAGCAGAGGAGGATGGGGTGGGGAATCTACACAAGCGCCAAACCCTATAGGAGAGCAGAGGAGGATGGGGCAGGGAATCTACACAAGCACCAAACACTATAGGAGAGCAGAGGAGGATAGGGCGGGGAATCTACACAAGTGTCAAACCCTATAGGAGAGCAGAGGAGGGAGGGGATGGGAATTCTACACAGAGAGAAGCTCCTCCTGACTGGCAGCCTGCACGGACACACTGAGTACTCTTTCGCAGCTCCACTCTCTGAAACTTCTGAAATTTTCTAGGTGGTGGAAGAGAGGAACTGGGGGGATCTCTGAACTGGGGAAGAGAGCTTTGTACTTGAGAGGGGGAGTACACAGCTCACCCCTCAACCCTGCACTCCACACATGGCACAACCCTTAACCCTGTACTACATACCCGGCACACCCCTCAACCCTGCACTCCACACATGGCGCACCCCTCAACCTTGCACTCCATACACAGTGCACCCCTCAACCCTGCACTCCATACACAATGCACCCTTCAACCCTGCACTCCATATACAGCACAGCCCTCAACCTTGCACTCCATACACAGCGCAACCCTGCACTCTGTACACAGTGCACCCCTCAGCTCTGCACTCCATACACAGAGCACTCCTCAACCCTGCAATCTGTACACAGCGCACGCCTCAGTCCGGCACTCTGTACACAGCGCACCCCTCAACCCTGCACTCCATACATAGCGCATCCCTCAGCCCTGCACTCCGTACACAGCACACCCCTCAACTATGCACTCCGTACACAGCTCACCCCTCAACCCTGCACTGCATGCACAGTGCACACCTCAGCCATGCACTCCGTACACAGCGCACCCCTCAACCCTGCACCCCATACATAGTGCACCCCTCAATGCTGCACTCAGTACACAGCGCACCCCTCAACCCTACACTGTAATGAAGTGCTGTAACCTCTAGAAACCAACCAGTGAGCTGTAACCTCTAGCACCAGTGAGTGGTAAAGATGTGCAGTAACCTTCAGAAACAAATCAGTGAAAAGCAATGATCTGATGTAATTTCTAGCAACCAAGTATTGAGCAACAATAATGATGTGCAATAACCTCTAGCAACCAATTTGTGAGGGGTGATGATGTGCAGTAAGCTCTATCAACCAATTGGTGAGCAGTAATGATGTGCAGTAACCTCTAGCAACCAATCAGTGAGCAGTAACCTATAGCTACCAATCCGTAAGTGGTAAGGATGTGCAGTAACCTCTAGCAACCAATCAGAGAGCAGTAATAATATGCAGTAACCTCTAACAACCAATCAGAAAGTAGAAATGGTGTGCTGTAAGCTCTAGCAACTAATCACTGAGCCTTAATGTGTGCCGTAACCTCTGGCAATCAATTGCTGCCTGATCTGCTGCAGTGAACTGATTTTGAGCCTAGCTGAAAAAAATGTTTGCCCAGGGTCCAATCAATATTAAAAATGGCCCTACGTTAGTGGTGGCATAGTTACATCACCAATCATTTTAAAAATAACATACAATGAAGTGGAGCTTAACGTATAACGTATAAGGCAAAACTTTTTTTTTTTAGTTTTTGATAGAGTGCAGAAGGATTAGAACACCTGTCAGTTTTTATTGCAGTCTATGTCCCTGTTAGGGAGATTCACTCTCTATATCATATCTCTATTTGTCCTGTTTACCATTATCATTGAAAGTGAAAGTAAAAGAAACCCAAAATTTTGAGTTGTCCCCAGGAAAGTAATAGAGGGTAAATCTTCCAATGGGGACACTATTTCTGGTGACTTGGGGGTCCCCAAGGATATACTTTAACCGCTTGACCTCTGGGAGATTTACCCCTCCTTTATGACCAGACCATTTTTTTGTGATATGGCACTGCGCTACTTTAAGTGAAAATTGCGCGGTCATGCGACGCTGTACTTAAATAAAATTTATGTCCTTTTTCCCACAAATAGAGATTTGGTGGTATTTGATCACCTCTGCGGTTTTTATTTTTTTTGCACTATAAACAAAAAAAGAGCAACAATTTTGAAAAAAGAACAATATTTTTTACTTTCTGCTCTAAAACATATCCAATAAAAAATTAAAAAAATCTAATTTTTTCATACATTTAGGTCAATATGTATTCTGCTACATATTTTTCATTTTTCAATATTTTTTTTTTAACATTCCGACCACAAAATCCGTCGGATTTTTTTCCAACGTATTTTGTCCGAAACTTGTGTTGCACACACATGGTCGGACAAAGTTGACGGAAAATCCAATCGTTCGGAATGAGGGGACGTATAAAACGTACGACGGGACTACGTAGAGCCCAGTAGCCAGTAGCTTTCGTGAGCTTCTAAACATGCGTGGCACTTTGTGCGTCGGAATTCTCTACACACAATCGGAAAAAGTCCAATCGGATTTTGTTGTCGGAAAATTTTAGATCCTGCTCTTAAATTTTTTCCGGCAGAAATTCTGACGGAAAAAGCCTGCTAGGACACACACAGGATCGGATTATCCGACAACTTAATTCGATCAGACTTTTTCCATCTGAATATCCGACCGTGTGTACGGGGCAATACAGTGATCAGTGCTAAAAATATGCACTGTCCCTGTACTAATGACACTGGCTGGAAAGGGGTTAAACATCAGGGGCTATCAAAGGGTTAACTGTGTGCATAACCAGTTTATGGGAACTGTGTGAGGTGCTTTTACTAGGGGAAGAGATGGAATTTAATCCGTGCTTTGCAGGGACACAAATTCCATCTCTTCCCCCTGTCAGAATGGTGAGCTGCCTTGTTTACATAGGCAGATTGCTGTCTCTCTCCTCGATGATCGGTGGGCGCCAATGGACATTGGGTACCATGCACCTGACGATTGGCTTCCGCTGTGTATAACGACAGCGGAAGCGTCCTGTCGGCTAACCGGAAGTGCCGGATCAGGTATATATGTGTGATCCGGTGCACAGGTGCCGCCCTCTAGCAGTAAAACTGTTAGAGGGCGGTCCGGAAGCAGTTAATTGGCAGATATTTTCTCACTTCCTGTTATGGCTATGGGACAGGAAGTGAAGGTAAATCTCCCCACAGATGGCAAAAAATAAACTGACAAGGGTTATAACCTTCTTTTACACTATCCAAAAAAAAAGTTTTGGCTTTAGTTCTGCTTTAAATGTACAGGTAATGAAGCAAGTAATGGTACTAGGTTTTAACATGATTTTTACAAAATTAATAAGAACCTTCGATAAGAGCAATGCATGCATCCCATACTCTCCTTCTTCTTTGCTTTATGGTATAAATCTAAAACCACAGGGCACCATAAAGATGATGCCGTACACTCACCAATTTCCACCAGGATCAATGTACCTAATCCCTCCCTGCACCAGCTTTCTACAATACACATCTCGGAGCTTGTAAAAAGGACAATTCAGTTCAATTACACTGTTAGTGGTCATCACACAAGAGTGATACGGGACATGAATTGAAAACACCACTTCTCCACCGAGAGATTGCTTTTTATTTCTTCTCAAGTCAATGTAGTGCCCTATTTCACGGCCCCAGAATACAGAATATTACTTTTAAAACACTATGAAATATGAGGTTCCTTTCTCAAAGCTATCTGAGCGAATTCAATTTTCAGTGAGTTGTGTTTTCTTGAGCTTGCTTCCTTTAATGTAATGTAAGAGTTGTATTTAATGAAAACATGCATGGAGTCCGTGTATTATGTTCTAAGATGCCTATTAGACTATGTGAGCGGGTCATAATGACCTCTCTGATCTGAGCACTTCTCTTATTTATACCAGTTTGCTAATCAAATAAATTCATTCTTCTTTGGTGGTGTCATTGCATAGCCAGTATAATGTTACAGATGGCATCAAAGTGATACACAAATCAATCTGTAGCCAATCAAAAGCTCTAAGACCCCACTCACACTGGTGTGACTTGTCATGCGATTTGACAGTTCAAAATCGCATGACAAGCCGCACCCTATTGCCGGCAATGGAACCGTTCATGTCGCAGCGATTATGAAAAAGGTCCCTGCACTACTTTTTAACGATTTAACAATTTAATAGCGACTTGCATAGACTTCTGTTAACCACTTGCCAACCGCCCTATAGCAGTTTTACAGTTTTATATATATATATATATATATATATACAGTGCTGTGAAAAGGTATCTGCCCCCTTCCTGATTTGAGATGAGAGATGAGAAACAAGGTAATGTACATGTATCGGTCTGGAAAGGATTACAAAGCAATTTCTAAGGCTTTGGAACTCCAGTGAACCACGGGGAGAGCCATTATCCACAAATGAAGATAACTTGGAACAGTGGTAGACCTTACCAGGAGTGGCCAGCCAACCAAAATGACTCCAAGAGCACAACGGCGACTCATCCAGAAGGTCAAAAAAGAACCCAGAACAACATCTAAAGAACTGCAGGCCTCACTTGCCTCAGGTAAGATCAGTGTTCATGATTCAACAATAAAAAAGAGACTGGGCAAAAATGGCATCCATGGGAGAGTTCCAAGCCCAAAGCCATTGCTGACCAAAAAGAACACAAAGGCTCATCTCACATTTACCAAAATACATCTTTATTATCCCCAAGACTTTTAGGCAAATATTGAACTGATGAGACAAAAATGTTACTTTTTGGAAGGTGTGCGTCCCGTTACATCTGGCATAAAACTAATACAGCATTTCATAACAAGAACATTATACCAACAGTCAGACATGGTGATGGTAGTGTGATGGTCTGAGGCTGCTTCAGGACCTGGACAACTTACCATAATTGATGGAACCATAAATTCTGAGCTCTACCAGAAAATCCTAAAGGAGAATGTCTGGCCATCAGTTTGTGACCTCAAGCTCAAGTGCACTTGGGTTATGCAGCAGGACAATAATCCGAAACACAACAGCAAGTCCACCTCCAAATGGTTCAAGCAAAGCAAAATTTAGGTTTTCGAGTGGCCTAGTCAAAAACTGGACTTACATCCGATTGAGATGCTGTATCATGACCTTACACAGGCCATTCATGCTGGAAAACCCTCCAATATGGCGGAATTAAAACAATTCTGCAAAGAGTGGGCCAAAATGGCTCCAAAGAAATGTGAAAGACTTATTGCCAGTTATCATAAACGCTTGATTGCAGTTGTTGCCGCCAAGGGTGGCACAACCAGTTATTAGGTTTAGGGGGCATTTACTTTTTCACATAAAACCAGGCAGGTTTGGAATGCTTTTTTGCCTTAATAAATGAAACCATCATTTAAAAACTGCATTTTGCATTTACTTGGGTTATCTTTGTGTAATAATAAAATTAGTTTGATGATCTCAGTCATTTAAAACGGTAGTAAAGCCGCTGAACTTTTTTTTTTTTTTTTAACACCTGTAAAGGAAAAGGCATAATGAGCTAGTATGCACCGCATACTAGCTCATTATGAAATACTTACCTTAGAACGAAGCGTCGGTAACTCACCTGGTCCACGCCGAGGTCGCTGACATGTTGCCTCGGCATGTCTTCCGGGTATCGCGGCTCCAGCGCTGTGAGTGGCTGGAGCCGCGATGTCGTCACTCCCGCGCATGCTAGCTCATTATGAAATACTTACCTTAGAACGAAGCGTCGGTAACTCACCTGGTCCACGCCGAGGTCGCTGACATGTTGCCTCGGCGTGTCTTCCGGGTATCGCGGCTCCTTGAGGCGATTCGGTTCGCATTGTAGCGCTATACAAATTATTCATTCATTCATTCATTCATTCAGCGCTGTGAGTGGCTGGAGCCGCGATGTCGTCACTCCCGCGCATGCGCACGGGAGACTTCTTCCTGGCAGGGTTCGGATTCTGCCGGCCCTTCAGCCGAGAATCCCCGTGCGCATGCGCCGCTGCAGTCAGCGGCGCATTGCACGGGGAATATCTCCTAAACCGTACAGGTTTAGGAGATATTTTTTTTACCTACAGGTAAGCCTTATTATAGGCTTACCTGTAGGTAAAAGTTCGATTTGTGACTTTACTTCCACTTTAAGTGTGAGAAATATGCATAAAAATTCAAATACTTTTTCACAGCATTGTATACGTGATCCTGCAGTTCCGGGTAGCGGGCGAGAGTGAGCACCTCTGGCGCCTCACCCCTGCTTTGATTCTACACAGCGGGAGCCGATCAGCGGGTCCCGCAGACCCAATGTCCGCTGGCACCCACTGATCATTCATTACACAGGCAGAATGGCAGTCTGCCTATGTAAACAAGGCAGATTGCCATTCTGTCAGTAAGAAAGGCATGGATCCTGTGTTACTGCAAAGCAGGGACACGGATCTATGCCTTTCCCAAGTAAAAGCATCTCCCACACTACACTAAAACACTAGCTAGGCACACAGTTAAGCCTTTGACCCCCCTGATGTCTAACCCCTTCCCAGCCAATGTCATTAGTACAGTGATGGTGCATATTTTTTGCACTGATCACTGTATTAGTGTTTACAAAAAAGTGTCAAAAGTGTTAGTGTCTGATTTGTCCCCCGTAACATCACAGTCCTATAAGTCGCTGACCGCCACCATTAGTAGTAAAAAAATAAATAAATAAACAAACATTCCATAAATATATCCCATAGTTTGTAGACAGTATAAGTTTGTGCAAACTAAGTTATATGTATATGTATATGTAGCAGAATACATATTGGCCTAAATTGATGAAGACATTTTAATTGTTTACATTTTTTTTATTGGATATGTTTTATAGCAGAAAGTAAAAAAATATTGTTTTTTTTTTTCAAAATTGTTGGTCGTTTTTTGTTTATATCGCAAAAAATAAAAACCGCAGAGGTGATTAAATACCACCAAAAGAAAGCTCTATTTGTGGAAAATTGTAAGTTAAATTCACGCAGTGGCGTATCACAAAAAATGGGCTGGTTATGAAGGGGGTAAATATTCAGGAGCTGAAGTGGTTAAAAGGGTTATTTTTATTTTATTTTTATGTAATTCTATGCATTAAGATAAAAATCCTTCTGTGTGCAGCAGACTCCCCCCCTTCGGCCCCCCTAATACTTACTAGAGCCCCATCTCGGTCCAACAATGTCCACAAGTGTCTCAGCAGTCCAGGACTCTCCCTCCTGTTTGGCTGAGACACAGCAGCGGCACCATAGGCTGCCGCTGCTGTCAATCAAAGTCAACTAGCCAATCAGGAGAGAGAGGGGATCGGGCCGAACCGCAGCTCCGTGTCTGAATGAACACAGGTAGCTGTGACTCGGCTCCTGTGCCCCAATAGCAAAATACTGTGGGGGCACTCAACAGGGAGGGAGGGGCCCAGAGCACAGAAGAAGGACATGAGAAGAGGAGGATCTGGGCTGCCCTGTGCAAATCCACTGCGACAGAGCAGGTAAGTATGACATGTTTGTTATTTTTATAGAAAAAAAATAAATAAAACTTTACAATCACTTTAAATCATAAGTCGCAATGAAATCGGCAATGCAAATCACATTGATGTGGGGCTTTGAAATCGCGCTGAAGTAGCGCGATTTCAAAGCCACACCCGTGTGAACCAGGGCTAAATTTTCAGTAGGCTAACTTTGCGTGCAGCCAATCACAGTAGAAGACTATTTATTGGATTAAATAAATCTGCAGCCAACCAGGTGATTAGAATGTTCATTAGGCTGGATTATTCAGTAGCCAATTAGAGCATTAGATGTTTCATAAGACTGGATTCACTGCGGCATGAAAATGCCATGATGCTGAAAAAAAATTATACTTGCTTAAAGCTTGTCATGTATAAAATAAACCTCAAACAAAGGTATGCAAACAAAGACTGACAAAGGCTTCTTTCCCAGTGGAAAATGGCAGGGCAGACACTAAATATAAGACCGTGGTTCAAACGGCTAGCAAAATGCCAAGATCTACATCAGTTTCAATACAATCAGAGTATTTGAATGAGTGCTGTAATACAAATTAAACATGACTCGGTGGGTATGGCAGCTTTGAAAATTGGCCAGCAAATGTCAGAGAAACATAATCCCACCTGCATATCCTCTAGATTTCTGGCCTGTTAGTGGATCTTGGGTATTAGAGGCATCAGATGCCTCTGCTCCCCTGAGCTGGGAGCTGACCACTAAGACCTGAACAAAGATCCAGGCTATTTACAATGCAGCCAGATGAAAAGCTAGGCCTGGCTAATAGCAAAGGGATTAATTAGACACATAATTAATCATATCAACTAAAATAACCTGATTCGTGTTTTGAACAGCTCAGCAAGGTCCACCCTGAAGGTGGCTATCAACGGCCTTCATTGTAGCAGCAGTCACCTGGTGTGATCTTTCCAAATAAAGGATAAGAATAAAGGAAGAACAACACATTACAAAAGCTAACAGGCCCGCCATCGCGGCAGTAAGGCTATATCTAAGAGAACAATCGCAAGATGAATAAAACATGAGACCATTTAAAAGGGAATTTCCTGATAACTGAGAAAATCACACAGTGATAAGGAGAATGAAATTAGTAAACAAATAAAAGAGGTAGGAGATTTGAGTTTGTTTGACCTCTGTGAGTAAAGAGTAAGGTAAAGAATGGTTTGCGTTCCACAGCAACCAATCCCACCATTTAGAAACACCAATACAAATTTAGATATTTTTTTGTTTCTGTTGTAGTTAAAAATGCATTACATGGTTTTAAAATAATTTTCAGATCTTGGGGACCCCCGCTAAAAACAATTATATCTACAGCATTGGTACATTTGTGTAATCAGTAAGTTGTAGAACGTTCTAAATAATAGAATAAAGAATGTGGTATAGCTACAGTATTTTACATCCAGGACAAATATATATTTTTTTAACATCACCTGCTGTATACAACAAAATATTTTCAGGAAATCACTTGATATGAAATGAATTATGGTATGTTAAAAAGAAATGTCTCCTAACGTCTGTGTAGAAATTACTCCTTAAATTGGTAGTCAGTGAAAAAATATCCTTTTGTATTGGTGGTCAATGTAGGTGAGTTGTCAGTTCTAAGAACCTTATATAAAAGAAAAACCGCGCTAACCAAATAAAGTGAAGGGAAAAAGGGAGGGGAAAGGGGAGGAACAAAATAAATATGGGTAACACAGGAACAATAATATGTAAAAAATAATAAAATTAATAATATCTAAACCGGCTGCAGAATAGTGGGATAAACACAATATAGCATAGAAAAGGAAAAAACTGCGCCAGGTAAATTAACCAAATGTCTATACCATAATCAAAAACAGTCAGGCTGAGAACTGTTAGTACATGACCAGTGGGTAAAATATTATCTATACAAATAAAAAGTAAATGAAACAGTAAAAGAACACACTAATCCTAATGTGAACAGCACTATCTGGGGGTGATGGTAGTGGTTGATTAAAGTGGTTAGCAGTAGCAATCTATGACAAATGAGTCCTGTATTGTATCACACACTAGCCCATGTGTGAATCAACCTGTGAGGGTATAAACAGTTCAAAGATTGAATGCCGTCCTGAGGTGTAGCCTTCAATTCTTTAATAACCAGGCACTCCAGGTTAAGATGCTTTTCACACCGCTGTGCTCCAAACCACACTAAAGTGCCACCACCAGTATATATTATCCTTACCAGATGGTAGGCATAATCAAGCCTTTCAAACTGAGCTCCTATAGAAATCCTGGCTTCCAACGGATGGAGGGACAGACTTCAGGATAAACGGACACAAGACCTCAGACCAGACCCAATAGCAAATCAAATCCAGAGGGTAGCACTCAGCGGTGCATCAAACATAGCCAGAGAGGGAAAAAAACGCAGACCATGGCATAATAACGTTTAAAACATAATGAGTATTTTTATTTGGTTAAAAGTACTCACATTCCAAAAGAATATTAAGCGCATAAAAGGACTCCAAACGGAAAAGGACACAGAACGCCGGCCGGCATGTGATAAAAACGAACCCTTCCTCCTTCCAGAGACGCTGAACGCGATGACGTCACTGCACGCCTTCCCAGAAGCTTTTCGTCTTAAGAGACATTATCAATGGGGATAGGGCTGTGCAGTGAGTCATAGCAATATATAGGGCAACGCCTCGTTATGGGAGGTACGGGAGCAAAGAAAGATCCATCTTGGTTCAGGGAAACTTGCCCTTAAGTGTCAAGATGTGAAGGCAGTGTAACGCTATCCCAATAATGACCAGAAGAAATGCTTATCCAGCCATTCACTGGGATAAGCGGAAGTGTGGAAACATAAATTGTGAAAAATATATAATATACATTATATGTTACCCGTGAAGGAGTGTGTTTGGGCATATAATGTGAATTACCATAGGTGAGCATTTGCAACTATTAAGTTGCATATTAGACCGATGACATTAGAAAAATAATTGTTAATACTATTAACAACAAAAAGCATGTGTGATTTTTAATCTCCAATTTTTTGACAAATATAGTGAAATATATGTGCAATCAGGACGTGACTATAAAAATTCTCTCCAATGCAAAACCAAACTTAAAAAACGGAGGACATCAAAACCACAGAAAAGTGATAGGAGATACACTCCGTCATCTTTAGACTAGATGAGGGAAAGCATGTCCTGTTGGGTAAAATCTTAAAGGGAGAGTGTATGATAACAGAATAATATTTGGATTATACATATCTGATTCTCCAAAAATAAGTGTGAGTGAACAAGAAGGGGTAGGTTTTAAGTGTAGTAGACCAATCTCTATTTACTGAGGATTCCCGGGAATCGGAAGGAGGAAGAGTCCATTGGTACCAGACATATCCCTTAATGCATATAGTCTAATGGAGCCGTATCTCGGGGATCCAAATCGCATGACATAAATGCTAGTAATTACTAGATAGGGCCAGTCTTTATATAACACCAAGGGTGTGAAATCTTGGAATGAGAACAGGCTTCTCCAAATAATGGAACGGGAGAGATCTAAAGTTAGCAAACATTGATCTTGCTCACAAGGGATTTGTCCTTATTAGTAGGGGCAATCCCTAGGGGAAGGAGAAATGTAGAGGCGCGGGGGAGATATGATCTTAATCCCCGAACTACAGCGACCATGACAAACTAAAATTATACCTCTGTTCAAAAAAGGTAGATTTGAACAGTGTTTACATTGTCTCATTTGAAATATGTCATTAACACATATAGGTATCTTCTAAATCAATTAAGCATTATTTATAAAGGCATTAATATCTGTCTCAATATTCATTCCGTAAGGGACATAAGTTTTTAATCGGTGAATCCAGGCCATCTCCAATTTCGAGATTTCCCTGACCAAATGATCTCCTCTCCAATTAGGCTTGTGCTTGTCAATGCCCAAAAAGAGTGTATTGGACGGATCCCTATTGTGTACCAAACGGTAATGATTGGAGACTGAATGATTCTTAAAACCTGAAATGATGTTTGTAATATGTTCATTCAGGCGCACTTGTAATGGACGTTTAGTGCGGCCTACGTACTGCAAGCCACAAGGGCATTGCAGCAGGTAGACGACTCCAGTGGAAGCACAAGTGATACACGGTTTAATCGTGAATGTCTTCTGTGTGGCTGTGGATAGAACAGATGTGGTCCTTCTAGATGGATTAGAATTAAAACGACAAACTCTACATCGTCTACATTGATAGTATCCACTCAGATGGTCAAAAAACCCTTTACTTCTCACTGGAGGGTTAAGAACATTAGGAGCTACTTGGCCCTGTAGGGACTGCGCGCCCCTGAAGATTACCCTTGGTTGTGGTGGTACAATACTACCAAGAATGGTATCATTGGTGATAATGTGCCAATGTTTCTTGATTAGTTGTTTAATGTTATTGTGTTGTATGGAGTAAGTGGTAATAAATGGTACAGCCGGAGCTGCCCTGGATGTATTAACGGGGGGCTTCTCCATCAACAATTCTCCTCTGTTTTTGGCACTTACGGCTTCGAGTGTTTCCCGGAGGTCACCCTCTGAATAACCCTTTTCAATGAACCGACTAACTAGGACCTCGGCCTGTGTGAGGAACTGTTGGTCCTCAGAACAGTTCCTCCGAAGCCTCAGAAATTGGCTCTTGGGAATTGCTTTTAACCAGGAGTTGTGGTGACAGCTCCCGATTGGGATGTAGGAGTTTCTATCAGTGGTTTTAAAGAAGGTGGAGGTTGAAAAAACACTGTCTCTAATACTGATGTTCAAGTCGAGGTAGTGGACATCACACTGGCTGGCCTCAAACTTCAGGATAATTCCTCTTTGGTTGACATTGAGGCCGTCAATGAATTTTTCCAAATCCTCATATTGGCCATCCCATAGGAGGAGGATGTCATCTATATACCTGGCCCACAAGGCAACTTGAGGTATGTTCTGAGAATAGATGACATCCTCCTCCCATTTGGCCATAAATAAATTGGCCAAACTGGGGGCATATTTCGCACCCATGGCCACTCCAGTGTCTTGTCTATAGAAGCTGCCATCGAACCAAAAGTAATTGGATGCTGCTGCAAACTTCAACAAAGACATAAGAAACTCCACCTGTTTCTGGGGGAGGCCAGAATCCCTATCGAGGTAAGTTTGTACCGCATCGAAACCCAAATCATGAGGGATGATGGTGTACAGAGATGTTACATCTATTGTTGCCATCCACATCCCACTGGTGGGGGACTTACTAGACAGAAGAGTGATAATATGTCTAGAATCTCTCACATATGAGGGCATCGATCGCACTAAGGGCTGTAGATAGAAGTCTATATATCTGCCCACCCGGGACGTGATGGAATCAATACCACTCACTATGGGACGTCCCGGGGGGCAGACAGGGTCCTTATGTACTTTTGGGAGGTAGTATATAGTTGGTGTTCGAGGGGCTTTCGGGATAAGAAACAATCTTTCTTTAGCAGTGAGAATCCCTTCGTAAAAGCCCTCGGCTACCAAGGCTTCAAGTGTCCTAGTGTATTTCAGCTTAGGGTCACAAGCCAGGGGGGTGTAGGTGTTGGTGTCACCGATTATTCTGGACATTTCGGCCAAATAATCGGTCTTGTCCAAGACTACAATCGCACCCCCTTTATCGGCAGGTCTCACCACCAGATCCTTGTTCTGGCATAGTGATTCCAAGCCTTCTTTTAAAGTTTTATTCAGCTTAGCTCTCTTCACCTCCAAGGCGTCTAAATCCCTAAGGAGTACGTCCCTAAACACACGAAGGGGTGGTGCTAACGCACCTGGAGGATTAAAAAGAGAAGCATTCCTCAGACCAGAGTGTGTGAATTCACTAACTGTGGCCTGACTGGTTTGGGGAATTCCGGACATATATCTTTTTATATTAAGTTGCCTTACAAAAATATGTATGTCCATATACGTCTGGAACTTGTCCAGACGTCTGGGGGGGGCAAATTTAAGGCCTTTGTCAAGCAGGCATTTTTCTGATTGGGACAAGGTTTTGGAACTAAGGTTGAAAATACCCTGTCCCACTACATCCGAGGTCTTTTGAGTAGATCTGACCCGCCTCCCCCCTCTGGTTCCTCTTCTCTTTCTCCCATTCTTTTTTGCCCTTGTGTGGGTTTGTGAAAACCCCAACTCTCTCGTGGGCCAGGAGTCTGCGGGGCCTGAGGTCCCAGAGGTCTACCAAAAGTCCTACCAGGAGGGCCAAAAATGGGTGCTAGCCTTTGTTCGGCGGGATACTCAAAAGGAGGGTCCATACTGGAAATATCCTGCTCTCCGAGAGGGTAAAAAGAATTTTGAAGAGGGATGTGATAGTCCCATCCTGATTCTGTATGGTACCACGGGGGTGGTTGTGAGTCCCAGTTCTCATAGGCACTAGACTTCCAACCCTCCAAACGATCAGTATGGGTCCCCCCATCTCTCCGATCATTGGAGTGACCTCTCCCTCTGTTATTCCCCGCATTCCAACCTCTACCCCTAGGGGTCAGACCTCTCTGTTTAAAGGGGGGAGGACCTGGGGGGTATGTTTTTGGATCCACGGAACCATGGTTGGGCCTAGAGGCCCTATAGGGGTATGGTTGGTTCGCATGAGACACACTACCTCGAGGGATGTTATTCCTGGGAGATTGTGAACTCGAATTCCCTCCTATTTTGTTTTTAGATTGGATCCGTTTAGGAAGAGTAGATTGTGTGGGTTGTGACCCCACTCCTAGAGATTGAGATGGGGGAGCAGAGGTGTCCATTTCGGAGGAAGCTGCCTTTGCCAGATCATCCAAGATCTTTTTTTGCCAATTGAAGACAATGTTGTTTTGATAGTCTGCAAGGTCTCTATTAAACTTCTTCTTCTTTTTCAACCTCTGATCCCTATCTTCTTTCTCTAATACCTTAAGAAGGTTTCCTGATTTCTCCTTATATTCATCTCCCTCTTTGACAGGGTTTAATTTATTTTGGATTAACTTGATTTCATCATCCAGTTTAGATAGTTTAGCAGTCTTTCTCTCGACCAAAAAGCGGAGGAAAGAGATACCGGACTGATTAAAATATTTGAACCATTCTTCCAGATCCGTGTCTCCCTTCTGGGGTGCAACATCCCATCGAAGGCTCCTAGGTACCATAAGGTTTCGTATATAGGTCTCCAGGTAGGCTATATCCCACTTGGTGTGATTTTCTGAAATCATTAAGTTTTTTAAACGGGTGAAAATGGCGGTTAAGTCACCCTCATCGTCTTTGTAGGCCTCAAAGACGCCCTCTATATTTACGACCTTGGTGGCCCTAAATTCAAAAATATCCATTCTAAAAAATGGGGGGGGGGGAGGGTGTGTGGTACTCTTTATGTGGTTTATGCAGCAGTGATAATATCAGAAGCACATTATATAAAAGAAAAACCGCGCTAACCAAATAAAGTGAAGGGAAAAAGGGAGGGGAAAGGGGAGGAACAAAATAAATATGGGTAACACAGGAACAATAATATGTAAAAAATAATAAAATTAATAATATCTAAACCGGCTGCAGAATAGTGGGATAAACACAATATAGCATAGAAAAGGAAAAAACTGCGCCAGGTAAATTAACCAAATGTCTATACCATAATCAAAAACAGTCAGGCTGAGAACTGTTAGTACATGACCAGTGGGTAAAATATTATCTATACAAATAAAAAGTAAATGAAACAGTAAAAGAACACACTAATCCTAATGTGAACAGCACTATCTGGGGGTGATGGTAGTGGTTGATTAAAGTGGTTAGCAGTAGCAATCTATGACAAATGAGTCCTGTATTGTATCACACACTAGCCCATGTGTGAATCAACCTGTGAGGGTATAAACAGTTCAAAGATTGAATGCCGTCCTGAGGTGTAGCCTTCAATTCTTTAATAACCAGGCACTCCAGGTTAAGATGCTTTTCACACCGCTGTGCTCCAAACCACACTAAAGTGCCACCACCAGTATATATTATCCTTACCAGATGGTAGGCATAATCAAGCCTTTCAAACTGAGCTCCTATAGAAATCCTGGCTTCCAACGGATGGAGGGACAGACTTCAGGATAAACGGACACAAGACCTCAGACCAGACCCAATAGCAAATCAAATCCAGAGGGTAGCACTCAGCGGTGCATCAAACATAGCCAGAGAGGGAAAAAAACGCAGACCATGGCATAATAACGTTTAAAACATAATGAGTATTTTTATTTGGTTAAAAGTACTCACATTCCAAAAGAATATTAAGCGCATAAAAGGACTCCAAACGGAAAAGGACACAGAACGCCGGCCGGCATGTGATAAAAACGAACCCTTCCTCCTTCCAGAGACGCTGAACGCGATGACGTCACTGCACGCCTTCCCAGAAGCTTTTCGTCTTAAGAGACGTTATCAATGGGGATAGGGCTGTGCAGTGAGTCATAGCAATATATAGGGCAACGCCTCGTTATGGGAGGTACGGGAGCAAAGAAAGATCCATCTTGGTTCAGGGAAACTTGCCCTTAAGTGTCAAGATGTGAAGGCTGTGTAACGCTATCCCAATAATGACCAGAAAAATTGCTTATCCAGCCATTCACTGGGATAAACGGAAGTGTGGAAACATAAATTGTGAAAAATATATAATATACATTATATGTTACCCGTGAAGGAGTGTGTTTGGGCATATAATGTGAATTACCATAGGTGAGCATTTGCAACTATTAAGTTGCATATTAGACCGATGACATTAGAAAAATAATTGTTAATACTATTAACAACAAAAAGCATGTGTGATTTTTAATCTCCAATTTTTTGACAAATATAGTGAAATATATGTGCAATCAGGACGTGACTATAAAAATTCTCTCCAATATGCAAAACCAAACTTAAAAAACGGAGGACATCAAAACCACAGAAAAGTGATAGGAGATACACTCCGTCATCTTTAGACTAGATGAGGGAAAGCATGTCCTGTTAGGTAAAATCTTAAAGGGAGAGTGTATGATAACAGAATAATTTTTGGATTATACATATCTGATTCTCCAAAAATAAGTGTGAGTGAACAAGAAGGGGTAGGTTTTAAGTGTAGTAGACCAATCTCTATTTACTGAGGATTCCCGGGAATCGGAAGGAGGAAGAGTCCATTGGTACCAGACATATCCCTTAATGCATATAGTCTAATGGAGCCGTATCTCGGGGATCCAAATCGCATGACATAAATGCTAGTAATTACTAGATAGGGCCAGTCTTTATGTAACACCAAGGGTGTGAAATCTTGGAATGAGAACAGGCTTCTCCAAATAATGGAACGGGAGAGATCTAAAGTTAGCAAACATTGATCTTGCTCACAAGGGATTTGTCCTTATTAGTAGGGGCAATCCCTAGGGGAAGGAGAGATGTAGAGGCGCGGGGGAGATATGATCTTGATCCCCGAACTACAGCGACCATGAAAAACTAAAATTATACCTCTGTTCAAAAAAGGTAGATTTGAACAGTGTTTACATTGTTTTATTTGAAATATGTCATTAACACATATAGGTATCTTCTAAATCAATTAAGCATTGTTTATAAAGGCATTAATATCTGTCTCAATATTCATTCCGTAAGGGACATAAGTTTTTAATCGGTGAATCCAGGCCATCTCCAATTTCGAGATTTCCCTGACCAAATGATCGCCTCTCCAATTAGGCTTGTGCTTGTCAATGCCCAAAAAGAGTGTATTGGACGGATCCCTATTGTGTACCAAACGGTAATGATTGGAGACTGAATGATTCTTAAAACCTGAAATGATGTTTGTAATATGTTCATTCAGGCGCACTTGTAATGGACGTTTAGTGCGGCCTACGTACTGCAAGCCACAAGGGCATTGCAGCAGGTAGACGACTCCAGTGGAAGCACAAGTGATACACGGTTTAATCGTGAATGTCTTCTGTGTGGCTGTGGATAGAACAGATGTGGTCCTTCTAGATGGATTAGAATTAAAACGACAAACTCTACATCGTCTACATTGATAGTATCCACTCAGATGGTCAAAAAACCCTTTACTTCTCACTGGAGGGTTAAGAACATTAGGAGCTACTTGGCCCTGTAGGGACTGCGCGCCCCTGAAGATTACCCTTGGTTGTGGTGGTACAATACTACCAAGAATGGTATCATTGGTGATAATGTGCCAATGTTTCTTGATTAGTTGTTTAATGTTATTGTGTTGTATGGAGTAAGTGGTAATAAATGGTACAGCCGGAGCTGCCCTGGATGTATTAACGGGGGGCTTCTCCATCAACAATTCTCCTCTGTTTTTGGCACTTACGGCTTCGAGTGTTTCCCGGAGGTCACCCTCTGAATAACCCTTTTCAATGAACCGACTAACTAGGACCTCGGCCTGTGTGAGGAACTGTTGGTCCTCAGAACAGTTCCTCCGAAGCCTCAGAAATTGGCTCTTGGGAATTGCTTTTAACCAGGAGTTGTGGTGACAGCTCCCGATTGGGATGTAGGAGTTTCTATCAGTGGTTTTAAAGAAGGTGGAGGTTGAAAAAACACTGTCTCTAATACTGATGTTCAAGTCGAGGTAGTGGACATCACACTGGCTGGCCTCAAACTTCAGGATGATTCCTCTTTGGTTGACATTGAGGCCGTCAATGAATTTTTCCAAATCCTCATATTGGCCATCCCATAGGAGGAGGATGTCATCTATATACCTGGCCCACAAGGCAACTTGAGGTATGTTCTGAGAATAGATGACATCCTCCTCCCATTTGGCCATAAATAAATTGGCCAAACTGGGGGCATATTTCGCACCCATGGCCACTCCAGTGTCTTGTCTATAGAAGCTGCCATCGAACCAAAAGTAATTGGATGCTGCTGCAAACTTCAACAAAGACATAAGAAACTCCACCTGTTTCTGGGGGAGGCCAGAATCCCTATCGAGGTAAGTTTGTACCGCATCGAAACCCAAATCATGAGGGATGATGGTGTACAGAGATGTTACATCTATTGTTGCCATCCACATCCCACTGGTGGGGGACTTACTAGACAGAAGAGTGATAATATGTCTAGAATCTCTCACATATGAGGGCATCGATCGCACTAAGGGCTGTAGATAGAAGTCTATATATCTGCCCACCCGGGACGTGATGGAATCAATACCACTCACTATGGGACGTCCCGGGGGGCAGACAGGGTCCTTATGTACTTTTGGGAGGTAGTATATAGTTGGTGTTCGAGGGGCTTTCGGGATAAGAAACAATCTTTCTTTAGCAGTGAGAATCTAAGAATCTAAGAATCTAATTCTAAGAACCTGTAGCAACCTCAAGAAGAACCCACATAGGTTCACATAGGTTGGACTTGATGGACTGTGTCTTTTTTCGACCTCACCTACTATGTAACTATGTAACTATGTATGTAACTCTGAGAGTCCATGGAACCCTGGCTGAGAAAGGCTCACACTGCTTGTCTGTTATCTTGGTTTATTTTATATGATCGCTCTGTAACAAAGATTATGTAAGCTCAATGAAAAAAAAAAAACATGCTTAAAAATGCATCGAAATATATATTTACGTTTCAATATTTTGTATTGTTTTGGAAAAGCACAAACATATAAGAACGACATAGTTCTGAGTAAGGCACTAAGGCTTAATGTACACGGGATGTTTTTACAACCTCTCCTGAATGATTTAACTTGACAGATAGTAACCCACTTTTAAAACCTCCGTTTTGCCACATTTACATGCCACGTTTAGCCGCGTTTAGAAGCGTTTGGAAAAATTGCCAAAAATGAAAAACGGCTGTAAACGAAACGCGGCTAAACGTGAGTAACCATGTTTAGCCGCGTTTAGAAGCATTTGGCGCTTGAAATGCCTCTAAACTCGGCGTCTGAACTCATTTTTTTGCTTTCCAAAAAAAGCCTCTAAACTCAACTGCCTAAAAAACGACATTAAACGAACCTGTGTACATGTACTGATAAGATAACATTGGATGAGTTCAGGGGCAGCTGAAAAAAGCATCCAACTGCCTCTGAACATCCGTTTACCAGCAGCAGTGTACATGAGGCTTAACCGCATGAGTCACATCATGTGTAAAAATGTCATACAATATCAAGTTATGCAAATTGGACGAAATCCAAAGTTCCAAAGCCCCTGCCCCCTAGCATTGCATTTGTCTTGTTCACTTGAATGGGGCATAAACTGTGTTAGAACATCTGTATATTAAAAGCCCCCCCCACCCCCACCATAATGAATGGGGGATATGGGGGATTACAGCCCCGAATTTGAGTTGTGTAACTGCGCCTTATAAACAATCTATAAAACAGAAGTTGAGGAGAAAGATAGTGGGTTGCGTAGAAAGAGCAGAAGCAATTAGAGTAGAGAAGCTGTGTCCCTGCTGGTGGACCCTCCTTCAGGACCGGGATTCAAGTCCCGCCACCTTTACTGTATCAGTCTGTACATTGCAAATATCAAAGCCGTGGTCCCCAGATCTTCTCAAATTTTGGTTGTTTCTCTAAAAAAAAATGATACTGGCTAATTTCTCATTGATCATAATCCATGAGAGTTTAGTCTTGGCTGCAGTCAGTAGAACCTCTCAGCTCTTCCCCGCCTTGGTAATCGTCATTTTTGGTGCAAGAAATATAAAATAAATTAAAGTCTAGGTGTGCTTGGGTAAATCTGTGACCGACTCGTTCGGGAGAGCTACCTTGGTAGGTTAAATTAACATTGGTCACAGTGTGGAACTGCAGGACTTTGGGGCAGGTCCACCATGTATGGTACATGGTGCCATTAAATTATATATTTAATCTTAAAACTACATCTATTGATATTTTATATGTGCCTTAACAAAATTGAAATCATCCAACAATCATGTAACAAGACAAAGAATATACTCTCAAACAATAGAAAAATATAATTCTGTAATAATTATTACATCATTAATCTGTGTAAGTACCTGCATTTGATTTGATTTGGATTTGATCAACCTCTTGCACGCTACTGTACAGTATGTACAACAAAGGTTAGAGTGGTAGTGGGAAAAGCAGCACAAGCAGCCAGTTAGATGTGCTGTAATGCAAGGAACCATACTTATAGGATTGGGGAGGGGTGGAGATCAGGTTACCTCTCCTGCTAGATGGAGGTATGTGGCAGAGCTGTGTAAATCTCAGGAATGGTTTTACACAAATGCAAATCATTTGACATGTACAACACAAGGAGGGAGAGACAAGTGCTAGCTAAGTGTCCCAGTCCCCCTGATTTGTGCCAATTTTCTTTGTCTTTGTTACAACGAGTACAACAGTATATATTTCACTCATGTATGTAACTATTTGCCTGGAGTTCAACTAAAGGCGTATCTTACCCGAAGAACATAAAAAAATAATATAGTGTAGCTTAAAGTTATTGTAAACCTTTGTGTTTTTTTTAATAGTCAACATGTTATACTTACCTGCTCTGTGCAATGGTTTTGCACAGAGTAGCCCCGAACCCCCCATTCTGGGGTCCCCCATTCGATAAACAGTTCATCTCTGCTTTCAGAAAACATATGTATGGGGGCTTTTAAGTAATCTTCAGGCCTAAAAAAGTGCATTTTAACATGTGCATTTTGTAAATGGGGCAGTGCCGAGCAGGGCCGATGCTACCACTAGGCGAACTAGGCTGATGCCTAGGGCGCACTGCCACCTAGAGCGCAGCCATGGCCAGTGCCACATTCCTCTCCTGTCACCTCCTCATCCTCGGTGGATGTCACCTCGAGAGCCACCATGCGAACTCTGCTGCCAGGTGGAAGCGTGGAAGTATTAAGCCAGTTGGCAGGACTGAGCAGGGGTGGACAGACTAGGTACTCCAGCCATGCACTGCTTGTTGTGTCCGGCAAGGCAGCTCAGGTCAGTTCAATGAAGGGGCAACACACATGACAGGGGGGCATAGTCTATATAGGGCAGTGTGTGCAGGAAGGGGGGCAGTTTGTGTGGGAAGGGCAGTGTAGGGATTAAGGGGGGCAGTGTATACAGAAAGGTGGTGTAGGGTTAAATGGGGGTAGTGTATACAGGAAGGGGGTGTTGGGCTAAAGGGGGGCAGCAGAAATAGGAGTGTAGAGTTAAAGGGGGGAATTGTATACAGGAAGTGCAAGATTAAAGGGGGGCAGAGTGCGCAGAAAGGGGGCAGTGTATCTTGGAAGGGGGTGTAGGGTTAAAGGGGGGCAGTGTGTACAGGAAGGAGGTGTAGGTTTAAAGAGGGGTAATGTGTGCAGGAAGGGGGTGCAGTGTGTACAGGAAGGGGGGTGTAGGATTAAATGGGGGCAGTGTGTACAAGAAGGGGGTGTAGAATTAAAGGGGGGTAGTGTGTATAGGAAGGGGGTGTAGAATTAAAGGGGGGTAGTGTGTATAGGAAGGGGGTGTAGGGTTAAAGGGGGCAGTGTGTACAGGAAGGGGGGTGTAGGATTAAATGGGGGCAGTGTGTACAAGAAGGGGGTGTAGAATTAAAGGGGGGTAGTGTGTACAGAAAGGGGGTGTAGAATTAAAGGGGGGTAGTGTGTATAGGAAGGGGGTAGGGTTAAAGGGGGGGTGTAGGGGGGGTATTATGGGCAGTGGAAGGGGGGTGTAGAATTAAAGGGGGGTAGTGTGTATTCTTTTTTTTTTATGGGCTTTTTTTTTTGGGGGGGGGGTACAAGTAACTGGTCTTGCCTAGAGCGCAAAATAGTCTAACAACGGCCCTGGTGCCTAACGAGCAACCCATAGACGTTTGCAACTATCATTGTAGTAGAGCCGACTACAAAAGTGATTGTCAGTTTCCCCAACTGCCCCTCAGGTATGAGATATGCATACTTTGCATACATTGGTGCAGGTTGTACATTAGCAACTAAGATTATACCAGGAGTTCAGTTTTAACAAGGAGCAAATGCAATTTTAAACAAGTCTTCTCTGAACTTTGTAGCTGCAGGTACTGTGGAGAAATTAATTCTTTAAAGTTCACAGAAGAGTCTCTTTAGGTCACTCTTGCCTTGGCCATACTTGCCCATATGTTTGGTGTTTTGGGCTAATATCTTTTTACTTAAAAAGGAAAAAATATATCAAATCTGAAAATAAAAAGCCAGTGGAGTCCAACTCCTTCTATCAGATCACAAAAACATAATGGGAAAAACAGATTTTTAAAAATGTGCTCATCTGTTTTCGTTACTTTCCTTACAGCTTAATTTTTATAGTGTATGTAATTTTTCCTCTGTGAATTATAGTAATGATTGCTGCTCCCCTGTGTTTGTTGCAGTGCACAAATATTGTGACACTTTTTATTTCCTACAACACAAGAACCTGTTACTGCTTTGCTGGTAACAGACTCATTTGCAAATATTCATAAGGCAGAAAAGAGAGTGGAAATCTCTTTGGTCCCAGATGAACTGAATCAGATCCTTAAATGCATAAAATACCGTTTTCAGTAAATATATTTAATTATTGTTATTTTTATGATTTCCAGTTCTTCAGCAACAAGGCATAATAACATCAGCCCAATCCTTCAAGAGCTTCAGGGCTACTGAAGTCCCAATAAGCTGATCAAGAAGGATTGCCTGCTGATGTGCATTACCCAAAGTGGAGAACCCTGTTAAAACCTGCACTTAGCTTTTTTTTTACATCTTCAATCCGTAGCACATTCATTGAGCAATCCATATTTACCTTAAAATATTTACATTTCAGTTCACCCAGAAGTGATATTTAATTTGTTTTAGGTGTGACAGTGTTAAGCCGCTATATAGTGTCTTAGATCTCGAAAACTCTATATAAAATATCTGTTCTTGGATTTCGGGGTCTGCACACTTGTTGTGGCCTTTATTATGGATCCCATTATCCTTGTTATTTTTATTTTTATTTATTTTATAGGATTAAAAGAAATGCAAAATGTGCTGGTATATGCAAAGGAGGGTGGGAGCAATGCAATTTCCTAGGTGAACAGAATTAGTTGAACAAGACTTTACGGTTGGAGTATTTAAAGAGCTCCAGCTTGTTTTTTTCTTTTAAATAACCCCTGTGATGGTGTAATAAATCGTTAATTTTGGTACTAATAACGTTTGTTTGATTCAAGCTGACTCAGTCCTATAATTCAGAAATTTGTCACACAATCATCATTTCAAAGCTTTCGTAGTTATAAAGCAACTTTTTACAGATGGTCGCACCTAATGCTATTCATAATGGTATATGTATCACATGTAGGTATTATAAATCACTTTGTTGCCCCCCAGTGAGCATGCTCCCATCTTTAGTGTGGGCACCTGAAGCCCATTTGTTTCTCCTTCTGGGATATAGCGCTGCTGGCTACCCAGCACGTGCCTCCCGATCTTGCGCATGCGCATATACTACAAAGCGCAGCGCGATGCTACAAGTGGCGGATGCCTATTGACTCCTGGGATTGATGACACTCATATGGGCCGTGCAGAGGTACAGCGGAAGTGGAGAATTCAGCATAGATAAAAGGTATTTACATTGCTGCAACCAAAAACAAAAAAAAGTCCAAATATGTGTCAGAAACTGATCATGAACGAGGGGTGGGGGCTGTAGAGTAAAAAATGCCTGGAACTCCGCTTTAAGGTACACAGGGGTCTATTTATCAATATTTACACAACTTTCACCCAGAATTTACCCATTTTGTTAAAGGGCCTGGTAATGACCTGGAGGGGGGAGGAGGGGGGGGCATTCCGTTTTTTTCAATGAGTTTTATCTATATTGTCGAGACCCGACAATTCATTACAGCCACGATCAGTTTTAAATTACTTTTTTTCCTTTAGAAATGTAATTTTACTGTGGTGCTGTTCTAAACACGGAAAAACTGCGCCACTTTACAGGCATACTATAGACACCCCCCAGGCACAATATTTAAAGGAACATTTTTATTGTTTCACTTTAAGCATTATTATTTTAGCACTGATGAGACGGCACTGATGGGCACTGATAGGTGGCACTGATGGGCACTGATAGGCAGCACTGATGGGCACTGATAGGCAGCACTGATAGGTGACACTGATGAGGCACTAATGGGCATTGATTGACAGCACTGATGGGCACTTTTTGGCAGCACTGGTGGGCACTTATTGGCAGCACTGGTGGACACTGATTGGTAGCACTGGTGGGCACAGATTGGCAGCATTGGTGGGCACTGATTGGTAGCATTGATGGGCAGCACTGGTGGGCACTAGTTGGTAGCACTGGTGGGCACAGATTGGCAGCGCTGGTGGGCACTATTGGGACTGCACTGAGAATCAGGGCACTGATTCTCAGTGTAGATATCCTTTTTAGAGAAGTCAGTTAATGTCCCTCTTCTCCTCTCCTCATGCTGACAGCATGAGGAAAGGAGTGCCGATAACCGGCAAGTATATTTACACCGTGATCAGCTGTGATTGGACACAGCTGATCACGTAGTAAAGAGCCGCTGGTTGGCTCTTTACCTTAATCTATGATCAGCAGTGCCCTCCAGACACTGTAATCACTGAGCGCGTGCCATCATATAACGACCTCCCAGAACTAGCCGGCCTCGCTGTAGCCACCATTCGGGTATAGCACGGGCTGCAAGTGGTTAAAGCAAACTATAATTGCAACCAGGAAGGTTTTTTTTTTATTGCAGAAGAGCTATACTTCCTTTTCACAGGAAAAGTGACAATCCCAGCATGGGACAGGTGCTGGGACAAATGAACTCCTGTGCGTATGCACAGACGTTACACCATCCTGGATTGGTCAATCAAGATGATGCATGATGGGTTGAAGATGCTGGAGCCGGTAACCAAGCTTGTGGATGTGGAGCTTGTGAATGGCACTGGACAAAAAAAGTAAGTATAGCTCTGATTTAACTACAGTAAAGAGCAAAGTGAGTCCGCTGACCTGGCTATACTGTTTGGTAGGGATGCCTGGGTCACAAGACTGGGTGATCACGAATATTTTGACAGGTAAAACAGCTCTCATCTATGTTTTTTGCTATTTGCCTGTTTAGCTTAAAGCAGACACTCATGTGTTTTTAGGTGTGGATTTGACCTTTTTTTCCCATTATATTATACCAGATAACTTCTTTGGATTGGTCAGGTTTTTGTTTTCATTTTTTTTTTAAAGAAAATTTTGGGGAATCATTGCTGAATTCTTTTTTATGTTCTGGGTCTGTCATCTTAAATTCTTTAGTGGGTCACTTACCTGGAACAAGCATACAGGTAGAAGCACTGCTTTTTCTTCCATCACTGCCTATTTTAGGGCCTTTAAATGTGTCGGCAAAATATGTTAAAATTATTACCATCTCTGATTTAATTATTTTTGGCTGTGACAACAATTTTCAAGATATTTCCTTTTTTTTAAATACATATTAAAATAATTTTCACTACTAAACCTCACATTCTGTTATATTTCAGCTCCACCATGACCCTTAAATATATAGTAATAGGGGTCATGGGGTAATATATTTTATGTATAATCTTTACCATAGATTTTTTTTTTCTTTTCTGTAATTAAACTATAAATCCCAAAAAATTAGATTAAACTGAATTCTCATTAATATGCATGAGGCCATAATCTCCTCAAACGCATGCGTACAAAAACATGCTTGCTGCCAACTTAAATTTTATTCTATGAATAACTAGAGATCTTAGTGAAAGGCTAGTCAATTTTGGCATACAAAGATAGTTCCATCAGATAGGATAAGTACAACCCTTTGGGTATTATTTAGTGTTAGGCAAAGGTTACTGGGAAGCGATACTGGTTTTGTATATATTTATTTATTATGATCAGGAGGAAAAAGAATGTTTAAAATATGAAATATTGCATGCAAATGTTTTGTATTTTTATATGCATCCAACAGATGGAGCTCTGCTAATCTCCTCTGTTAAAAATCAAAACACAGAGCTCAATATATAAGGCTAAAATGTATACAAACATACAGTATAAATGAGTCATAGCAAAGATTCATCCACATCTTCCTCCCTTCAGATTGCTTCCTATAGGAGACTCATTTGGAGACAGGGTGTCTTAACCACCTAAGCCCCGGACCATTTGGCTGGCCAAAGACCAGAGCACTTTTTGCGATTTGGCACTGTGTCGCTTTAACTGACAATTGCGCAGTCGTGCGCCGTGGCTTCCAAACAAAATTGACGTCCTTTTTTCCCCACAAATAGAGCTTTCTTTTGGTGGTATTTGATCACCCTGCGGTTTTTATTTTTTACGCTATAAACAAAAAAACAGTTACAATTTTGAAAAAAAACACAATTATTTTTGACTTTTTGCTAAAATAAATATCCCCCAAAAAATATAAAAAAAAAATTGTTTCCCTTAGTTTAGGCCGATATGTATTCTTTGACATATTTTTGGTAAAAAAAAAAATCGCAATAAGCGTTTATTGATTAGTTTGCGCAACAGTTATAGCGTCTACAAATTAGGGGATCGTTTTATGGCATTTTTAATTAATTTTTTTTTTTACTAAGAATGGCGGCGATCAGCAATTTTTTCATGACTGCGACATTATGGTGGACACATCGGACAATTTTGACACATTTTTGGGACCATTGGCATTAATACAGCGATCAATGCTATAAAATTGCATTGATTACTGTAAAAAATGTCACTGGCAGTGAAGGGGTTATCCACTAGGGGGGCGGTGGAGGGGTTAAGTGTGTCCTAGGGAGTGATTCTAACTGTCTGGGGGATGGGCTAGCAGTGACACGACACTGATCGCTGTTCCAGCAGAACGGGGAGATGCTGTGTTTACACTGGCATCTCCCCGTTCAGCTCCGTGACATGATCGCGGGCACCCAGGGGACATTGAGTCCGCGGGTCCCGTGGGCATGGTCACGGAGCTCGTGGCAGGCGTACGCTCACGGCGGGAAATTCAAAGTATCGTAAAGGTACGTTACTTTGCCCAGCTGTGCCATTCTGCCGACGTATATCTACAGGAGTCGGTCGGCAAGCGGTTAAAGGAAACGCTATCTGCTGTGCTTTTGCTTTAGAAAACCCATAGTGCTCTGGGAATCCTGTATTATGGTTACATCCTACAAAAGTTGATTTGCAAAACAAATATTATTTATATCTTACAAAAAATATAAAACATCAATTTAAACAATAAAAAATGCTAAAGAAATGAACCCAAAACCACTATACATTTCCTTTCTCTTAAATGTTAAAGGTCAGTTTAAAGAGACCCAGATTACAAGCCATTTGCAGAGACGGGGTATATACAGTATATACAGTACAATATACACTCACCAGCCACTTTATTAGGTAATAATAATTGTTTTCAAATTAACTAATTGTACACATAAGAGGTTTTTAGTATTATTATTATTATTATTATTGTTTATTGGTGGTCATTCTCCTTTGATTGTGGACCACCCACTGATATGGGCGGGGTCATTGGATCCCAGTGGGAGGCGCCTTTGTTGGGTGTATGTTGGTGCACATGTATATATACAGGAGAAGCTGAAGGATGCAACACTGCAGGGCTCTGAGGAAGAAGGTTATCCTTCGAAACGCGTCGACTGGCAGTGATTCCTGCAATCTCCTCTGTTACGATTGGGAGCCTGTTATCATCTTGAACAATTGCTGTCACCTGGAGACTACTTGTATCATGATTTTGTCATTCATACATTTGTGACTAGTTTTCTATTCTGTTTTTAAATAAAATATTTACCTAAGGATAATGCACAAGGTCAGTGCGTCCTTGTTTTCTTTCTTTTCACTTTATTAGGTACACCTGTTCCATTGCTTGATAACACAAATTGCTAATCAACCAATCACATGGCAGCAACTCGAAGCATTTAGGCATCTAGATGTGGCGAAGACAACTTGCTGAGGTTCAAACTGAGCATCAGAATGGGGAAGAAAGGGGATTTAAGTGACTTTGAACCTGGCATTGTTGATGCCAGAGGGGCTGGTCTGAGTATTTCAAAAACTGCTAATTTCCTGGGATTTTCATGCACGGTTCGAAAAAGAGAAAATATCCAGTGAGGGGCAGTTGTGTGGACGAAAATTCCTTGTTGATATCAGAGGTCAATGGGCAGACTGGTTCAATACGATAGAAAGGAAACAGTAACTCAAATAACCACTCGTTACAACCAAGGTATGCAGAATACCGTCTCTGAAAACACAACACTTGGAACCTTGAAGCAGATGGGCTACAGCAGCAGAAGACCACATCGGGTGAAACTCCTGTCAGCTAAGAACAGGAAACTGAGGCTACAAGTCACACAGGCTCATCAAAATTGGACAATAGAAGATTGGAAAAACGTTGCCTGGTCTGATGAGTCTCGATTTCAGATGCAACATTCAGGGGTAGGGTCTGAATATTGTGGCCCACCTGAGTATTGTTGCTGATCATATCCATCCCTTTATGACTACAGTGTCCCCATCTTCTGATGACTACTTCCAGCAGGATAATGCACATGTCACAAAGCTCAAATCATCTCAAACTGGTTTCTTGAACATGACAATGAGGTCACTGTACTCCAATGGCCTCCACAGTCACCAGATCTCAATCAAAAAGAGCACCTTTGTGATGTGGTGGAACGGGAGATTTGCATCATGGATGTTCAGCCGACAAATCTGCAGCAACTGTGTGATGCGATCATGTCAATATGGACCAAAATCTCTGAGGAAAGTTTTCAACACCTTGTTGAATCTGCCACGAAGAATTAAGGCAGTTCTGAAGGCCAACCTGGTACTAGCAAGGTGTACCTAATAAAGTGGTCGGTGAGTGTATGTACAGTATCTCACAAAGTGAGTACACCCCTCACATTTTTGTAATCATTTTATTATATATTTTCATGTGACAACACTGAAGAAAAGACACATTGCTACAATGTAAAGTAGTGAGTGTACGGCTTGTATAACAGTGTAAATTTTCTGTCCCCTCAAAATAACTCAACACAGCCATTAATGTCTAAACTGCTGGCAACAAAAGTGAGTACACCCCTAAGTATAAATGTCCAAATTGGACCCAATTAGCCATTTTCCCTCCCTGGTGTCATGTGACTTGTTAGTGTAAGGCCCCTTTCACACGAGGCGGACTCTGCTTCCACGGAGTCTGCCTCTGTCCGCCGGCTCAGCGGGAGATCTCTCCGTTGATCTCCGCTGAACCGGCGGATGACAGGTCCCTCTCTGCTCACTGAGCGGGGAGGGGCTTGCGAGCGCCGCTGGTCACAATGGAGAGATCGGATGAAAACGGACAGTGTGTCCGTGCTCATCAGATCTCACCCGATCCGATCCGCCAGCGATGGATATGGACGTAGAGCCATACGTCTGCTTTTGGTGGATCGGACCGGGTCGGATGTCAGAGTACATGCCCCCGCTGACATCCGACGCTCCATAGACTAACATGGAGCGCCCGTTCAGGTCCGCCGTCAAAACTGACAGGCGGATCTGATTGGTCCGATTGTGTGAAAGAGGCCTTACAAGGTCTCAGGTGTAAATGGGGAGCAGGTGTGTTAAATTTGGTGTTATCGATCTCACTCTCATACAGGTCACTGGAAGTTCAACATGGCACCACATGGCAAAGAACTCTCTGAGGATCTGAAAAAAGAATTGTTGCTCTACATAAAGATGGCCTAGGCTATAATAAGATTGCCAAGACCCTGAAACTGAGCTGCAGCACAGTGGCCAAGACCATATAGCGGTGTAACAGGACAGGTTCCACTCAGAACAGGCCTCGCCATGGTCGACCAAAGAAGTTTAGTGCATGTGCTCAGCGTCATATCCAGAGGTTGTCTTTGGGAAATAGACGTATAAGTGCTGCCAGCATTACTGCAGAGGTTGAAGGGGTGGGGGGGGGGGGGTCAGCCTTTCAGTGCTCAGACCATACGCAGCACACTGCATCAAATTGGTCTGCATGGCTGTCGTCCCAGAAGGAAGCCTCTTCTAAAGATGATGCACAAGAAAGCCAGCAAACAGTTTGCTGAAGACAAGCAGACTAAGGACATGGATTACTGAAACCATGTCTTGTGGTCTGATGAGACCAAGATAAACTTATTTGGTTCAGATGGTGTCAAGCAAGTGTGGTGGCAACCAGGTGAGGAGTACAAAGACAAGTGTGTCTTCCCTACAGCCAAGCATGGTGGTGGGAATGTCATGGTCTGGGGCTGTATGAGTGCTGCCGACACTGGGGAGCTACAGATCATTGAGGGAACCATGAATGCCAACATGTACTGTTACATACTGAAGCAGAGTATGATCCCTCCCTTCAGAGACTGGGCTGCAGGGCAGTATTCCAACATGATAACGACCCCAAACACACCTCCAAGACGACCGCTGCCTTGCTAAAGAAGCTGAGGGTAAAGGTGATAGACTGGCCAAGCATGTCTCCAGACCTAAACCCTATTGAGCATCTATGGGGCATCCTCAAATGGAAGGTGGAGGAGCACAAGGTCTCTAACATCCACCAGCTCCATGATGTCATCATGGAGGAGTGGAAAAGGACTCCAGTGGCAACCTGTGAAGCTCTGGTGACCTCCATGCCCAAGAGGGTTAAGGCAGTGCTAGAAAATAATGGTGGCCACACAAAATATTGACAATTTGGGCCCAATTTTGTACTCACTTTTGTTGCCAGCGGTTTAAAAATGAATGGCTGTGTGTTGAGTTTTTTTATGGGGACAGCAAATTTACACTGTTATACAAGCTGTACACTCACTACTTTACATTGTAGCAAAGTGTTATTTCTTCAGTGTTGTCACATGAAAAGATATAATAAAATATTTACAAAAATGTGAGGGGTGTACTGATTTTTTTGAGATACCATATATATATATATATATATATATATATATATATATATATGAGTGGTTTATATATATATATATATATATATTTATATCTATATATATATATATATATATATAATATGTGAGGGGTGTACTGATTTTTTTGAGATACTGTATATATATCTATATATCTATATATATATATATATACCCTGTGTGTGTGTTTAGCAATTATTTAATGTATCTATGAATGAGGACTAAGCAGGCCAGGCATATTTTTATGTTTCCCACAAGGTTTGCTTGGTGTTCTTCTTGGACTCAATCTTTTTTTTTTTTTAATTGCATAAAATTCCGAATAACGTCATAAGCAAAGTTAGTGTTTGTAGTCCTTTTCTTCGGTAATAGTTGCTCAACGATGCATAGAAATTCAAATTGATAAACTATTTTTTTTTTTTTATTATTCTACTTTGTGTTATCTCCAGAAATCATTCATCACAGGACTATCCCCAGATTTTGCATTTCAGTCCGCGAATTACCATATCCAGTCAGTCTGCTCTGCTTATCTTCATGTATGGCTGCCTCGTGTTTAACACACAATTACATTTTCTCACTCCAACTCCATTACAAATGGAATAAGGCAGGCATTGTTTAAAGAGATGTACTGCTTCAATTCGAGTTATGCCATGCAATTCACTGAGCAGAGAAAAAGATAGACAACAAGGACACAACATAAACACAAATTCCACCTCGGCTGCTGGAAAAATGAATGAATTCAAATAGGCTTTAAAAAAAAATAAAAAAAATATTACGTTTGTTTACTGTAAGCAAAACATTTTCCCTGGATTGGTGGAGACAGGCAAGAGCGGATAATACACTGGTTAGAGACTAATTGCATTATTATTGAGTGCCTGTCGTGTTCAATAGCTATGGATCTGAGAAACAACAATGGTACAATTGATGTCAGCTTCCCAAACGACTTTAATGAAGAGCAAATTGGACTAATTTTCCAAATCAGCAGCGCTCACGACCGAGATATATGGGGGACCGGAGCTTACTATTTACTTTGGGATAAATGGGCCTGTTAGTGAAACATACATCCATTTATATATCATAACAGGTGCATTTACCTTTATATAATAAACACTTGGGCTCACACTTGCCCATTCTCTGAAACGCAGAATGCCTGTTTTATTTGCTTTTTATTTTTTTATTTTTTTGACAAATGGCAATTTTCAATATGAGTAATGCTCCACAAGCGCGAGCCAAACATTTCAGCACAGTCCCATTGACTTGAATGGTCACGTTTGACAGGCAGTGCCGCCTGTCAACTCAACATGCCACGTTAAATTTGCTGCAGCCTGTTTTTATTGCCCCCCAGCAATAGAGGCCTCAGATTATAGCAGGTATAATTTACCAAATGGTTTAAATCAAAATTATTGTAAAGGTTCGTTTTTTTAATTTATTTTTTTAAATAACATACATGTTATATTTACCTGCTCTGTGCAAGGGTTTGCAGCCCCGATCCTCCTCTTGTGGGGTCCCCCCGTGACACTCCTGGCTCCTCTTCATTGAGTGCCCCCATGGAGAGCCACTTTCCCATGGCGGCACCCGTGCGGGTGCCCTCACCAGTCCTGCTGCTGCGTCCATTGACACAGACAGCAGGACTCTGCCCCGCCTCCCACTCTCATGTCCCTGGATTTGATTGACAGCAGACAGCAGTGGGAGCCAATGGCTCCTGCTGCTATCAATTTATCCAATGAGGACGAGACATCGGCTGGAGCTGCTGGGCTTGTGCTCGTCCCTGGAATGGATGGGTTCAGGTAAGAAAAATGGGGGGGGGGGAGGGCTCTGGAGGCCGCTGCAGCCCAGAAAGTTTTTCACCTTAATGCATACGTAGCAAGGTCCCAGGCCTCTTTAAGTCTAATGAGGACCACCAGTGCCAGAGATAGCTGACATCCTTCTGTATATGGTGGGTTGCAACGCATAGTGGGTTTAATGTAAGGTAGATTCATGGGCACCAGACACTTTTTTAATGCAAAGAGATTTTATTTTATAACAGAACTTTGGCAGAGAGGGTTAGGGCCAGGACACGCTTAGGAAGTTGCAATGTCAATTAGCAGACTCCGAGACTTCAACAGGAAGACAGCCATGCGGGGAAAGGCATCCAGCAAGACACCACATCTGCATGTGTAGGAATGTTGTCTCCTATGGCCACAGTCTTTAACGGTTTCTAACACAAAGTGTAACAGTTCCTTCACGTCCACTACAATCACTTCTTGTAGTTCTTCAGTCCACTGAGCTCCCAGTCTCCCTCATTAGACTAGATGATTCACTGTCACTGAATCCCTTGAGCTCCTCCAATCTTCACTGTAGTATCTTCCTCAAGCTTCACCCCCGCTTCCCTGCTGGGTCCCTAGCTTGGCACTCCAGATACTTCTCAAGCTTCACCCCACTGTCCTGCTCGGTCCCTGGCTTGACACACAAGGCTGCTCTGCAAGCATCACCTCTGCTGGCTGGGTCCCTGGCTTGACACCTGCTGAAGTTTCCCAATTCTTTACCGTCCCCAGATGGTGAGAATTCTGCTTCGGTATTTGCTTCAGCTACTCACTGTGGTCCCTGGTAAAGGTGGTTGGTCCCTTAGTGGCGAAAGCTTCCCTCTACCTCCGACCACGACAGGTTCTCCGGAACCGTCACTTCTGTTTGGACTGCAAGCCGCAATCCCAACCCTGCACTGCTATCTTCCTTCTGGATAGGCCCTCAGACAGCCTAGCAGCCAGATGTGCCCAAACTCCGGCCTAGCAGCCCGGTCAATACAACACACGTCCACCCAGGCAGCCGTCCAGGTGGCACAGAACACTGATCACCTGACTCCCCCCAAATATATCTCCCGGTAGGCTAAGGGATTCAGGAAAACCCCTGCCCATTGGCTAAGATACCCCATATACCCTTCATCTGACCTTGCAGTGCACAACCTGTGTTTGAATAGCTGCATTGGATGGCATTGGATGGCAGGGAATCATTGGGGGTCTAATAGACCATAACATAAAAGATTATAAATTAATTTATTAGTGTATAGTAAAAAAATATCCAACACGTTTCGGAAGTCAGAAAAACCTCTGACTTCATCAGGTCTTCAAATAAGAACTTTGAATTGACTCAAAAAAGAGCTTTCCTGTGTGGATTTGTATAGGGAAGCTAATTGCTAGATCAGGAGAGTTACTGGCCAGGAGTTTCTGTGCAAGCAGTCAAGATAAAAAACCTTACAGCTTGGTCTGTTAAAGTTAGTTGAAAAAGAACAGACTTACTAGCCAGATCACGTGATGGAAAAAAGGAATAAAGCCTAAAATGACAGACTAAATGAAAATGAATGCAGACACCACATCTAAAAATTGTTAAGCTGCAATTTAATAATTGAATACCATTTTGGTTTTAATACCTTTAGGGTGGTATAGTTGGGGTTTAGGGGCCAGTATTTTCAAACAGCCCCAGCTTCCCATCCATTTATTCGAATGATTTGATTTAGTGCCACTTTTCCCTCTATATTCCAGTATACCAACAGGCTGTACAGCAATGCTGCAGTCAAAGTTTCAGGACAAATGTAAAACACCTAAATAATGGGGCTAATTTATCACTTATCGTTTTCTTAACCACTTAAGCCCTGGACCATTTTGCTGGCCAAAGACCAGAGCACTTTTTGCGATGCAGCACTGCGTTCGCTTTAACTGACAATTGCGTGCTCGTGCGACGTGGCTTCCAAAAAAAATTGACATCCTTTTTTTCACACAAATAGAGCTTGCTTTTGGTGGTATTTTATCAACTCTGCGGTTTTTATTTTTTGCGCTATAAACAAAAATAGCGACAATTTTGAAAAAAACACATTATTTTTTGCTATAATAAATATCCCCCAAAAATATATAAAAAAATATTTTTTTCCTCAGTTTAGGCCGGTATTCTTCTACATATTTTTGGTAAAAAAAAATCACAATAAGCATTGATTGGTTTGCGCAAAAGTCTACAAAATAGGGGTTAGTTTTGTGGCATTTTTTTAAATATTTTTTTTTACTAGCAATGGCGGCGATCTGCGATTTTTATCATGACTGCAACATTATGGGGGACACATCGGACAATTTTGACACAGTTTTGGCACCATTGTCATTTTTACAGCGATCGGTGCTATAAAATTGCACTGATTACTGTAAAGATGAAACTGGCAGTGAAGGGGTTAACCACTAGAGGCTAGGGAGGGGTTAAGTGTGTCCTGGGAAGTGACTCTAACTGTGGGGGGGGGGGGGGGCGTGGCTACGTGTGACACGTCACTGATCTCTGCTCCTGATCACAGGGAGCAGAGATCAGTGACAGTGTCACTAGGCAGAACGGGAGCTTGTTTACATTAGCATCTCCCCGTTCTTCAGCTCCGTGGGACGATCGCGGTATCCCCATGGCGATTGAGTCTGTGGGACCCGCGATCTGACTCACGGAGCTCCCGGGAGGGTCGCGCGCGCACGTGACCACACGGTGGCAAATTTAAAGGGACGTACCTGTACGCCCAGCCGTGCCATTCTGCCAACATAACAGGGTGTCAACAGGGAGCAGGACACCTGCACTTTTTATCTTGCAGTTTTAATGTCTTATTCATACATTTTTATTATTGTATAAGAAAAAAACAACTGCTTAAGAGCACTTTGAGATGTTTTTTCCTGCTCTAAGCTATTGTTTTTTTTTTCTTTGCAATAGGTTTGAAAGCCATCCAAACTTTATTGTGAAAGGTTGCTTAGAAATGCTACATCTACTTTGCAGATGGTTACTACATCTGTTTAAAAGGATTCTATCAGAGCCTGTGCTCTTCGTCTCTAGTAAATTTGGACCAGCCTTGCTCATTATAATGGTCCTGCTACAGCCCAATTTTACACTGCTGTATTCTTTGCATATTTAAATTTTTGTAGTAAAACACCTGCCTGTATTCTTTTTCTCTGGTATATTTCAGCCAATTCTCCCTCGATAAAAATGTCCTCCTCCTGGCCTTGTGCTGTATACATCATCTTAATCCTTAATGACAGTTTAAAACAAGATTAAAATGAAAACCAAAAATGTAATATATTGCAGCTTAACAATAATTAGATGGTGGTGGCTGCATTAGTTTTCATTTTTTAGACTTTCCCCCCCGTCGGTTTTTACGTGGTGGTCTGGTCAGTAGCACACCTCCTGTATTAGAGTGCTTTCCTACACTCTGGATGGAGAAGCAACAGAGACACCCTTGGACAACACCATTATTAAGCCCCATACACACGGTCGGATTTTTGCATGGATTCTGTCCGATCGGACAATGTTGTTGAAAAATCAGACCGTGTGTATGCACCATCGGACAGTGTACGCCGTATTGTCCGACGGACAAAGTCCTATCTCCTGCTGGATAGATTTTCCGACAACACGGTCCGATCACACCAAATCTGATCGTGTGTATGGTAGTCCGACCGGACAAAGTGCCAAGCATGCTCAGATCACATTACAAGACCAAAGCTATTGGCTACTAGCCTCTACGTAGTCCCGTCGTAGGCAACAAACGTCACCACGTTCAGAATGATCGTATTTTCCGACAACTTTGTCCGACCGTGTGTACGCAAAACCAACATCAGACAAAGTATGACGGACATGATCTGACGGACCTGGTCCTCGGATAATCCGCGCGTGTGTATGGGGCTTTAGACTGGGGGGGGGGGGGGGAGTGTAAAATGGACTAGCAGATTTAGATGCACTAAACAAATTAAAGTGTTACTAAACCCAGGAGCCTGCATTCACTATATCTGGTCTCCCACAGTACACAGAACATGGAAATGCAATTATTTTAGTAAATACGAACTGCTAAATACCTTTTCATATCAGCAGTATATAGCAGTCTTGTGATTATCAGTGTCTGGTTAAAGCTTGTAGGAGGAGTTTTCATTCCACTATGACTGTCCTATGAGGCTGCAGGACCTCTGGCCCTCTGTCTGATTGGCCCTGTGCTGATCACATCCACCCTTATAAAAAAAAAAAAAACCTCTCTAGCAAGACACACCAAACTGAGCATGTACAGAGTGCCCCCAAGGCTCGTATCAGCAGATGGATTGGGGAACAGTAAAAGAAGGTGAAGATCAGAGAAGACAGGATTAAACAGATTTTTTTACACAATGCAGGGGATTAACTGCTTAGGTTCCACAGCGAGTATAGCAAGCATGCTTTACAGCAGTGGTTCTCAAACTCAGTCCTCAAGTACCCCCAATGGACCATGTTTTTAGGTTTGTTTTACTTTGCCAAGCTGCTTGTTAAAGGGGGCTTCCAGATTCCGATAAGCCCCCCGCCCGCAGACCCCCACAACCACCGGGCAAGGGTTGGGGGGAAGAGGCCCTTGTTCCCATCAACATGTGGACAAGGGGTTTTGGGGGGGACCCCAAAGCACCTTCCTCATGTTGAGGGCATGTGGCCTGGTATGGTTCAGGAGGGGGGGGCGCCCTCTCATCCCCCCATTTTCCTGCTGCCTGCCAGGTTGCATGCTTGAATAAGGGTCTGATATGGATTTTTGGGGGGCCCCAATGCCATTTTTTTTTTTTGGCGCAGAGTTCTCCTTAATTTTCATACCAGACCCAAAGGGCCTGGTAATGGACTGGGGGAGGGGGACCCACGCCGTTTTTTTCAATGATTTTTATCTTATCTTTATTTTATCTTATTTTTATTTTTATACATTACAGCCGTGAGCAGTTTAAAATGTTTTCCTTTAGAAATGTAATTTTGCTGCGGTACTGTTATAAACATCAACAAGATGCGCTACTTTACATGCAGACTAAGGACACCCCCCAGGCACGATATTTAAAGGAATATTTAATTTTTATTGTTTCACTTTAAGCATTATTAAAATCACTGCTCCTGAAAAAAACCTGAAGTTTTTAAAACTTTTTTTTTGCATTGATACATGTCCCCTGGGGCAGGACCCGGGTCCTCATACACTTTTTATGGCAATAAATTGCATATAAGCCTTTCAAATGAACACTTTAAATTTTTCATGTTTGTGTCCCATAGACTTTAATGGTGTTTGCGTATTCGCATGAATTTTTTGCCTGTTCGCATGTTCTACTGCGAACCAAACCAGGGAGGGGGGGGGGGGGTGTTTGGCTCATCCCTAATACAGACTGATTTTACTGTGTTTGTTTAGTGATACTTCAAAGCCAAACTCCAGCTAACACTTCATAAGCAGTTACAGTAACACTTTTATTCCTTTTGGGATAAAGGTTTTACATAAAGGAATAAAAGCTGATCATTGTAAACACCCCTGTCAGTGTTAATGGTTTGTCTCCGCCTTCTAAGTGCTAAATCTTTAGGACAGTTTGTTCTGTTAAAAAACAAGAGACATAACTGCTGAATCACCAAGTGAAAATAAAAGAAAGAAAGTCTAAAAGAGAAAACAATTGCAGCCATCACATCTTAGAATTGGTAAGCTGCAATATAATAGATGTATGCTTTTGGGTTTAATACTGCTTTAATAGAAAATGGCCAGCAGTAGAACAGTTTTGCATCAGCAAGAACAGAAACGGCCACAATGAACTACTGACCAATTTCTATCTGCCTGAAAAAGCAGGTATATTACCACTTGATGCTGCTGCTGCATGTACGCTAATTGAAAAAGAAAAAATCAACTCTGCCACCAAATATGTGCTGCCAGTGAACGCTGCTGCTGATACAGGTTGTGAAAATTGCAGTTCTGTAACCCCATGTACAGATTTACGGCATCCCCCAAGCATGTATTTAAAAGATTTGCATATTTTCAATGTTGGCATAAACTTTCTCCCTACTGGGCAGTATTGTTTCAAAGTTTTTATTGCATCTATATGTAGCAGTACCCCCCCCCCCCCCCCCCCGTAGGGGTTTCAGATTCCCCACTCCTACACAGCCAGGCAAGTAGCATTTTCAGCTTTCACCCAGACGAGGAACAGTATTTGAACTTTGTTTTTATGTTTTATGAGGGGTAATAACTTTGATGGGGAATAGGAATTTTGGGATGCCCAACTTGATAGCAATGAAAAACAGGGACAACTTCCTCTCTATCTACAACTTTAGTTTTGTATCTTTACTCCTGGACACCAGCACACTTTCTCTTTCTTTATACAACCTACTCACATACCCATATTTTATTTGTACACTCAGGGTTGGTGCTACCACTAGGCAAACTAGGCAGCCGCCTAGGGCGCCCTGCTGCCTAGGGCGCCTGGCCACTGGTGTTTTTTTTACTCTCTTCTCTCTGCAGCATGCAACAAAGTCTCAACATTAGCAGGCAGCCACTGCTTTGTTTGCATATAGTGTCAGAGGCACAGCAAGCAAACATTAATTGATGGGCACTGGTAGACTGCATTGATGGGCGCTGGTGAGGTTACATTTGATGAGCGCTGGTGAGGCTGCTTGATGGGCACTGGTGAGGCTACATTTAATGGGCGCTGGTAGGCTGCATTGATGGGAGCTGGTGAGGCTACATTTGATGGGCGCTGGTGAGGCTTCATTTGATGGGCGCTGGTAGGCTGCATTGATGGGAGCTGGTGCGGCTACATTTGATGGGCGCTGGTGAGGCTTCATTTGATGGGCGTTGGTGAGGTTGCATTGATGGGCGCTCATAGGCTGCATTGATAGGCGCTGGGGAGGCTGCATTTTATGGGCGCTGGTAAGGCTGCATTGATGGGCGCTGGTGAGACTGCATTCATGATAGATGGTAGGCTGGATTGATGGGCGCTGGTAAGGCTGCATTTGATGGGCTCTGGTGAGGCTGCATTTGATGGGCGCTGGTGAGGCTGCATTTGATGGCCGCTGGTGGGCTGGGGGGTTTACATGGGCAGGGGAAAGGGGTGGAGTCAGGGGTGGAGCCAAGGGAGGCGGCAAAATTAGGTTTTGCCTAGGGCAGTGATGACGAACCTTGGGACCCCAGATGTTTTGTAACTACATTTCCCATGATGCTCATGCACTCTGCAGTGTAGTTGAGCATCATGGGAAATGTAGTTCCAAAACATCTGGGGTGCCAAGGTTTGCCATCACTGGCCTAGGGTGTCAAAAATCCTTGCAACAGCCCTGTGTACACTTGTATATCTTCCCAAGTGGTGCGGATTAGATGTGTTCCCCCATTTTCCATTCTATATGGACCACAACATGGAACTCTGGCTGGTCCTTGGCTGTTCCCCCCGGTCTGGGCGAGATGTCCCTGCCTCAGCCCCGGGTCATGGATTTTTGTTCGAAGGTTATTGGCTCCAACTTGTCTTGCATACACACGGTCACACAAATTTTGGCCAACAATTACGAATGTGGGAACGTGGTGACGTACAAGATGTACGACGAGCTGATAAAAAGGAAGTTCAATAGTCATGTGATATCTCCATTACGAAGGCTAGTTTTACAAGACAGAGCGCTTCCGGCTCGTACTTGATTGAGAGCATGCATGAACTATTGTGTGATGGACTTGTGTACACACAATCGGAAATTCTGACAACAAAGTTTTGCTGGTGGAAAATTTGAGAACCTGCTAGCCAACATTTGTTGGCGGAAAGTCTGACAACAAATGTTCGATGGAGCATACGCACGGTACACACGGTCGGACTTTCAGCCAACAAGCTGACATCCAACATTTCCTGTTGGAAAATCCGACCGTGTGTAAGCAGCATAATACTATTTTTTTGAAGTGACATGCCTCATAAAAAGCACCATGACCACTGTTTTTGTATATTTATCCCGGACACTGACAGTCTCTAAGTGAAAGGATGCAACAGCCCCTTAAGGACTAGGAACCCTCAGTCCATTTCGGAAATAGCACAAAGTGTTGTAAACTGCATTCTGGAGTACCTCCAACTCCCTTGTAGACATTGATCCCAGCACTACCAACTCCAGCCCACCTAGCTGCTTTTTAACCAGTATACCCAAGTGACTCTTCGCCAGTCTACCTGAATGCTCCAGAGATCTCCCAGGGCAAATTTAAGAAAGATTTAAACATACTGCTAACTTCAAGAGAGCTGAGTGCGGCAGTCTCTCCCCTTGTAAATCCCTGACCGTCCTGTAGTACTTACATTGTCCTCCTTGCTCCCGCTGCCTCTCAGGGAAGACTCCCTCCAAACTGCTTCTGTTGTCAGGATTCTCCAAGGCCAGCCTGAGCTCCGACCTGAGGCAGAGCACCTCCCCCAGACTAGGAGGTTTGCCTCAAGGGCCACCGACAGTCCCCTCTGCACTCCATCTCCATCTTCCACCTGGCTCTCCTTGCCAGCATGATTGCCAGGAACATAGAGTATTGGGAAGTAGGTGGAGTAGTCCAGAAAGCAGGACTGACTACTTAAGCCCAAACAAGGAGCTAGGAGCTCCTGTTGTTGTTTTTTAGTAGATCCCTTAATGTTGTTTTTCTTTTTATTTTAGACTAACACACTTTGATTTCCAAAAGTTGACTGTCCCTCTGGGCAGTTATAGGTAGGAGTTAGTAGTCATATACACATATCATTCATATTAGTAGATTTGAATGATGCCACACCTATGCCCCCTGTATTTTTTATTTACCTATACACCTACGCTGTTCTTTACGTCTAGCAAATAAGCCTGCATATGCCAGTATATAGTATGTAATAGAATATTAGCAGCTGGTTATAGATATCTAGTCGCATAGCTACACTACCTAGTGTAGGGAATCACTGGGCAGGCAACAGTACTATCCCCTAGGTGAAGCTTTGTGGCAGGCAAGTGGACATTGTGCATTGCGCCCCTGTAACCCAGACTTAAATGGCTGCAAATCCTAACTTGTAATATATCTCCATAGGATAATCACGATTTTCAGTTCAATTTAGTAACCAGTATATGGAGCAAGATTGATATAAAATAAAAGGATTAATTATATCACTATCTGAAACAGACATGTGTCAAGATTAAAGTGGAAGTCCGGTCAAAACCAACTAAGCTTAAACCTGCTCTTACACCCATTCTAAGCCCTATACTAACTACACTAGTAAAGAAAAGGTGCTTATACTTAGAAAATTTAAGGGGCCTAGTCATAAGATCTCCCCAGTAGCCGGCTTCAGGGAAGAAGAGAGAGCATCAATAATGGCTGCAGTGCTTGAAGACATCACCCATAGACCTACTATGGGTCATCCGCTGTCCACTCTCCCTCCTCTCCCCTAAAAACGACACTGGGAGCCCATCACATGACCAGACTGGAGCACCCTTAGATTAGGCCAATGTAAGCATCTTTTCTTTACATGGTAGTTAGTATAGGGCTTGGAATGGGGGTGGGAACAGGTTTAAGCTGAGTTAGGTTTAGAATGGACTTCCACTTTAAGTAGAAAAAAACTCTTTGGTTGCTGATTTTCTTGAAAAAGGAATAAAAAGGAATAACATTCTTAATGGACGTCTTGATTCGTTTTTGTAATTGATTTTGCATATAAACAACCAGTTTTATTGTTACTTAGTAATCTATTGTTATTACCATAAACTGTGTTAATTAGGGATTTTACCACTCAAAGCTTGAGAGTCACATGAAGCGTTTATAGTTTTGAAGCATACTGTGCCAAAATCTGATGTCCATTAAAACATCAGTAGTCTGATTATGTTGTGACACTTTTCTCATATGGGAACAAATAAATGATTGAATTTTGGTACTGATTCACATGTAGAAGTGTCTTGCAGGATTAAAGTGTAACTAAAGGCAAAACTTTTTTTTTATTTTTTTTTTTAGATTTGGATAGAGGTAGATTAGAACTCCTATTAGGTTATTTTTGCTGTCTGTTCCCCCATTAGGGAGATTTAGGCCCCATTTTTTCAACTGCCCCTGAATGCATGCAATGTTATCCTATGTGTCCATGTACACAGTCTGTTTTTTTTTCAGTTTTTATGCAGTTGCGTTTAACCTCGTTTTTCCAGAAGCAAAAAAATGGGTTCAGACACTTTGCTTTTCCACGTTTCCACGCAAAACGCAGCTAAACGCGGCTAAACGCGGCTAACGTGGGACCCGTGTTTAGCCGCATTAGCATTTATAAGCGTTTCTAAAGGAACCCAATTTTTTCGACCAGAAAACTCAGAAATATGATGGTAAACCATAAAAAATACCAAAAAAATTGGTTTAAAATGTAGTAATTACTTTAGATAGTTCATAGAGCATATATACTCACTGATGCAATGCCATAAAAAAATCTATTTTTTTAGGTAGCTTAGACAATGAGGAATGCCTCCACTTCTTTGCCCCAACCCTTCATCCAATTTCTAATCTAATCAGTGACTCCACCTAGTCTGATCAAAGCATAGCAATGTCTTTTTTTCACAAAGTAAAACCTGCATACCAATGTCTAGTCAGCCCCAACCCCCCACCATGTTTGTGAAATATCCAACGGACATTCGCTGTGCCATCAACAGATGGGTCCAATATCGACGAGCTCTGAATCTGGACCTCTCACGCAATTTGTGATGACATTGCTGCCTCATCAAGAGCAACATCAGGAGCATTTCCTGACATATATTCAATATGGGATCCATTTCCAAAAAAAAACACAGAAAGAGTAAAACGCGGCTAAATGCGGCATGAAAACGCCGCAAAACACGCCTTTTTAAACGCAGGTTTCTGCTTTTTAAAACATGCGTTCAGCAGAGTTTGCATCGGCGTCTCATGTGTACTCTTTCTGTTAGTCTTGTTTACAATTATCGAAAGTAAACATTAAAGAAAATCCCAAATTTTGGGTCGTCACCATAAAAGTAATAGAGGGGAAATCTTCCAGTGGGGACAGTTGTTCTGTTGACCTGGAGGGCCTGTAGGGATTCACTTAATTTACAGGGATTTTGTCTGACCTCCTGTTTGGATATGGGACAGGAAGTGAAGGTAAAGTTCCCCAGTGGGACACAAATGGCAGAAAGAAAACTGACAGGGGTTATAACTCTCCCTTACTCTATCCAAAATGAAAAAAAAATGCCTATACATTAACTTTTGTTTTGCTAACATAGGTTCAGAAATTTCCCCAAGAATATGGAACACTCTAGAACAGGAGTACTGAATTAAAATTCACGGAGGTCCAATCTGTCTTCCAACCGAGGTCCAAATCGCATGTTTATGTGATGATGTGGTCGTTCAGGTGCTTAGCTAATAGTTTTTTGAAACTAGCGATGCTCCCCACTGATAGCACCGCCCGTGGAAGGGAATTCCACATACTGGCCGCTCTTACAATAAAGAATCCTCTACGTAGTTTAAGGTTAAACCTCTTTTCTTCTAATTTTAATGAGTGGCCACGAGTCTTGTCAAGACAAGTCCCTTCCGCAAAAAAGTTTTATCCCTATTGTGGGGTCACCAGTATGGTATTTGTAAATTGAAATCATATCTCCTCTTAAGCGTTTCTTCTACAGACAGAATAAGTTCAGTGCTCGCAACCTTTCCTCATAACTAATATCCTCCAGACCCTTTATTAGCTTTTTGCCCTTCTTTGTACTCGCTCCATTTCCAGTACATCCTTCCTGAGGACTGGTGCCCAGAACTAGACAGCATACTCTAGGTGCGGTCGGACCAGAGTCTTGTAGAGTGGGAGAATTATCGTTTTATCTCTGAGGTTGATCCCTTTTTAATGCATGCCAATATTCTGTTTGCTTTGTTAGCGGCAGCTTGGCATTGCATGCCATTGCTGAGCCTATCATCTACTAGGACTCCCAGGTCCTTTTCCATCCTAGATTCCCCCAGAGGTTCTCCCCCCGTGTATAGATTGCATTCATGTTCTTGTCACCCAAATGCATTATTTTACAGGTAACAGGTAAGCACCTCCCTTTCCCTCAAAAAAAAAAAGAACCATCAACATAAAAAAAAGAAATCAGATTTTCCCCTTAGCACCAAAAGCTAATATTAAGGTAAGTAACTGGAGTTATTTGTGCCAGAAGTATGTGGACATGGGGGGGGGGGGGGGGTCTAAGGTTTACCTCAATATTTAAGCTCCATAGCTAGGTTTAACTTTTGAGTGGCGCTTTATCTATAAATTAAGATATTGTGTATTTTTCTAAGGCAGTGGTTTGTAACACTTCCTTACTTGAAGATGTTGCTGGTGAAGAAACCCTTTGTGATGATCCAGAAGCAGCAGAAAGAGTGTTTCTGGAATGAGAAAAGCTACTTGCACTTTCATTCTGGTCCTCATCATTTCATTCCTTCAAGTTTTTCTAATGCCTTTAGGGCACCTCTGGCATGCAGGATGTGTTTTGTCATCCTTGTATCATTTGGAAAATAATATTTCTTCTCACAATATTTGCAAATTGCAGATTTTCTCTTGTTTTAGAACTGCATTGAGAAGTACAGTGTTACTTGAATTGTATTCCAGGATTTGCTTGTTTTGAGAGAACTTGCAATAATTTTAGGCTTTACATAAAGTCTCAGAAATTTTTCATTAAAGTCTTCATGTTATATAGTTTGAATACCATGTCATAGATATATACACAGTATATTATTTATCATTATAACATAACATATTCCACACTCTTTTTTTAAATTTTTCCAGAAAAAAACAAAAAAAAATACTTTGAAAAATAATGAAAAAAAATATTCCCCCCCCCCCCCCCCAATTTTTTCGGTTTTTTTTTCTAGGCCTTCCCATCTGTAGGCATGATTGAGTAATGGATGTGAGTCCTCAGCGAGTGAAAATTAAATTTTCCATTAATATTATGTATCAACCAATTCAAGTCCTTCAATTATTCTTACTTTCTTACTGTATGACTGTAACTTTAAGAGCCAAAGTCTATCAATTAAAGCATGAAAATCCAAAGTCCAAAGTAAAAACACGCATGCTCAGAAGCAAGGACGAGCCAGAAGCAGCCGGTCTTGTAAACTAGCGTTCGTAATGGAGAATTAACATTCGTGACGTGGCAAATTATGAAATCTCGAAATGCAGCGCACAATTCTCTTCATCTTTAATGGGATAAAAATGAAGCTGCCTTGCTGGTGATACTGATGGAGTTATGGCAAACAAATTTTCAAAGGCTTTTATTTTCTAGTGATATCAAGAATAATATTATTATTATGCTTTTTTATTTTTTATTTAGGCAAGTTACCATAACACCATTATCCCGTAGTTTATAAGATCAAAGATACAACTATGTTGGCGTCCCTTGTCAATTTTACATTGTATTTTTTTAAATGTAACTGCCTACTCCCAATCTGTCATTTGAAGTAAAACACATAGCCAAGTATTATTCTATAAAATATTTTTTCCCCCCAATTCTTCCGTTTTTTTTTTCTAGGCCTTCCCATCTGTAGGCATGGTTGAGTAATGGATGTGAGTCCTCAGCGAGTGAAAATTCAATTTTCCATTAATATTATGTATCCACCAATTCAAGTCCTTCAATTATTCTTACTTTCTTACTGTATGACTGTAACTTTAATAGCCAAAGTCTATCAATTAAAGCATGAAAATCAAGAACAAAATAGCACCCTTAGCATATCTGTACTCCAAATGCAATGTATTTTCCCCATGTTCAATGGGGATAGTCTGAGTTATACACCGTAAACCTAAAAGCTCAAATGTATTATTGTATTTTAATCAAGTTTTGATGCCACTGTGGTACCAAGCTGCATCTGTGGGTCCTGTGATAATTCTATGATCCTTCGTTTCATTGTATGCCCCATTCTCTGCCCTTAAAACTCTACCACGCCTCTAAGAAGAGTGCCTTTTTTTGTGGATTGCTTGCCAGAGGCTTTTCCCCTTAGTTTTTTCATGGTGTTCTCATTAGGTCTTTCACTTAGTATGGGAAATCAAATGAAGCTTCTTATAACCCAAATCCTGGTAACCTTTTTTTTTTTTTAAGTAAAAAATCACTTCCTACAAGATGTCTTTAGTCTTCTGGATTAAAAGAAACTCACCATCATTCAACCTGGACATACTGTGCCCCCTAAAAAAGTACTCACAGTGTACACCCATCATAAACATTGGCAATTTACACCGAGCAAATGAGGAAAAAAGCATAGGCAAAGGTTACCTTCTGTTAAAACACGTCCAAAGGTAGCTGAGGTTACTAATTTTGACTTTTCCTGTAAATGTTGAGCTTAAGCTTAAGCTCCTCCCAAATCCAAAGCTTCCCTATTGACCAAAGAAGCCACTGGGAGGCAATAGGGAGTGGGTCTAAGCTTGACTTTAAAGAGGTTTTCATGGCATCTGAGCATCACAAACCAAAAACACTATTTAATTAATTCTTAATATTCAAAGCATACTCCCCCATCCAGCTCCATGTTCTTTTTGTTGCGAAATCACTCTTAGCATTCCTGTCTGACGCCATTCTGAGTTAGGGAGAAATGATTCACTTCCTGGAATCCATCTGCCCTTAGCTCTAGCATGCATGCAGGAGAGTGTGCTTGGCTGAGAGAACCCCTCCTCCTCGCCTCCCTTCCTAAAGACTCCTGGGATGTATGACACCATTTGCCTAGGCAAGAAACCAGGAAGTAACTGAAGAAATGCAAAAACACTTTTAAAACAAGTAAATATGATATACTTTTCTATCTATTTACTAATGCTAGCAGAATAAGGATTAAAAATAATCAATGTTGATTGGGAGAATGGAGTTCCACTTAAAGGCCTCTCTAACTTAGGAGTTTCTCTTGGTTTGAGGTCTCTTATTTCACCTTTTTTTTTTACTTTTTCCTAACAATTTAGGTTAGTTTTGTGCATCCATTAAGCACGTTCAACATATTCCCTTTCCCTTCTCTCCAATACTGGGGCTAACTGACTCCAATTGTTATGGCATTGGTATAGCAGGCTTCTAAAGCTTGCTACAGCCATTGGTACCATTCACTGGCTGTATTGACCTACCCAACAGCTGCCCGTGTTTGGGCTCTTCTTGAGCAGTCTTGGGCAATCTACACATGCACTATAGAGTAGACATAGAGGCCTTAAACACAGAGGACTGGTAGCACCCAAATCCAAGTCAGCAAACACTATAAGGCCCTGCTGTGACTTCGCAGACAGAAAAAGAATAATAGTAAGTACACTTTTATGACATATCAATCAAGATTACTAAGTGCTTTAAATGTACAGATAGTCTATAAAACTAGAAAAAATGTCTGTCTATATAGCAAATAAAAATATCCATAAAAATATTGTTCTTTTCCTGTTGTGTATCAGCAAATCACAATGTACTATATGTCTCACATCTAAACATAATGCACATTTGAAAATATATATGGCTCTAAATAGCAGGGATTGCTCTGGGTTTCAAATAGTTTTCAACATTATGATGTCAACCTAGCTGGCTTATTTAAGCAGTTGACAGTAAAAAAAAAAAAATTGGCTTTTCAAACTCTAATTCTACACTTAACGCCCAACTGAGCTTTCAGTTTACATTAGCTAAATACATTCCAGTTGCAGCAAAATAAAAGTTCAAAATCTTACAATCTATTTTGTTTAGAAAGCAGCCACATCCTGGGTAGAACATCTTCTCCCCTCCCGGCATGCTGTAGAAAAGGATCCTTGCTTGCTGTGTAGAAGCAGTGGTCTCCCTGCAGAGGTCTGACATATCACCTGCTGATTCAGAGCTACTGCTCTCCAATCAACAGAAAGCATGAGCTTTGTAGATTGTAAAACGATAGGTCTGACTCAGCAGCGGGGTGATCATGAGAGACCTCTGGTTCCATTCAGGGAGCAAGGGTCCTTCTATACAGCAGGCTACAGGTCTGACTCAGCAGGGTGCTGGCAGAGGACTGGATTTTTTTACTCCAGCTGTGGCTGCTATCTAAAAAAAACAACAAACTTTAGAATTTTTAAAACCTTTTGTTTTGATGCAGCTTAAATTTATTTAGCTTATATAACCACTTGCTGACTGCTTCATTTAGAGGTACAGTGGCAAAGTGGCATTGCTGCGCTGGATCACGTATCTGATACATGATCCAGCACTTCCAGGTAGGGGGTGCATGCATGCACACCTGCCGCCCCTGCTGTTCTGTGATTGGTCACAGCACAAGCTGATCAGCGTGTGCCAGGCAATGATTGATCGCTGGCACCCGCTGATTGGCTCGGTTGTTCAGAGAAGGGAGCTCTGTGATGTAAACAACACAGAGCTCCGAATAATAACAGGGGATCTTGCTGTTTTTTTTATTCCTTGCAAAGCAGGGAAAAAAACTGCAAGATCTAGTAGTAAAATCCCCACATAACACACACATTACACATTGTTAGGCACATATTTAACTCCTTGATCGCCCCTAGAAGTTAACCCCTTCCCAGCCAGTGTCATTAGTACAGTGACAGTGTATAGTATTAACAATATTGATGTCAGTGTCAATTAGTCAGTTAGTGTACCCCCCAGCCAGTGTCAGCTAGTGTCAGGTTGCCCGCCATACTATCACAGTGCCAATATAAGTCACTCATCACTGCCATTACTAGTATAAAAAAATAAACTTCCAGTATATACTGTATACCAGTTGTTATAACTTTCACGTAAACCAAATAATATACACTTATTGGGGTTTTTTTTAACCATTTTTTAAAGACATGTAGCAGAATACATTTTGGCCTAAATTCACGAAGAAATTAGATTTTATACATTTTTATTGGATATGTTTTATAGCAGAAAATAAAAAATATAATTAATTTTTTTCAAAATTTTCCATCCTTTTTTGTTTATATCGAAAAAAAACAGTAGTAATTAAATACAACCAAAATAAAACTCTATTTGTGTGAAAAAATGATTTAAATGTTATTTGGGCACAGCTTGGCATGACCGCTCAATTGCCAGTTAAATTAGAGCAGTGCTGAATAGCAAAAAATGCTCTGGTCATGAAGGGGATAAAATCTTAAGCCCCATACACATAATCGGACCTTCCGACGGGAAATGTGTGAGGTCAGGCTGTTGTCGGTAAATCCGTCCGTGTGTATGCTCCATCGGACAATTGTTGTCGGACCTGGCTAGCAGGTTTTCCAATTTTCCGCGGACAAATGTTTGTTGTCTGATTTTCCGAGCATGTGTACACAAGTCCGTCAGACAAAAGTCCAAAGTAAAAACACGCATGCTCAGAAGCAAGGACGAGCCAGAAGTGGTCGGTCTTGTAAACTAGCGATCGTAATGGAGAATTAACATTCGTGACGTGGCAAATTATGAAATCTCGAAATGCAGCGCACATTCTCTTCTTCTTTAATGGGATAATAATGAAGCTGCTTTGCTGGTGATACTGATGGAGTTATTGCAATTTTCAAAGGCTTTTATTTTCTAGTGCTATCAAGAATAATATTATTATGCTTTTTTATTTTTTATTTGGGCAAGTTACCACAACACCATTATCCCGTAGTTTATAAGATCAAAGATACAACTATGTTGGTGTCCCTTGTCAATTTTACATTGTATTTTTTTTAATGTAACTGCCTACTCCCAAACTGTCATTTGAAGTAAAACACATAGCCAAGTATTATTCTACACAATTTTTTTTTATTGTGCATTAATAAAATAAAACAAATAAAATTAGACATGCTATCTGCCAATAGAACTTAACCAAAAAGTGCATTCTATGCATCCAAAAATATAGAACATTTACCAAATCAAATTATTATTCAACCAAAAAAATAATGTCAAAGCAATAACTGCAAGGCCAATAATAAATAACACATTATCTCCTCCGATTCCACAACATGTCTGTTGACGAACGGCCATTCAGAATCGAACTGAAAAGCACGAAATGAAAAGCGCGAACTGAAAAGTGCAAAATGGAAAGTGCGAAATGAAAAGCGCAAATCAACTCTCACCAAACTTCTACTAACACGAAATTAGCAGAAGGAGCCCAAGGGGTGGCGCTAAAGAGCTGAAAAAACACGTAGTACATCTAGTAAGTCACCACGTTCGTAATTGTTGGCCAACAATTGTGATGCCGTGTGTATGCAAGACAAGTTTAGGCCAACGCCCTTTGGACAAAATTCAACGGTTTTGTTGGCCAACAATCCGATCGTGTGTACGAGGCTTTGCAGAGGTCAAGTGGTTAAACTGAAAGCTCCATTGAGCTTTAATTATTATTATTTTATTAACCTGTTGTTAGAATCATGGAGATGTACATGTACCCTTCACACTCTTTTAGCATCTCCTGATTGCCATTTAACAAACAGGATCCAGTTTTTATAAACCAGGTACATTGTTGGAGTAGTTGTAAATGCAGGAAGACCAACATTCCAACAGATTTGAATGATCTTTGGCCTTATTATGTATGCATCCATACCTCTCCCTTCCTCCTCTCAGTATTCTCCCATAATTCTCCTAGAAAGCTATGAGTTATAGTAAAAACAGCAGCTCCATTTTCAAAAGAAACAGTTCAAAGCAACCCTGTAATGACAGCTGCATTTAGAGAGAGCGGCATTGTGTCTTCTGTGGAAATATTAAGTTTGCAAATCCGGTTTTATGAGTCAATTCCAAAATCCGTTTTTCTATGAAAGCGGTGGGTGGAAATCCTAAGTGCCAAACATCAGCTATGGAAATGACTTCAAATCATGCGAGGGGTGCAATAACAGCGGCTTTAAAGGGGGGCACTTGCTATTATACTATCACAGCGACAAATTCCAGGTCTTCAATACACACGAGATACAATATGAGAGGTTTAGGCTTTTTCTTCCCCACTTGCGACTTAGTATAATACATAAGAAATGAATCCATTCTTAATGTGTATGCACCTCCTCCATATACACAGATCCCTCACCATAATAATCGTATTGCAGTTAGAAAAAAAAAAAAGGCAAAAAATAAAATCAGGTTTGTATTTAAAACTTCTCGAAAATACTGATTGTTACTCCGGGTCCAGCCTGTGAAGAGTTTCTTAATTTATTTCTCTATTTATTCATTTGCAAAGTGTTTACTAACACGTAACATTTCATTTACAATATGGCCCCGGGCAGGAAATGCAATTGCCGGCAAAAAAAAAGTAACACAGGAAAACGGCAGGGGATAAAAAAAAAAGAAAAAAAAAAGGAAAACGATATCTTATAGACAAGAGGAGCCAAAATAAATACATAAATTTAGTCTCTCAGGCCTAACTGGTGTGCCGAGCTCTCCTAACTCTCATAAATATCGAACATACGCAGCTTGAAAATATGGTCACAATTTTGAAGGTACAAAAGAAATCAATTATTTTTTCGGTTTATATTCCATTTTTCTCATTTCCAGGCATTAACCCCTTTATCACGGACAAAAAAAAGCATGTCCTTTCAGTTAAGATAGAAATACATATAAAAACTAAAATAATGTATGTTTGTAGGTAAACAAAAAACATGTACGCATTGCGAGTATATAGAAGTAAAAAATGTAATTGTTTTGGCCTTAGCATAACACATCAAAATAAATCTAAGAATAAATTATGTTTTTTATGTGTGTGTGCTGTATGGGTTATGTGGGCTATGTCAAAGGTAAATATATAAATGTACATTTGTATAAATGTAGGAAACATTTTATGTGAATATAAATATTTTTGTTAGTTATTAGTATTGTGTCTTGTTACAACTATTTTCAGATTAAAATTCATATAAACACAATGCGCTAATCCTGTATAAATTGTATCATTTTAAGAAAATGTTTTCTTTATATGATTTGATATTTTATATATTTTATATGATATGTGTCCATATAATAATATAATATATATATATATATATATATATATATATATATATATATATATATATATATATATATATATATATATATAATATAATATAATATATAAATGATCCATATAAAATGTGCTGTTACTTGAACCTAACCATAACACCTATATTAACTTGTTGGAAATCGCATTTATAAAGCATAGGCATTAATGTGATTTGCCCCTTTCCTTCGCAGCTATAACAGTCTCCACCCTTCTTGGAAGGCTTTCCATAAGAATTTGAAGAGGGTCTTTGGAAATGCCCAGTCAGTCAAAAGAGCACCTTTGAAGTCAGGCATTAATGTTGGATAAGAAGACTTGGTTCACTATTGACATTCCAATTCATCCCAAGTGTTATGCCCCGTACACACGATCCGACTTTCTGACAACAAAATCATGGATTTTTGTTTGAAGGTTGTTGGCTTCAACTTGTCTTGCATACACACGGTCACACAAATGTTGGCCAACAACTACGAACGTGGGAACGTGGTGACATACAAGACGTACGACGAGCCGATAAAAAGGAAGTTCAATAGTCATGTGATATCTCCATTACGAACGCTAGTTTTACAAGACCGAGCGCTTCCGGCTCGTAATTGATTTCGAGCATGCGTGAACTTTTGTGCGATGAACTTGTGTACACACGATCGGAAAGTCAGACAAAATTTGAGAACCTGCTAGTCAACATTTGTTGGCGGAAAGTCCGACAACAAATGTTCGATGGAGCATACATACGGTCAGACTTTCAGCCAAAAAGCTCACATCCAACATTTCCTATCGGAAAGTCTGATCGTGTGTACACAGCATTAGAGTTAAGATCAGGGCTCTGTGGTCACTGGAGTTCCTCCACACCAAACTTAAAGCATGGATTTTTAATCGACCCTTATTGAAAAACAGGAGCACAGTCATGCTGTAACAGAATAGGGTCATCCTTAAAGCAGTAGTAAACTACCAGAAAATAAAAAAAAAGTCTGTTTAATCCTGTCTTCTCTGTTACTCCCCTTCTTCCACAGTCCCTAATCCATCTCCTGATAGAACATGATAGAACAGAGCCTTGAGGGCACTCTACACATGCTCAGTTTGCATGTGCAAAAAAACTGCAGTGAGACCGAGGCAAATCCATGCCTTGATCTCACACGCAAACAATGAAACCAGAAGTGATGTCACTTCCGGTTTCATATGCACCATTTCTTGGCCAGTACAGGCAGAACACACATCTAAGGCTTAATGTACACGGGAAGTTTTTACAACCTCTCCTGAACGATTTAACTTGACAGATAGTAACCCACGTTTAAAACATCTGTTTTGCCACATTTACATGCCATGTTTAGCCGCATTTAGCCGCGTTTGCATTTAGAAACGCTTGAAAAAAAAAATATATATATATATTATTTTTTCAAAATAGCCAAAAATGAAAAACGCCTGTAAACGAAACGCGGCTAAACGCAAGTTACCGAGTTTAGCTGCGTTTAGCCGCATTTAGAAGCGATTGGTGCTTGAAATGCCTCTAAACTCAGCGACTGAACTAATTTTTTGGTTTTCCAAAAAAGGCCTCTAAACTCAACTGCCTAAAAACGACATTAAACTAACCTGTGTACATGTGCACATAAGATAACATTGCATGAGTTCAGGGGCAGCTGAAAAAAGCATCCAACTGCCTCCGAACGTCCGTTTACCAGCAGCAGTGTACATGAGGCCTAACCAAGCCGAACTGTGCTTGGTTAGATGGTGTGAAGGGCAGCGGAGACATTGGGGACCCCTAATATCTCCAAAAAGAGTACCTGTCACCTGCCCAAAGCTATCACCCCTTGTGATAGCAATCATGTTAAAAAAAAAAAAAAAAAGAAAAAAAAAAAAAATAATAAAATAATAAAATATATATATATATATATATATATATATATATATATATATATATATATATATATATATATATATATATATATATAAAAATGCCCAAACCCCTGTTGCAGCACACACCTGTGCAAACGCAAGCCCATGGTGCATACGTGTATGCAAACCCTGGTCACACCACACATGTGACATATCGCCACGAACATCAAAGTGAGATCAATAATTCTAGCACAAGAGCTCCTAGTTAACTATAAATTGAGCTGTAACGGCTTTTAAAGGGTCATCTATGGTAATTTTTCGTCACCATAGTATTTGGCGCTATCGCAGGCGCAAGCAATTTTAAAACATAATTTTAGGTGTCTATTTACTCGATGCAACCTCATTTTTTAGATTTTACCAAAAATGGGTATTATATGGTATGATTTTCACTAAAATTAATTTTATTATATTTTTTCGGGAAAATTTGTGTTGTGCAAATATCACATGAAACAAAATTTTGCAACTATCACCTTTTCTATTCTACAGGGCCTCTGCTTTCAGAAAATATATAATATTCTGAGGGTTTATGTAATTTTATTGCCAAAAATTATAATTCTTACATGTATGCGAAAAAGAAAAAAACAGAACTGGTTAATTGAACAAGCTGAAGTTAGAAGCTGATTGGCTACCATGCACGCTCCAGTTTTAGTAAATCAACCCCACTGTGACCAGAAAAGTACAGTGCTACCACAGTGATCAGGAATTTTTTTTATACTATGATTGCTTATAACAGCGATGATCACTGTTATAAGCAATCATTTTTATGAATGGTTTCTATTCATTGTGTACTATTGAGAAAACTGTGATTGTGTACAGCTGCCATGTAAGCAATCACAGCGATGGGGCCGCCCTGGTACAATGATCTGTCATCTGCGGTGTCTGGGACGCATACGAGGGAAGTTACATAGTTACATAGTAAGGTTGAATAAAGACACCAGTCCATCCAGTTCAACCTGGGTGAGTGTGGGTGCATGTCTACAATTCTCCCTATCCCTATACATTGTGTCTCATTAAGATGTTCATCTATTATTTTATTATTTATTTAAGGTACCCATATAGCTCTATCAATTTATGCAGCGCTCCACACATACATTGCACACTCACATCGGTCCCTACCCTCAGGGAGCCCACAACCCAAGGTCCCCAACTCACATTCCTATACAAGGGACAATTTTGGACAGAAGCCAATTAACCTACCAGCATGTCTTCGGAGAGTGGGAGGAAATCGGAGAACCCGGAGGAAACCTACGCAGGCACAGGGAGAACATGCAAACTCCAGGCAGGTAGTGTCATGGTTGGGATTCGAACCAGTGACCCTTTTACTGCTAGGCGAGAGTCCACCCAAGATGGGAAAGCTCCCGCTTGGCCGTCATTTGTCTAAAGGCCAGGGGGGAAGCAGTTAAATAATCATTCTTATCCTTGTGTTAGAGCTTTGTGAATTAAATCTATTAGACCTCTTTCACACTGGGGTGCTTTTTAGGCATTTTATCACTAAAAATAGCGCCTCTCAAGCCACCCCAATGTAAAAGCCTGAATGCTTTCACACTGGGGCGGTGTGCTTGAAGGACAGGGAAAAAAAGTCCTGCAAGCAGCATTTTTGAGGCGGCGGAGGAGCGGAGTATACACTGTCATTGTACTAATGTATGTAATATGTATGTAATGTATCTAATGTATGTAATATGCACTGTCATTGTACTAATGACACTGTCAGGGAAGGGGTTAACATCAGGGGTAATCAAAGGATTAATTGAGTGCCAAGCCTGTGATTTAGTGTAGTGGGGGAGGTGCTTTTACTAGTGGAAGACATAGATCAGTGTTTCTGCTTTACAGGAACACAAGATCCATGCCTTCTGTACTCATAGAATGGCAATCCGCCTTGTTTACATAGGCTGACTGCTGTTCTGACTGTGTAACGAACGATTAGTGGGTGCTAGCGGACATCAAGTCCACCGTACCCGCAGATCTGCTCCCGCTGTGTAGAATCACAGCAGTAGCGGGCTGCGGGCGGGGTGCGCGTGCCCCAGACCTGGACGTGTCAGATCACGTACTAGGTATGTGATCTTGCACAGAGCGACTGCCCTGCCGCAGTAAATGGGCGGTCTGCAAGTGGATAATAATAAAAAAACGTGCATAAAAATTATGTAAAATTGAGGAAAAACATGTATACAATCTTGTGCAAATGAAGCAATAAAAAAGATTTTTTTACAAACAGCATGATAATTATTCTTCCTACTACTTTAATTACCACCATGCAGCAAACTTAATTTTAAATAGTCTCTCACCATCTAATAAGACCCTTGACACGTTTCGTCACATTTAGGCCCCTTTCAGACGAGGCGGACTCCGCTTGCACGGAGCCCGCCTCTGTCCGCCGGCTCAGCGGGAGATCTGTCCGTTGATCTCCGCTGAGCCGGCGGATGACAAGCCTCTCTCCGCTCACTGAGCGGGGAGGGGCTTGCGAGCGCCGCTGATCTCTATGGAGAGATCGGATGAAAACGGACAGTGTGTCCGTTTTCACCCGATCTCACCCGATCTCACCCGATCCGACGGATCTGGACGTGTGGTCCATACGTCTGCTTTTGGCGGATCGGACCAGATCGGATGTCAGCGGACATGTCTCCGCTGACATCCGACGCTCCATAGAGTAACATGGAGCGCCCGTTCAGATCCGCCGTCAAAACTGACAGGCGGATCTGAACGGGCCTTCCGTGTGAAAGGGGCCTTATTGGAAAAAAATTGCATACGCATAAACAGTTTTGGCACAATTTTTCATAATTTTTCTATATAGGTTTTACTACTATTGCACAACTTTATTATTTTAATTATTATTATTTTTGTATACTTAAACTATTTAATCGTTTCCACAGTACTGATATTACTGGGTTGTTCCAGCTGCTAGGGGTTGGGAAAAAACATATTTATTCGCATATTGGGAGGTTTGTCCTGAGCACTGGTTGTTTGTAGTTGTTGTATAGTAAACTAGTAGCCTATTTTGTCAATGCATGAATGATATGGCACACTTTTGAGTGATATAGCAAACTTTTCCTATTTGTGTTCAAAATCAAATATTAACACCATCTAAAGTATAGACTATAAACAATGCTGGTAAAGAGAGTGTTTGTTTCTATGGGATAAAAGCATAAGTATTCCATAAGATCCCATGACACCACCACTCCTCTCAAAACCTGTCAAACAATTAAACTAATATGATTGACAGCACAGACACATTTATGAAACTGGAATGCATGTGAAAAGAATGGGAGGTAGGGGCCGGGGAGAATTGCACAAACAAAACTGTGAGGTGAGGAAAACTTGACGCTAGTAGAAAATGTAAAAGTGAAAATATAATGAATTTATTTCACTTAGTTTTACTGAAGCTTGCATAAAAGTGAATGGTGTCTACAAAGTCCTATGCAAATATTTTTTTTTACATTTTTTTTGTGTTTGTTTGGCTTTGCTGACATTTTGGTAATAATTCATTTTTTTTGGGTCCCAGTATACAAAAAATGTTTATTTTGGTTTATGGATTAAAAAGTTTAAATGGAAAAATCAGTTTGTAAAACTGGCTAAAAGACAGAATTCAGAGAGTAGTGGTTAATGACTCTTAAGCCCCATACACACGCGCGGATTATCCGAGGACCAGGTCCGTCAGATCATGTCCGTCGTACTTTGTCCGATGTTGGTGTTGCATACACACGGTCGGACAAAGTTGTCGGAAAATCCGATCATTCTGAACGTGGTGACGTTTGTTGCCTACGACGGGACTACGTAGAGGCTAGTAGCCAATAGCTTTGGTCTTGTAATGTGATCTGAGCATGCGTAGCACTTTGTCCGTCGGACTACCATACACACGATCGGATTTGGTGTGATCGGACCTTGTTGTCCAAAAATCTATCCAGCAGGAGATAGGACTTTGTCCGTCGGACAATCCGACGTACACTGTCCGATGGTGCATACACACGGTCGGATTTTTCGACAACATTGTCCGATCGGACAGAATCCATGCGAAAATCCGACCGTGTGTATGGGGCTTAACTCTGAATGGTCTAAGGTTATCAGTGGTGTACCCCAAGGTTCAGTGCTGGGACCCTTACTTTTTAATATATGTATAAATGTTATTGGGTCTGGGATTAAAAGTACCATTTCAGTGTTTGCAGATGATACCAAGCTATGAAGTGGAATAACGTCTTTACAGGATTTACAGGATGCCTTTACAGGATGTCTCCAACTTACAAGCCGACCTCAATGCATTGTTTAATTGGGCAACTGTGTGGCAAATGAGGTTTAATGTTGATAAATGTAAAGTTATGCACTTGGGGGGCTGAGAATATGCATGCATCATACATACTATGGGGAAGTACAACTGGGGGAATCCATAGTGGAGAAGGATCTGGGGGTTTTGGTAGATCATAAACTCAATAATAGCATGCAATGCAAAAGCTGTGGTTTCCAAAGCGAGTCCTTTCTTGTATTAAGAGCAGGGCTGGTGCAAGGATTTTTGACACCCTAGGCGAAACCTAATTTTGCCGCCCCCCTTGACTCCACCCCTGACCCCCACCCCCTTTTCCCTGCCCATGTAAACCCCACCTTTTTAACGAAGTACCCATTAAATGCAGCCCACCAGCGCCCATTAAATGCAGCCCACCAGCACCCATTCAATGCAGCCTCACCAGGACCCATTAAATACAGCCTACCAGTGCCCATCAATGAATGTTTGCTTGCTTCCATTCATTCAGGAGTCGGGACACAGACACAGTCCTTCACCGCCTCTGATTCTATCTGTAAACAGAGGGACGGCTGATGCTGAGACATAGTTGCTTGCTGCAGAAAGAAGGAAAACCAGTGGCCGGGCGCCCCCTAGGCAGCATGGCACCCTAGGCGGCTGCCTAGTTTGCCTAGTGGTAGCACCGGCCCTGATTAAGAGAGGTATGGACTCCAGAGAGAGAGATATAATTTTTCCCCTGTTCAAATCATTAGTAAGGCCTCATCTGGAATATGCAGTTCAGTTTTGGGCACCAGTTCATAAAAAGGATATCGGGGAACTGGAGAAAGTGCAGAGAAGGGCAACCAAACTGATAAGAGGCATGGAGGAGCTCAGCTACAGTATGTGGAAAGATTAGAGAAAATTAATTTATTCACTCTTGAGAAGGGGAGATTAAGGGGGGATATGATCAACATGTATAAATACATAAGGGGTCCGTATAGTGAACTTGGTGTTAAATTATTCACTTTAAGGGCATCACAGAGAACAAGGGGGCACTCTTTACGTCTAGAGGAAAAGAGATTTAATCTCCAAATACGGAAAGGTTTTTTCACAGTAAGAGCTGTAAAAATGTGGAATAGACTCCCTCAAGAGCTGGTTCTGACCAGCTCAGCAGATTGCTTCAAAAAAGGACTGGGTTCTTTCCTAAATGTACATAATATAACTGGATACTTATATTTATAGGTAAAGTTGATCCAGGGAATATCTGATTGGTTCTCAGGGAATCAGGAAGGATTTTTTCTCCCCTGCTGGAGCATGCTTTGCTGTGTTTTTTTGCCTTCCTCTGGATCAACTGTGGGTATAAGATTGTGAATATAGGATTGTATGATTTTTTTTTTCTTTTTCCCTTTTATAGATTGAACTAGATGTACTGGTGTCTTTTTTCAACCTATCTATGTAACTATGTAGGCCTCATTCACATGGGGCATACATAAGTGTACCCCCCGCTGAGGGCAGGGGTATGCTTATGTATGTCGGTGTGAATGCGGCAGAAGAACCCCAGATCTAGGTATTTTTGTTTTTTTAACAGGAAATTGTAGCATTTTGGCATGGTGGACGGGCCAGAATTGAATAAACGGACCTTTTACTTATAAGGAAAAGAATTGAAAATACAGGTGTTTTCCTTTGATTGGATCACTGAAGTGAATACAGCATCACTGAAAAACGTACTCCTTTAGCAAAACAACCCCTATAAATCCGTTTGCAGTTTCTGGAAAATTGCAACTCTAGCCATTGCCTTCTGATGACCAAAAACGACTTCTCTGGGGCTCACATTGCGCTTGATAATAAAATACATGAAAATCAGGAATAAAACTCTGATGAAGAAAGTTAAAAGAAAATAAGGACATTTTGAGTTGGAAACGGCTGGGCAGCAATACACTTGCTTCATTTCTTCCTCTGCCATCAAGTACTCTAGGTGTAAGTTTAAGAGGACGACTGCAGCTTTTTTTTGCCTCAGTGATTTCTCACGCCCTATTGAATAGAGACACATTAGCTCTGGTGAATTGTTGTGAACACAGGGAGGGACAGCTCAATGCTGGAAACAGGCGTCAATAAATCTTCCTGCAAGAACTCCAACACCTGCCGGATCCACTTCAGCCAATAATTGTTTAACATGACAGTCGAAATACTCGGCAAGGTAAGCTAAATGAAATATCAACATGGGGGGATGTCTGCTTTCCGAGTATCAAACTTCGTTATCTGTGCCTTGGAGAGGTGCTGTCAGTGCAATATAAACAAGAAAAAAAATACATTGAGGAATACAAAACGAGTGGAGCGGAAAAAAGGAACACTGTTTGAAGTGCAAAAAGTAGTGCAGATCATAAATTTCACATTTACAAAAAAATAAATATGTAATTGATACACAATGTATTGGACTATTACTATCTATGAATGCAATTATATATACAGTGAATAAAAAATGAAAACGGAACTGTTGCCTTTGGAAACAACTCTAATTTCTTATTTTGTGTTTCTTTAGCATAAAGGATTAAACTTCAGAGGCAATGGCTCCTCTATTCCTCCAATTTTCTTGTATCAGCCCCGATATATAACTTCAAATAAAAAAATATGTTATATTGTATTATATTTTTGTGTTTGTAATCATTACATACCTCTTATTTTAACGCGGGTGGCGAGCAGGGGGCGCGCAGGCAGCTCATGCATGGGAGGACGCCTATTGATGGCCTTGCAGCAATTGAGGCCCACACTGTAGCCGTCATTCATCTATAGCGCGGGCACGAGGTGGTTAAAAAACATTTCATTGATGGTGTGAAAACATCATAATTAATTGTGTCTATAAGTCCATATTATCATTGGATAATCGATAGGATTGACTGTGCTGATCTCTTGACCCTCCACCGATAAAGTTCAACCAAATTAGGTATATACAAGACCACGTGCTGTTTGTGGGCTCCCAAAACTCTTGCCTCAAATATCTGTAAATAGCGCTTGTATCAATTAGTATTTCCTTTTGGACGAGTGCCATTTTCTCCTCCTGCCCTTAGGGGTCCTTCTCCAAGTCACTCCTCTTTATTATGCATGATATGTGTATGGCTCCTTCCTACTCTCAATGTAGGAAGTGAAAAATCTGTTTATTCAAAAAAGTTTACTATCACATTTAAGTAGTTAAAATCAAGCATAGATCGATAATGAAACTGAAATCTATGAGCGTTCTATCCTGTCACATTTCTGGTCCGTGCCAGCCTCTCCTCTCGCCCTACGCGTTACGTCACGCTCGAGTGACTTCATCAGCCCCTTTCCTAAATGTGAGTGTAGTTTTTTTTTTGAGTAAACGGATGCTAGTTTTTAACTTAGTACATGGGAGCTTTGTATTTTTTCGCTTCCCACATTGAGAGTTATGCAGGGTGGCAGCATGAATCAATAAGTGAAATCTAAAGGAACCATACACATATCCTGCATAATAAAGAGGAGTGACTTGGAGAGGGACCCCCAAAGACAGGAGGAGAGAGTGGCAGCCATCCAAAAGGAAATAGTGCAATTTACAGATATTTGAGGTGAGAGTTCTGGGAGCCCACAAACAGCACGTGGTGTCTTGTATATACCTAATTTGGTTGAACTTTATTGGTGGAGGGTCAAGAGATCAGCACAGGACTCACTACCTTATTGATTGTCCAACCATAATTTGGAATTTAGTCACGATTAATTATGATGTTTTCACGCCACCAATGAAATGTTTTTTTTAAAGGCGTTTGATTTAAAAGTATGTAATTTTTGTGTGATTGTAATATGATTTATTGGCTTATGTGTGAATGTAGCCTTAAAGAGACTCTATCAACAGAAAAAAACGCAGCACGGGTAACCCCACTTACCTGCAGCTTCAAAAAGCCTGCAGATACAGAAGAATGCCAGCTTGTTCTGACATTTCCAGATAGTGTCACAGCTTACCCCTAGGTTCTGCCTCTTACAATGCTATCAGCCCCTCACTGTGATGGGCTGACACACTGGCCAAAAGGAATATAGTAGAGGCAGGCAGGGGTGGACCTCTCAGTGCCTGTACTTTATGCCTGCAGAAATGTATACTTTTTTTCTAGTCTCTATAGGTATACAGTGAGGGAAAAAGTATTTGATCCCATGCTGATTTTGTACATTTTCCCACTGACAAAGAAAAATGATCAGTCTATAATTTTAATGGTAGGGTTGTTTTAACAGTGAGAGACAAAATAACAACAACAAAAAATAAATAAAACACATTTCAAAAAAGTTATAAATTGATTTGCATTTTAATGAGTGAAATAAGTATTTGAATCCCTATCAACCACCAAGATTTCTGGCTCCCCTAGGTATCTTCTATACAGGTAATGAGCTGAGATTAGGAGCACTCTCTTAAAGAGAGTGCTCCTAATCTCAGCTTGTTACCTGTATAAAAGACACCAGTCTACAGAATTCCAATCTCTCCACCATGGCCAAGACCAAAGAGCTGTCCAAGGATGTCAGAGACAAAATTGCATCGCCAAGCAGCTTGGTGAGAGGGTGACAACAGTTGGTGCGATTAATTGCAGATGGAAAGAAACAAAAAATAACTGTCAATCTCCCTCTGTCTGGGGCTCCATGCAAGATCTCACCATGTAGAGTTTCAATGATCATGAGAACGGTGAGGAACCAGCCCAGAACTACATGGGAGAATCTTGTCAATGATCTCAAGGCAGATGGGAGCATAGTCACCAAGAAAACAATTGGTAACACACTATGCCATGAAGGACTGAAATCCTGCAGCACCTGCAAGGTCCCACTGCTCAAGAAAGCACATGTACAGGCCAGTCTAAAGTTTGCTAATTAACATCTGAATGATTCAGAGGAAAACTGGGGGAAAGTCTTGTGGTTCGATGAGACCAAAATCAAGCTTTTTGGCATCAACTCAACTTGCCATGTTTGGAGGAGGAGGAATGCTGTCTATGACCCCAAGAACACCATCCCCACTATCAAACATGGAGGTGGAAACATTATGCTTTAGGGGTGTTTTTCTGCTAAGGGGACAGGACAACTTTACCGCATCAAAGGGACAATAGACGGGTCCATGTACCGTAAATTTTTGGGTAAGAACCACCTTCCCTCAGCTAGGCATTAAAATTGGGTGGTGGATGGGTATTACAGCATGACAATGACCCAAAGGAGTGGCTCAAGAAGAAGCACATTAAAGTCCTGGAATGGCCTAGTCAGTCTCTAGACTTTAATCCCATAGAAAATATGTGGAGGGAGCTGAAGGTTCAAATGTCAGCTTTAAAACCTTAATTACTTGGAGAGGATCTGCAAAGAGGAGTGGGACAAATTCTCTCCTGAGATGTGTGCAAACCTGGTGGCCAACTACAAGAAACGTCTGGCCTCTGTGATTGCCAGCAAGGGTTTTGCCACCAAGTACTAAGTCATGTTTGGCAAAGGGGTCAAAGAGTTATTTCACTCATTAACCACTTCTGGACCGCCGCACACCGATATGCGTCCTAACTTTGAAGAGGGTTATCTTTGTTATGGCAGCAGCTAGCTGCCATAACCCTGGTGTCCTCTTTTTCAGCGAGCGGTCCAGTTTCTGATAATAGTGGTCTCTGCGGCGGCTTCTCCGCAAGATCACTTTTATCGGCGGCGGGAGAGAGGGGCTACCCCCCTCTCGCCGCTCTACGGTGCCCTCCGCCGCTTACCGGAGCCGTCGGTATCGGCGGAAGCGATCGGATGCTTGTCCTTCCTGGGTATGGAGACGAGTGAAGGGAAGATGGCCCCCACCCATCTCCATACCATTGCAGGGCGGAACCGACGTCAAAACGTCACTTCCACCCATAGCTCTAAAGGGGCCATTTTTTTTTTTATTTTTTTTTTTCAAATGACACATTCGGGTTTTTTTATTGCATTTTAGTGTAAATATGAGATCTGAGGTCTTTTTGATCCAGATCTCATATTTAAGAGGACCTGTCATGCTTTTTTCTATTACAAGGGATGTTTACATCCCTTGTAATAGGAATAAAAGTGACACAAATTTTTTTTTAAAAGAACAGTGTAAAAATAAAAAATAAAAGGTAAAATAAATAATAAAAAATAAAAATTGTAAACGCGCTCCGTCCCGCCGAGCTCACGTGCAGAAGCGAACACATACGTGAGTACTGCCCGCATATGAAAACGATGTTCAAACCACACATGTGAGGTATTGCCATGATCAGTAGAGCGAGAGCAATAATTTTAGCCCTAGAACTCCTCTGTAACTCAAAACATGCAACCTGCAAAAATTTTTAACCTTCGCCTATGGAGATTTTTAAGGGTAAAAGCTTGTCGCCATTCCACGAGCGGGAGCAATTTTGAAGTGTGACACGTTGAATATTAATTTACTCGGCGTAACATTATCTTTCACAATATAAAAAAACTTTTTTTAGTTTAGTGTTGTCTTATTTTTTAATTCAGAAAAGTGTTTTTTTCCAAAAAGAGTGCGCTTGTAAGACCGCTGCACAAATATGGTGTGACAGAAAGTATTGCAACGACTGCCATTTTATTTTCTAGGGTGTTAGAAAAAAAAATTATAATGTTTGGGGGTTCTGAGTAATTTTCTAGCAAAAAAAAATGTTTTTAGCTTGTAAACAACAAATCTCAGAAAGTGGCTCGGTCGTTGAATGGTTACAATGCAAATCAATTTATACATTTTTTGAAATGCGTTTTTCTGGATATTTTTTTTGTTATTATGTTATTTGTTATTATGTCCCTCACTGTTAAAATAAACCTTCCATTAACATTATAGACTGATCATTTCTTTGTCAGTGGGAAAACGTACAAAATCAGCAGGGGATCAAATATTTTTTTCCCTCAGCGTAGGGAGAATATCTCGGGTAAGAATATAAATTGAAACAAATAAGGGGCTTATGCATTTTAAAATGAGATCTTATGTGATCCTCAGACATCCTTCAAAAAAGTTATTTTAGGTCACAATTTTTCAAGGTTGCCTTATGCCGCGTACACGCGGTCGGAATTCTCGTCGGAAAAGGCTCTGATGGTTTTCCCGACGGAATTTCGCTCAAACTGTCTTGCCTACACACGGTCACACCAAATTCCGACGGTCAATAACACAGCAGCATAAAACACGTTCGACAGCACTATAAAAGGGAAGTTTAATGCTTCCGAGCATGCGTCAAATTGTTTCCGAGCATGCGTCGGAATTTTGCGTGTCGGAATTGCCTACACACGATCGGAAAATCCGATAGAAAGGTTTTCCGTCGGAAAAATTGAGAACAGGTTCTCAATCCAAAGTCTGTCGGAAATTCCGACAGAAAAAGACCGTTGGGCATACACACGGTCAGAAAATCCGATGAAAAGCTCCCATCGGACTGTTTTCATCGGAAATTCCGACCGTGTGTACGCGGCATTATTATCCCTATTTCTAGTAGACAGTATAGTTGAACTTATTGTCCCTTATTTTATGTCCCTACAGCTCTGTCTCCCTGTAAGTATAGTACTACATACTATATATATATTACATAACATTTTTTTGGAGACCCAACATTATAATGTTATAACCCATCCAAAGTATGCACTGTAATTACAGCCACAGACAGCAATAAAAATTCAGAAGATCAAATTTTCTGAGATGCCAGATTTTCATGATACTGGAAATCCCTCAGTGGAATGGGCAAGATTTTCAGTTCTGTAATGTAGTTTTCATGGATAGATGTTTAATGTGCTTCATCAATATAATTTCAAACATCTCGCTCCTCTCATCAGACAAAAATTACGCAATTTCAGCATCGCTGCTGCTAACGGTGTATCTACAGACTGGACCCATGTGTTCTTTCACCTCTGCAATGACCTCCTCGCCTTCTACTTTTACCTAAAGCCAGCTACAATCATTGGCTCCTGATTTCGTTTTTGACTTGAAAACATATAAAGCGCTGTACAAACACATATGGCACACAGCAGCTGTGTATTACTGTATGGAAGGCCCTGGAGGAATGACCATGGGGAGATAACATCCTCGTAAACTGATAGACCACATTTATTTCCATGAATAACGTGTCTTATCATGCAATTTGTTTCCCTTGCAAGATCTGACCAATTATAAGATCTATGTATCATGGCAGAGCTGATGGTAAATTGGCTTTTAGACAATCGTTTTATCTTGTGCATTAGATTTCACTAACTCTCTACATTCAGAAAAGTATTTCCTAGGGTATTAAGACAGAGATGATATTTTCACTTGTTAGAAATACGGATGATAAAATAATATTTTCAACTGGTTGACATGTAAGTTATTTGTAGTTGTTTGGAAAATAATATACAGAAATGGGATCAAATACCCATCATACATTATGTTTTGGAGCTGGCCACCAGGGCTGAAAGTGATTTGATATTGGGCTTTCAGTGAAAATGTAAAAATTCTCACTGATATCTAGCCTATCCCTAAAATGTGACCTCCACCTTATCTTTAAAGGACAACTTCATTTCTGAGAAATGCAGGCAACCTGGGCTTATACTCACCTATAGCCCCGATCTAGCTATCTTACCACTGACATGGACCCAGACGACTCTTCTTTATTAATTTATATAGGTAGTTGTACTCATGGTAGCCTCCAGCTGTAGCTGAAATTACAACTCTCCCCTTCAACCACTTTAGCACCGGGCGATTTTACCCCCTTCCTTACCAGAGCACTTTTTGCGATTCGGCACTGCGTCGCTTTAACTAACAATTGCGCGGTCGTGCGACGTTGCACCCAAACAAAATTGACGTCCTTTTTTTCCCACAAATAGAGCTTTCTTTTTGTGGTATTTGATCACCTCTGCGGTTTTTATTTTTTGGGCTATAAACAAAATAAGAGCGACAATTTTGAAAAAAAAACACAATATTTTTTACTTTTTGCTATAATAAATATCCCATTTTTTAAAAAAAAAAACAATTTTTTTACTCAGTTTAGGCCGATACGTATTCTTCTACATATTTTGGTAAAAAAAAAAAAATCGCAATAAGCGTATATAGATCGGTTTGCGCAAAAGTTATAGCGTCTACAAAATAGGGGATAGATTTATTGCATTTTTTTTTTTACTAGTAATGGCGGCGATCTGCGATTTTCTTTTCATGACTGCGACATTGCGGCGGACACTTCGGACACTTTTGACACATTTTTGGGACCATTCACATTTACATAGCGATCGTTGCTATAAAATTGCAGTGATTACTGTATAAATGTGACTGGCAGGGAAGGGGTTAACACTAGGGGGGCTGCAGGGGTTAATATGTTCCCTAAGGTAGTGATTCTAACTGTGGGGGGAGGGGACTCACAAGGGGAGGAGACCGATCGGTGTTCCTCCGTACTGGGAACACATGATCGGTCTCCTCTCCACTGACAGGACGTGGAGCTGTGTGTTTACACACACAGCTCCACGGTCCCGCACGGTTCCGCTGTTTTCACGGGCAATCGCGGGTGCCCGGCGGACATCACGGCCGCCGGGCATGCGCACCGGGTCACGAGCGACCCCGCGGGTGCGCGCCGCCTAGGCGGCCGGGAATGGTAGGAAGTCATATGACGCCCACCCAGGATGGGAGATCCACCTTGTGGGCGTCATATGACTATGGCCGGGTAAAGAAGTGGTTAAAAGCGAATAACCTACTAGTGTGCTACTTGAAAAAGCACTAGCCAGGTTCATGTTGTCGATAAGATCACTGGATCAGCACTGAAGATACCTATAAATGGGGCTTCTTACACATAGGGAGTGTGGGGCTTTAATAATAGACAGCTTCAATTTAGGACTTAACCACCGTAATGCCTGAAACTTTTGCCCCCTTCCTGCAAAGATCACTTTTAGGTTTTCAGTGCTGTCTCACTTTGAATGACAATTACTCAGTCATGCAACGCTGTACCCAAATAAAAGTTTTATTTTTTGGTACAGATAGAGCTTTCTTTTGGTGGTATTTAACTGCTTGCCGACCAGCGCCCGACAATGTACGTCAGCACAATGGCATGGCTGGGCAAATGGGCATACCTGTACGTCCCCTTTAAGATGCGGCTTAGTGGGTGCGCGCGGGCGCCCGCTGCGTACTCCGTGAGCATGCCCGTGGGTCCTGCGGACTCCATGTCCGCCACGGGCCTACGATCGTGACACGGAGTGGTAGAACAGGGAGATGCCTATGTAAACAAGGCATTTCCCTGTTCTGCCTAGCAACATGACAGGGATCTACTGCTCCCTATCATGGGGAGCAGTGATCTCTGTCATGTTGTAGTGAGCCCATCCCCCCCACAGTTATAATCACTCCCTAGGACACACTTAACCCCTTGATTGCCCCTTGGTGTTTAACCCCTTCCCTCCAGGTGTCATTTACACAGTAATCAGTGCATTTTTATAGCACTGATCGCTGTACAAATGTCACTGGTCCCAAAATAGTGTGAAAAGTGTCCAATGTGTCTGCCGCAATTTCGCAGTCACGATAAAAATCGCAGATCGCCGCCATTAATAATAATAAAAAATTATAATAAAAATGCCGTAAATCTATCCCCTATCTTGTACACGCTATAACTTTTGCGTAAACCAATCAATATACGCTTATTGCAATTTTTTTTACCAAAAATATGTAGAAGAATACATATAGGCCTAAACTGAGAAAGAAATTATAATTTTTTTATCTTTTTTGGGGATATTTTTTATAGCAAAAAGTAAAAAATATAGCTTTTTTTCAAAATTGTCGCTATTTTTTTGTTTATAGCTAAAGAAATAAAAACCGCAGAGGTGATTAAATACCACCAAAAGAAAGCTCTATTTGTGGGGGAAAAGGACATCAATTTTGTTTGGGTGCAACATTGCAAGAAAGCTCAATTGTCAGTTAAAGTGACAGTGCCGTATCGCAAAAGGTGCTCTGGTCAGGAAGGGGGGAAATACTTTCGGGGCTGAAGTGGTTAATTATTTTGCAAATAAATAATCAATCTTCATAAATTTAAGCCAAAATTTATTCTGCTACACTTCTTTGGTAAAAATAACCCAAACCAGTGTATATTATTTAGTCTGTGTGAAAGTTTTGGAGCCTACAATCTATGATATATACTGTATGTTTGAAAATTGATCAATCCTGATGTACTGACTGCTTATCTAATTTCTTGAGGCCCTGAGATACCAGTACAGTACAAATACCCCCCAAAATGACCACTTTTTGGAAAGTAGACAGTCCATGGTGTTCAGTAAGAGGCATGGTGGGTTTTCTAAAGTTGTAGTTTTTTTTGTCATAATTGTTTGAAAAATTTAATAAAATTAGTTTTTTTTCCAAAGTGGTAATTTTAACCAGTTATGTCTCACACACCACATAGGCATATTTGGAAACATACACCAAAACACATTCTGGTATACCTACCAAGTAAGACAAATGTAAGACTTTTTCACAGCCTAGATGCATAGAAGGGCCCAAAATCAAAGGAGTGTCTTTGGGCTTTCAAGGAGCATAAATTACTCATAAATTAGGCATCCATTTTCCTGACTACCTATCCCATTTTTGAAGGCCCTGAAGTACCACAAAATTATCCCATTTTGGAATCAAACACTTTTTTTACAGCCTAGCCCCATGTATGGGCCCAAAATCCAAGAATTACAAATCTAGCGTAAACTACCCATCTAGTTTCCAGACTACCTATCACATTTTTGGAGACCCTGGAGCATCAGGACAGTGGAACACTCACAAAATTACCACAGTTTAGAAAGTAAACACTCCAATGTACACAAAGTTGTCATGTAATATCAATAAATTAATATAAGATATTTCTAACACACAGCATGGGTATACTTATGCCCCGTAAATCTTTTTTCAGACGGATTTTGTCCGACACTGGTGTTGCATACACACGGTCGGACAAAGTTTTCGGAAAATCCGATCATCCTGAAAGTGGTGACGTTCGTTGCATACAACAGGACTACGTAGAGGCTAGTAGCCAATAGCTTTGGTCTTGTAATGTGATCTGAGCATGCGTGGCACTTTGTCCGTCGGAATTCGCTACACACGATCGGAAAAAGTCCGATAGGACTTTGTTGTCGGAAAATTTGAGAGCAGGATCTCAAACTTTTTCCGTCGGAAATTCCGACGGAAAAAGTCCAATGGAGCCCACACACGGTCGGAATTTCCGACAACATGGTCCGATAGGACATTTTCCATTGGAAAATCCGACCGTGTGTACGGGGCATTAGAATTACACTCCAAAATACATTCTGTTACTCCTCCTGAGCAATTTGTGAGACTTTTTTAGTGCTTGGACTGATTATATACTGGACATTGTACCTTGTGTATCAAACAAATCAACCAATTGTATCAAAAACAATGTACTTGAATGGATGCCTCTATATGAGCAGTCAGGAAATATAGCTTAGTGTAGTGTCACCTATAGCAATCCTTGTTCCTATAAGCCAAGCAAGCCTAGCCTACTGGTACATGGCTGCCCCCCGAAATGTCATGTTCACTGACCAGGAAGTACTGGAGGCTAATGCCGCGTACACACGAGCGGAATTTTCGTCTGAAAAATCATGGATGGGTTTTCCGAAGGAATTACGCTCAAGCTTGTCTTGCATACACACGGTCACACAAAAGTTCTCTGACCTTTGGACCATCAAGAACGCGGTGAAGTACAACACTACGAGCCAAGAAAATTAAGTTCAATGCTTCCGAGAATGCGTCGAATTGTTTCCGAGCATATGTGATTTTTTGCACGTCCGAATTGCATACAGACAATCACATTTTCGGATAGGAACTTTTCCCGACTGAAGAATAGAGAACCTGCTCTCAATCTTTTTCTGGCTGGAATTCCGCCAGCAAAAGACTGATGGAGCATACACACGGTCGCATTTTCCGACAAAAAGCTTGCATCTGAGTTTTGCTGGCGGCATTTCCGATCGCGTGTACGCAGCATAAGAAAGTAAGAACAAAAGAGTTCATGTGGTTCCAGGAGTACAGTTATCTGCAGGGGATGGCTGGGACTGGTGTCTGCAGGAATGTAGTCAGTGAGATGTGCAGATGGGTCAGTTCAGGCGCAGGCAGAGACATGGTCAACAAACAAGCAAAGGGTCGTTCAAGGCAACAAGCAGAAATGTGGCCAATAAACAGGCCAGGGTGAATGAATGAATGAATGACTTGTATAGTGCTGCAACTGCGAACTGAATCTCCTCAAGGGGCTTGGTCCGTCCTGTGCTTCCTGCTTCTTAGAAGAGGTGGGTCTTAAGTTTTATTCTGAAGATCCGATGGTTTTCTTCCATACGGATGTTAGTTGGTAGAGCGTTCCATAGCCGAGGTCCTTGGACTGCAAATCTTCGTTCTCCCTTTGATTTGTAGCGGGATTTAGGGATGAGGAGGAGGTTTTGGTTAGTTGATCAGAGGCTGCGATTGGGTGTGTAGTGTTTTATTTTCTCGCATAGGTATTGAGGAGCGTTTCCTTGTGTGCATTTGTGGGTGAGGCAGAGGGTCTTGAAAGTGAGACGATCCTTTACGGTTAGCCAATGTAGGGTCCTTAGGGCTGGGGAGATGGATTCCCATTTTTTTTTCCTGTGACTAGTCTTGCTGCCAAGTTTTGGATGACTTGTAGGCGTGCAATCTGGTATTTGGGTAGTCCTATGTAGAGGGAGTTTGCGTAGTCGAGTCGGGAATTAATGATTGTTCCAACTATTACTGCTTTCTCTTTTTCTGGAATGAAGGGGAAGAGTCTACATAGCAGGCGGGGAAGATGGTGAGATCTACTGACTACTGATCCTATTTGCGCATCCATCGACATCTCTGAGTCGAAGATGACTCCGAGACTTTTGGCTTTGGTGTTTGGGGAGATGGTCTGTCCAAGGATGGTGGATGGTGTCCAAAGGGTCTTAGTTTTTGTATTTCTGTTTGCGTTGAGGAGAAGAAGCTCTGTTTTGGATCCATTGAGTTTGAGGGAGCTCGTGGTCATCCAATCATCTATCAATGTTAGGCATTTTATTAGTTCCTGGTATTGGTCATTTTGTCCAGTGATGCAAAAGTAGAGTTGAGTGTTATCCACGTATAAGTGGAAGCATAGGTCCGTTTTCCTGATGATTTTGAGGAGAGGGCGGATGTAGATGTTGAAGAGCACGGGTGACTTCAATTTTTTCCAGAGTTTAAGAGGTGAAGGCTCCTAGTTTCACTGTCTGTGAGCGATTAACTAAGAAGGAGGCGAACCATGGTAGATCAGAATCTTTGACTCCTGCTACTTCTTTGAGGCGTATGAGCAGAGTATTGTGGTCCACAGTGTCGAATGCTGCACTGAGGTCCAGAAGTACCAGGAGACATGATTCTCCGCCATCAGCTGCTTCCAGGGCTGCTTCTTGTAGGGTCAATGCATGCCATAGCTGTAAATCTTTGCTTAGCAGCAGTGGCAGAGGAATTATATACCCTGTACTCCTGCCAATTGTGACCCATTTAAGTGAATGGGGTTGCTTGTGTGGGATCCAAGGGGTTAAAGCAGGAGGTGAGGAGGCAATACAATGCCTCCTCACTTCCGGTCCAATGCTCTCTGAAGAGCGATCTGAATACGGTTAGCTGCGTTTTGGGACAGGTGTCTGAGCCTGGGCGCAGGTGACTGTGACCAATCACAGCGATCACATGGTACCTGGGACAATCAGTTCCACTGTGTCCGGTGGATACAGCAGTCATAGATTGTGTTGCTGTACGGCCCAGGGGGCGAGCTCAAGTTGCGCAATTGGGAGGCTGTCATATGATGTCATATGTCATATGATGTCCACCCGGGATAGAGAATTTTACAATAGGCATTTTACTATAGGTCGGGCAGGAAGTTGTTAAACATATCAGAACACACACACAGAGCGCTCAGGAACTAAATGTAATTAGCAATATCCATGGAAGATCATAGTTTTACACTAGATGTATGTTGAGAATGATGAAAGGAGGAACTGCCATTAAAGTACAAAAATAACACATTTATTCTGACATGGGCATAGTCTTAAAAACATAAACCAGCACATGCAATCCAATTGCCAACTCACTGACTGTGACCATAGATCAACCACTCCTCAGTGGGCAGTCCATGTGAAGAAAGACCAACGCCTGGGTGTACGGGCTGATGTAGGGGTGGCTGAAAGAAGAGATGACAGTGTCTGCGGTGTTTGCAGATGCAGAGCCAACAGACCGGGTGGGCGCGCCAAAGATGACACAGGCTAAAATTTGTCCGGAAGACGGGAGAGAGTCACGGAGGACTGGAGTGGACCACAAGCCCTGGGGTTGCCGTGACGACGCATTTTGTGTGCATGCGCTTTATCAAGTCTCCGCTACTACTCCTAGTGCTTCCACAGCTGCCTGGGGCTTTTTATGACATTTTCAACCATGACATTTTCACCCATGTGATTATATGGATTTATGGTCTCAGCGCATGGTGTTTTAAGCTTTTGAGTTGTTAAACATACAGTCAGTAAAATGAGGCATTTGCTGTACAATATCGCTCTTTACTCAATGGACTTTAAATGCCAAGTCTGAAAGATTGTACTGAGCCATTTAGACTGCGCCTCTCCATAGAAGTCTATTTTAGGCACCCTGGGACAGCATTTAGAGTGGTAACACATAGTCATTAAAATTTTATAAACAAAACATGTTGCGCTGTCCCTTTAAGTCATAAATCTTACCACAGTGCAATCCAAGTAAAACCTGCATTATAAATAGCCACATAATAGCCACATAATTGGCCATAATTTGCCGCTGGATCACTTTTAGAAGCATCGGGAGGGGTCCACCTTCTGCTGCTTTCCAGTTGTTCCCATGCTTACCTGGGCGATCGGTAGCACCGGGAATTGATATGGTGCTGGGGGTGGCTGTTCTCAGAGATAAGCAAAGGAAATATGGCCGCCGCTCATCTCAATGGCCTAGGAGGAGCGACCTCATGATGTCACTTTTGGTCCCGGTCCCATGTAAACTGGCACATTTAAATTTTTTTAAAGCAAAAGAAAAACATATTTTTTTTGGATCTTTTGCTTTCAAGGTTGGAGGAGAGATCTGGGGTCTAGAAGACCCCAGATCTCTGCCTAAAGAGGACCTGTTTTGCTGTATTATTAGCAATAATTAATAGCAATAAAAGGAATAAAACATTTTATGTAAAGGGACAGTGCAAAAAGAAAAAAAGAAATTCCATTTTTTTTTTTTAACGCGCCCCCACCCCCTGCATGTGGTAAATGCATATGTAGCTCACGCCCACATATGTAAACGGTATTTGCACCACTCATGTAAGGTATCACCACGAACGTCAGAGCAGGAGAAATAATTACTAGACCTCCTCTGTGACTCTAAACGGGTAACCTGTAGAAATTTTTAAATTGTCAGAGATTTTTAAGTACAGTAGTTTGGCGCCATTCCATGAGCGTGTGCAATTTTAAAGCATGACATGTTAGTTATCTGTTTACAAAAAAATTGGGGTATATATTGTTTTTTTTTAATCATTAAAGTATATTTTTTCCCAACCAAATTACGTTTGAAAAAACTCTACGCGAAAACTGTGGCATACAAAATTGCTACGATCGCCATTTTATTCTCAACGGTCTCTGCTAAAAAATATATAATATTTGTGGGTTGTAAGTAATTTCCTAGCAAAAATACAGATTTTTACAGTCAGAAAAAGACCTGGTCAGCAAAGGATTAGAGAAGGTCCTTGACGTACCAGCATGGATGACCCGGCTATTGCAATGCGTTCCTCAATTGCAAAGCTCCTAACTTTTTGAGATGGGAATGAGGGAGACCTATTAGCAAAAGTATGCAGGCATGAGACACACCCGACACACCCTCTTAACCACTTGCCTACCAGGCACGAACACCTCCTTCCTGACCAAGTCATTTTTCAGCTTTCAGCGCTGTCGCATTTTGAATGACAATTGCGCGGTCATGCAACGCTGTACCCAAATACATTTTTATCATTTTTTCCCCACAGATAGAGCTTTATTTTGGTGGTATTTGATCACCTCTGCGGTTTTTATTTCTTGTGCTATAAACAAAAGAAGAGGGACAAGTTTGAAAAAACATAATATTTTTTACTTTTTATTATAATAAATATCCAATTTTTTACATTTTTTTTAACAAACCTTTTCCTCAGTTTAGGCCGATACGTATTCTTCTACATATTTTTGGTAAAAAAAATCGCAATAAGCGTATATTGATTGGTTTGCGCAAAAGTTATAGCGTCTACAAAATAGGGGATAGATTTATGACATTTTTATTATTATTTTTTTTTTACTAGTAATGGCGGCGATCTGTGATTTTTACCGTGACTGCGACATTGCGGCGGACATCTCGGACACTTTTGACACATTTTTGGGACCATTCACATTTATACAGCGATCCGTGCTATAAAAATGCATTGATTACTGTATAAATGTAACTGGCAGGGAAGGGGTTAAGACTAGGGGCGCTGCAGGGGTTAATATGTTCCCTATGTTAACATGGGTGAGGGGACCGATCGGTGTCCCTATGTACAAGGGACACACCATCGGTCTCCTCTCCAGTGACAGGACGTGGATCTGTGTGTTCACAGATCCACGTCCTGCTCAGTTACTGGGCAATCTGCGGATGCCCGGTGGACATCGCGGCCGCCGGGCATGCGCATCGGGTCCCCAGCGACGCGGCACGCGCGCCCCCTAGTGGCCAAAATGGTAGTGCCGTCATATGACGGCGACCCGCCACAAGAGCCGCACCGCTCCGCCGTCTTTTGACAGTGGGCGGTCGGCAAGAAGTTAAAGGAGAATTATACCAAAAAAAAAGGTAAACCCAAAAGTGCTTTATTTTTACCACTACTATTCCTTTATACTGGCTTTTGAAATTTACAAATGCAGCAATTTAGAAATTGGATGAAAGGTTTAGCACTGGGAAACACTTTTTGAAAGATAAATAGTGCATTTATATACAAGTATATAGATCAGATCAAAATGAGGGACAAATGAGGAGGAAAGAGGGACAGAGGGACTTTGTTCCAACTCGTAATCAGGGACAGTTGGGAGCTAAGCAATTTTGGTGCAGGGCAACCTTAGAGACCAGGTCTGCAATCATGAGTAATGATAGTTATGACTCTTGTGCTTGCCTAAGGACAGAAGACTGTTAAAGTGGAAGTAAACCCTCCTATCGCATTTAGTCAAGGAAGCTGCCATCTTGGCCTTTGTTTAACCACTTACCCACTGGGCACTTAAACCCCCTTCCTAACCAGACCAATTTTCAGCTTCCGTGCTCTCACATTTTGAATGACAATTACTCGGTCATGCAACACTGTACCTATATGACATTTTTGTCTTCTTTTTCACACAAATAGAGCTTTCTTTTGGTGGTATTTAACCACTTCAGCCCCGGACCATTTGGCAGCCAAAGGACCAGAGGTCTTTTTTCAATTTCGCACTGCACTACTTTAACTGGTAATTGCGCGGTCATGCAATTTTGTAACCAAACGAAAAAAAAAGAGATTTTCTACTTTTTGTTATAAAAAAAAAATCTAATAAACTCAATTTTAGTCAAACATTTGGGCCAAAATGTATTCAGCCACATGTCTTTAGTAAAAAAAAATGCCAATAAGCGTATATTTATTGGTTTGCGCAAAAGTTATAGCGTCTACAAACTAGAGTACATTTTCTGGAATTTACACCGCTTTTAATTTATGACTGCCTATTTCATTTCTTGAGGTGCTAAAATGGCAGAGAAGTACAAAACCCCCCCAAATGACCCCATTTTGGAAAGTAGACACCCCAAGCTATTTGCTGAGAGGCATGTTGAGCCCATTGAATATTTTTTTTTTTAGTCCCAAGTGATTGAATAAAGACAAAAATAAAAAAAGAATTTTTTTTTTTTCAAAAAGTTGTCACTAAATGATATATTGCTCACACATGCCATAGTTATATGTGGAATTGCACCCCAAAATACATTTTGCTGCTTCTCCTGAGTATGGGGATACCACATGTGTGGGACTTTTTGGGAGCCTAGCCGCGTACGGGCACCGCCTTCAGGATTTCTAAGGGTGCAAATTTTTGATTTCACTCCTCACTACCTATCACAGTTTCGAAGGCCATAAAATGCCAAAATAGCACAAAACCCCCCCAAATGACCCCATTTTGGAAAGTAGACACCCCAAGCTATTTGTTGAGAGGCATGGTGAGTATTTTACAGCTCTCATTTGTTTTTGAAAATGAAGAAAGTAAAGAAAAAAAAAATTTTTTTTTTCTTTTTTCAATTTTCAAAACTTTGTGACAAAAAGCGACATCTGCAAAATACTCACAATACCTCTCAGCAAATAGCTTGGGGTGTCTACTTTCCAAAATGGGGTCATTTTGGGGGTTTTATGCCATCTGGGCATTCCATGGCCTCCGAAACTGTGATTGGCAGTGAGAAGTGAAATAAAAAAATTACACCCTTAGAAAGCCTGAAGGCGGTGATTGGTTTTTGGGGTTCCGTACGCAGCTAGGCTCCCAAAAAGTCCCACACATGTGGTATCCCCGTACTCAGGAGAAGCAACAGAATGTATTTTGGGGTGTATTTCTACATATGCCCATGACATGTTTGAGCAATATATCATTTAGTGACAACTTTTTGTAAAAAAAATATATATATATTTTTTTTTTTTCATTATTCAATCTCTTGGGACAAAAAAAAAAAAATATTTAATGGGCTCAACATTGCTCTCATCAAATAGCTTGGGGTGTCTACTTTCCAAAATGGGGTCATTTGGGGGGGGTTTGAACTGTCCTGGCATTTTATGCACAACATTTAGAAGCCTATGTCACATGTCACCCACTCTTCTAACCACTTGTAGACAAAGCCCTTTCTGACACTTTTTGTTTACATGAAAACATATTTTTTTTTTGCAAGAAAATTACGTTGAACCCCCAAACACTATATATAATGTTAAAGCAAAGGCCCTACAGATTAAAATGGTGGATGTTGCATTTTTTTTTTCCACACAGTATTTGCGCAGCGATTTTTCAAACGCATTTTTTGTGGAAAAAATACACTTTTTTTTATTTTAATGCACTAAAACACACTATATTGCTCAAATTTTTGATGAAATAAAAAATATGATCTTAGGCCGAGTACATGGATACCAAACACGACATGCTTTAAAATTGCGCACAAACACGCAGTGGCGACAAACTACATACATTTTTAAAAGCCTTTAAAAGCCTTTACATGATACCACATTAGATTCACGGAGGAGGTCTACTGCTAAAATTACTGCCCTCGATCTGACCTTCGCGGTGATACCTCACATGCATGGTGCAATTGCTGTTTACATATGACGCCAGACCAACGCTTGTGTACGCCTTTGCGCAAGAGAAGGGGGGGCAGGGGTGCTTTTTTTTTTTTTTTTGGTTTTTTTTTATTTATTTAGCTTTTTTATTTTATTTTTAAACTGTTCCTTCCATTTTTTTTCTTTGTTATGATTTTTATTGTTATCTCAGGGAATGTAAATATCCCCTATGATAGCAATAGGCAGTGACAGGTACTCTTTTTTTGAAAAAATTGGGGTCTATTAGACCCTAGATCTTTCCTCTGCCCTCAAAGCATCTGACCACACCAAGATTGGTGTGATAAAATGCTTTCCCAATTTCCCAATGGCGCGGTTTATATCCGGGAGGGGGGACATTCCCTCCCACTGCTGGTAAAAGCAGTCTAGAGGCTAATTACCCGCTAGAATTGCTTTTACATGAAAGCCGATCACTGGCTGAAAAGAATGATACCAAGATGATACCTAAACCTGCAGGCATCATTCTGGTATAACCATTCAAAGTCCAGCAACATACTGGACATATATTGTAATCTTTTTTTTTTCATGCAGCCTCTTGGCTGAACGAAAAAAAGAGATTGATTGGTGGGTATGCCCACCATTAGAATACCTCCCTTCATCCACCCACTTCTAATGATGGGCATACATGCACCATTTATATATGCCGATGCATGGGGGCATCCTCCCGCAAAAGTTATGCCGTGTACACACGGTCGGAATTTCGACCGTATGTACGTGGCATTAGGAGCCAATCGCTCCCCCCCCCCCCCTGCTGCCCCCATGCTTCGGCATATATGCTCTTTTTTTTAACTGTGGTGGTGAAATCACCTCCTACAGTGTTGGAGTCGCGTCTTTATGTATCGTGGGAGCAAACGCTGTTGCTGTCAAGATAAATAAATCCGCGTTGCAACTGAATGGCGCACCTGAAAACAAAAAAATGCTTAACACTAAAACACAGTAAACAAAATTACATACCTGAAAAGCAAGCATGATAAAACATGATAAAACATAATAAAACATTGCAGAATAGAATGGAGTAAAAAAAGAGCAACAATAGAGAGAGAATAGAGTGAGAGAGAGAACAATAAAACGACAACTATTTTTTTTTTTTTTTTTTTTTTTTTGAGATTCACAGGTAAAAAAGCTCCTGACTGAAGCGACTGAATCAAAACGCTACCACAAAAAAACTGTTAGCGATCGCAGGGATCAGGCCTGACTCTGCGAACGCTGCAGTTATGTGTGCTTAGTGTTTTGTAAGTGACAGTGATCGATCGATACTGCACTTGGGTGTGCTGGGCTGGGCGGAGGGGGAAAACGCAGGTGCTAGCAGGTATCTGGGCTGATCCCGCTAACAATGCGTTTTTTTTGGAACCCTAAACTGCTGGGACGCTAGTATAGATCTGATCAGATCAGATATTGATCTGTTCAGATACTGTGCCACTAAGGGAGGTGTATGCTTTGTGCGTGGGTGTTTGCGGTACTGGCACTAACCTGGGGCGACGCAGACCTTATTTGACCCTAAAACCTAATTGATATCACCCGCCGGGCGATCAGGGGGTTAAACCGTTATTGGGTAATAAATGGCGGGTGCCCTGACAGTATAAAAAACAAGCTAACTAACCAGCGTCACCCGTAACAGTAATACAAAAAAAAACTGGTTACCTAGCGACACTAAGTGACACTGGCAAAAGGGGGTGAAAGGGTTCTAGGGGCAATCAGGGGGTTAAACCTTTATTAGGTAATATATGGGGGTACCTGACGCTATATAAAAACCTGACGGGGAACCTAAATAACGAAATAACTAACTGGCTAACCAGCGTCACCAGTGACAGTTATACAGTGATCACTGGTGAAAGGGTTAACTCTAGGGGCAATCAGGGGGTTAAAACCTTTATTTAGGTTGTAATATGGGGGTACCTGACCTATAAACCTATTTATGAACCTATATAAACATGGCGGTTACCTAAAAAAAAAAAAAAAATGGTTACCTAGCGACACTAATGCAGCGATCAGAAAAACGATCGCTTAGTGACACTGGCAAAAGGGGGTGAAAGGGTTAACTAGGGGCAATCAGGGGGTTAAAACCTTTATTAGGTAATATATGGGGCGGTCGGGAAGTGGTTAATCACCACTGGGTTTTAAATATTTTGCGCTATAAAAAGAAAAAAGACTGAAAATTCTGTAAAAAAATGCATTTTTCTTAGTTTCTGTTATAAAATTTAGCAAATTAGTAATTTTTCTTCATATATTTTGGCCAAAATTTATACTGCTACATATCTTTGGTAAAAATAATCCAAATCAGTGTATATTATTTGGTCTTTGTGAAAGTTATAGAGTCCACAAGCTATGGTGCCAATCTCTGAAAATTGATCACACCTGAAGCATTGACATTTCTTGAGACCCTAACAAGCCAGGAAAGTACAAATACCCCCCAAATGACCCCTTTTTGGGAAGCAGACATGCCAAGGTATTTAGTAAGAAGCATGGTGAGTTTTTTTTAAGTTGTCATTTTTTCCCCACAATTCTTTGCAAAATCAAGATTTTTATTTTTTTTCACAAAATTGTTATATTAGCAGGTTATTTCTCACACACAGCATAGGCATAGCACAAATTACACCCCAAAACACATTCTACTATTCCTCCTGAGTATGGCGATACCACATGTGTGAGACTTTTACACAGTGTGGCCACATAGAGAGGCCCAACATGCAGGGAGCACCATCAGGCATTCTAAAGCCCCATACACACGGTCGGACTTTTTCATGGATTCTGTCCGATCGGACAATGTTGTTGAAAAATCAGACCGTGTGTATGCACCATCGGACAGTGTTCGTCGGTTTGTCCGACGGACAAAGTCTTATCTCCTGCTGGAAAGATTTGCCGTCAACACGGTCCGATCACACCAAATCCGATCGTGTGTACGGTTGTCCGACGGACAAAGTGCTACGCATGCTCAGATCACATTACAAGACCAAAGCTATTGGCTACTAGCCTCTACGTAGTCCCGTCGTAGGCAACAAACGTCACCACGTTCAGAATGATCGGATTTTCCGACAACTTTGTCCGACCGTGTGTACGCAAAACCAACATCGGACAAAGTATGACGGACATGATCCGACGGACCTGGTCCTCGGATAATCCGAGCGTGTGTATGGGGCTTTAGAGCATAAATTACACATATAATTTCTTCTTTACCGCTTACATATTTGAAGGCCCTGGAGAACCAGGACAATAAAAACGCCCCCAAAAATGACCCCATTTTGAAAAGATAACACCCCAATGTATAATCTATAAGGTATAATGAGTCTTTTGAGCATGTCATTTTTTCTACAAGTTTTTGGAAAATGTGTAAATAAAATGAAAATGCATTTTTTTTACACAATGTTGTCCATTTACACAATGTTTCTAACCCATAGCGTGTACATACCAAAAATGACACCCCAACATAGATTCTCCTACTCCTCTTGATTGAATACGGCGATACCACATGTGTGAGACTTTTCCACAGCGTGGCCACATAGAGAGGCCCAACATGCAGGGAGCACCGTCAGGTGTTCTAGGGGCATACATTTCAAATCTAATTTGACTACCTATTACACTTTTGTGAGGCACTGTAGTGGCATGGATGAGAACTGATGTGGTATGGATGAGCATGAATGGGGATGGATTAGCCGTGGATGGGGATGGCTGAGTATGGATGGGATGACTGAGCATGAATGAGTAAGGCTGAGTATGGCCGGGTACGGCTGAGTACGGATGGGTACGGCTGAGTACGGCTGGGTACGGCTGAGTATGGCTGGGTATGGCTGAGTACGGATGGGTACGGCTAGGTATGGCTGAGCATTGCTGGGTATTGCTGGGTATGGCTGGGTATGGCTGAGTATGAATGGGTATATCTAATTATGGATGGGGGTGGATGGGATGGCTGAGCATTGATGGATGAGTATTGCTGAGGATAGTTATATGGATGGCTGAGCATGGATGGATGGATGAGTATGCTGTGTATGGATGGGTATGTTGAGCATGAATGGCTGAGTATGGATGGATGGATGGCTTGAATGGGCACATATAAGCCTTGTGCCACTGATCTCTCCCCTCTTCCCTCTCTGTACCGATCTATACAGAGAGAGGAACCGGATGTGACGCTGGTTTGTTTACAAGTGATCGCTCCGTCATTTGACGGATCGATCATGTGGTAAACGGCCGCCTACAGTGGCCTTTTACCATGATACGTGATGCGCCGGGTCCTCTGGACACAGATATTCCTGGGTGCGTGCTCCAGGGGGCGTGCGGGAGTGGGATTCTGGGAGGACGTCAATGTACGCCCTCCCAGAGTTATCGATCTGCGCTGTAGCTGTCATTCGGCAATCGGTTAATCTACAACTGCCAGGATGCTGCACATGTGAACCGTTATGACACCAGACATTGGATGGTTTGACAGTTTGGTTGAGAGCACAACCAATGGGAGTGTTACATTTCCAGCACGTAACTGTTTTTTGAAACTGTTAATGGATGGGTTTACTTCCGCTTTAAGAACCTTGTGTTTTACAGTGAAGAGCTGATAGGCCAGCTTTGGTAAACAAATTTTCCCCAATGCAAGAATAAATGCCACAGCAACCTCCGGCAGCTAGGGGGAGCCTACATTTAGTACAGATGGAGAATACAGGAAGTAAGCCACTCACTACATTTACGGTCGGATCAATAGGCACTTTATGAAGAAATATGACATAACACTTTCAATTGTATATTTAACAGACCAAATAGAAGCAAACAAGAGAAGGGCTTTGTTAGGGTTAATTGATTAGTAATGAATCTGTGCAGTCCAGTGATTTACTTTACCTGCACCAAGCTCTAGAAGCCCAAAACAACTGTTCCAAATTGTCAATAATCTTCCATGCTTAGAAAGTCTGAAATAATAATAATAATAAAAAAAAAAAAAAAATAAAAATCTATTTTTTGATGTTTAAAGGGCAGCTCTGGAAAATCTGCTTTTTTTCGCTTCTTCACTTTAAATTTCCAACCTTATAGGAGAAAATTGCACAGACTCAGGGGCTCTTGACACTGCTTTGTACTTGGACGTTGGGGATAATATTTTAAAATAGCTGTGCCCAGAATAAATTAAGAATTGCATTGTGACACTAATCTGGACTAGGTGGAAACCTGTTATTTTATCTAATTAGATAACCGCTACATGCTCAAGTGCTCTTTTCTTGGTATCAGGTTCCCTTTAAGAAGCAATTCTAGACAAAAGCATCAAGATGGTGCTGCAATAGCCTTGGAGAAAAGGGGCAGCTGTCTCACATGCAGTTAAAGGTACAAACCAATCAAAATTCGAAATGAAGCTGCATTGTATAAGATTTTTGGTTTTGGGTATTAAACTCAAAACCAAAAATGTAATATATTGCAGCTTGCTAATCATTAGATTTAGTGGCTGCATTTGTTTTCTTTTTTTTTTTTAAGTTTTTTTTCCCCTCTGTTGTCACCTGGTGATTTGGCCAGTAACAACCTCCTGTATTACCCTAGGTCAGTGATGGCGAACCTTGGCACCCCAGATGTTTTGGAACTACATTTCCCAAGACGCTCCACTACACTGCAGAGTGCATGAGCATCATGGGAAATGTAGTTCCAAAACATCTGGGGTGCCAAGGTTCACCATCATTGCCCTAGGTTCACACCTATGCGTTTTTTAGTGCGTTTTGCAGTTTGCAGAAACGCACTACAGTCCATTTAATATGGTTTCCTAGGGTACACGATCACATATATGCGTTTTGCGTGCCCCTAGAGTTTCCCCATACTGGATGAATGAGCACTGGTGGCACAGCAGACAGCAACATTGTCAGTCTGGGGGAGGGGCAGAGGAGAGTTTTAGATGTACTAACGGATTTAAATACACTAAGTAATTGAAGCCAAACTCCAGTTAATCATTTATTATCAGCTACAGCAAACAGTTGTGTTCCTTTTAGGAATGAATATTATTCCATGAATAAAGAAAAGCTGTTCATTGTAATCACCGCTGTCAGTGGTAAATGGTTTGTCCCATCCCTGTAAACTGAACCTTCTTGCAAAACAACAGACTAAAGCCTCGTACACACGATCGGACTTTCCGCCAACAAAACTGTGGAATTTTGTCCGAAGGGCGTTGTCTCAAACTTGTCTTGCATACACACGGTCACACAAATGTTGGCCAACAATTACGAACGTAGTGACGTACTATGTGGCGTTTCAGCTCTTTAGCGCCACCCTTTGGGCTCCTTCTGCTAATTTTGTGTTAGTAGAAGTTTAGTGAGTGTTGATTCGCGCTTTGTGTTTTTCATTTGGGGCTTTTCAGCTTGCGCTTTTCATTTTGTGCTTTTCAGTTCGTTTCTGAACGTCCGTTCGTCAACCAAACATGTTGCGAAATTGGAGGAGATAACGTGTTATTTATTATTGGCCTTGGAGTTATTGCTTTTTTTGGTTGAATAATGATTTGATTTGGTATATTTTCTATATTTTTATAATGCACTTTTTAGGTTAAATTCTATTGGCAGATAGCATGTCTAATTTTATTTGTTTTCTTTTAATGCACAATAAAAAAAATTATGTAGAATAATACTTGGCTATGTGTTTTACTTCAAATGACAGTTTGGGAGTAGGCAGTTACATTTTAAAAATGACAATGTAAAATTGACAAGGGACACCAACATAGTTGTATCTTTGATTTTAAAAACGACGGGATAATGGTGTTGTGGTAACTTGCACAAATAATTAAAAAAAAAAAAAAAAACATAATAATATTATTCTTGAAATCACTAGAAAAAAAAAGCCTTTGAAAATTTGTTTGCAATAACTCCATCAGTATCACCAGCAAAGCAGCTTCATTATTATCCCATTAAAGAAGAAGAGAATTGTGCGCTGCATTTGGAGATTTCATAATTTGCCACGAATGTTAATTCTCCATTACGAACGCTAGTTCACAAGACCGACTGCTTCTGAGCATGCGTGTTTGTACTTTGGACTTTTGTCCGACAGACTTGTGTACACATGATCGGAAAGTCCGACAACACACATTTGTTGGCGGGAAATTAGAAAACCTGGCATCCAACATTTGTTGGCGGAAAGTCTGACAACAATTCTCCAATGGAGCATACACACGGTCGGATTTTCCGCCAACAGCCTGACAGCCAACATTTCCCATCGGAAAAGTCCAATCGTGTGTATGGGGCTTTACTGGTCAGATCACCAGATGAAAAAAGAAGAACGCAAGCCTAAAAAAAGCCTAAAAAAAGGAAACGAATGCAGCCATCACATCTAAGAACGGGTAAGCTGGAATAGAATAAAAAATACTGCTATAAAAGAACACAACCTGCCTGCTTAGAATTGTTGCTTTTCATCCTGGAATGACTTTAGCACACAAGGCCAACACAATACTAAAAACTGCTGTGCTGCTACTACACCAAATGCAAAGCCATGCGAAGGGACAGATCACTCGCTTCCCTCTTCTATTACTGAAGACGGTTTACTGTCCCTAAAGCCGATGACACACTTTACAAAATCATTTTCCAGTCTCTGTACAATCTTCCTTAGATTTACCAACAACTATGTTCTGTAGCGCCCTGCCTAAATAATCCATTTATTTTTGTATTCAATAAGGCAGGCCTCCATTCTACAAAGTTATTGGTAGATCTATAGGAGATTATACAATAAGATTGTAACGTTATTGCTTTAGGCAAAGATTATATAGCGCAGTATCATGAAACAAAAGGCCACATCTACACCCAAAAACACATTTTAGCCTGCTTTTAGCAAAATGTCAGCTAAATAGTTGAAACCCACATGTGGGTGTTGTTTTACCTGCCAAAGGATCTGCCTGGAATATAGTTTTACAATGGTATTAATCCCAAAAGCAAAGCAGCAAAGGCATATGACATAATTGGGCACGATTAATAAAGCAACCAATTTTTGGTCAAAGAACTCCTCCTCCTCCTGGACTGGACTTGGGTGAAAGCAATAACTCCAAGGCCAATAATAAATAACACGTTATCTCCTCCGATCCCGCAACATGTCTGGTTGACGAACGGCCGTTCAGAAACAAACTGAAAAGCACAAACTGAAAAGTGCGAAATGAAAAGCGTGAATCAACACTCACCAAACTTCTACTAACACGAAATTAGCAGAAGGAGCCCAAAGGGTGTCACAAAAGAGCTTAAAAACCACATAGTACGTCACTACGTTCGTGTTTGTTCCTTCCCGTTTGTATACAAGACAAAATCCAGGCACACGCATTCAGATAAAAGTCTGAGGTTTTGTCTGCGGAAAATCCGATCGTGTATACAAGGCTTAAGGCTCGGTTCACACTGAGGTGGCTTCAAAGTCACCTCTGAAGCTGCCCCGCACAGCGCGACTTCAGCATGGCTTCCAAATGACTTCTTTAACCACTTCGGCCCCGGACCAATTTGCAGATAAAGGACCAGGCCCCTTTTTGCGATTCGGCACTGCGTTGCTTTAACTGACAATTGCGTGGTCGTGCGACGTGGCTCCCAAACAAAATTGGCGTCCTTTTTTTCCCACAAATAGAGCTTTCTTTTGGTGGTATTTGATCGCCCCTGCGGTTTTTATTTTTTGTGCTATAAACAAAAATATAGCGACAATTTTAAAAAAAATTCAATATTTTTAACTTTTTGCTATAATAAATATCCCCCAAAAATATATAAAAAAACGTTTTTTTTCCTCAGTTTAGGCCGATACGTATTCTTGTACATATTTTTGGTAAAAAAAAATCGCAATTAGCGATTATTGATTGCTTTGCGCAAAAGTTATAGTGTTTACAAAATAGGGGATAGTTTTATTAATATTTTTTTTTTTACTAGTAATGGCGGCGATCAGCGATTTTTATTGTGACTGCGACATTATGGCGGACACATCAGACATTTTTGACACATTTTTGAGACCATTGTCATTTATACAGAAATCAGTGCTATTTAAATGCACTGATTCCTAGGTAAATGACACTGGCAGTGAAGGAGTTAACCACTAGGGCTCGGGGAGGAGTTAGTGTGACGTGTGTGTTTTTTTTTTACAGTAGGGGGCGTGGCTGACGTCTGATGTCCTTGATCGGCTTTCCCGATGACAGGGAACAGCCGATTAGTGACAGGCAGTGTAGGAAGCGCGGGGAGAGGTTTGTTTACACAGACCTCTCCCCGTTCTTTAGCTCTGTGACCCGATCCCGGGGCCGCGGTCACGGAGCTCCCGACCGGGTCGCGAGTGTGCCGCCGGCGGCGCCCGTGCAACCCCACGGATAGGCAATTAAAGGGGACGTACCCGTACATGCTTTTGCCTAGCCGTGCCATTCTGACGATGTATATGTGCAGGAGGCGGTCGGGAAGCGGTTAATAGAAGTCAATGCAAGCATTGAATTTGCATTAAAAATATGTCCTTTTTTTATATACAGACCAGATTGGTATTACGCCCAAAATGAAACGTGTACGACATATGCTAAGTGTTACAATCTATTGGTTGCCAACCTTTTATGTTTTGTGTGCCTTTTTTTTCTGTGCTTTTAAGCCTGGGTATGCCCAGTAGGCTTTGTTTTGTATATCCTAACTTTTAAGTTCAATAAAAAGAATTTACAAAAAAAAAAAAAAAACTTGCCGACCAGCTGCCGTAATTTTACGGCGGCAGGTCGGCACGATCCCGCGAACCGTCGTAGCTGTATGTTGGCTGGCAGGATCGGGATAGCAGGCGCGTGCACCACCACACAGCAGGGGTGCTGATGTGTGTGTGTGTAAACACCCAAATCCCTGTTCTGTTCTGAGAGGAGTGACAGATCGTGTGTTCCTATTAGCAAGGAACCATGATCTGTCATTTCCTCTAGTCAGTCATTCCTCCTTCAGTTAGAATCACCTCCCAGGGAACACAATTAACCCCTTAATCGCCCCCCAGTGTTAACACCTTCACTGCCAGTGAAATTTTTACAGTAATCGGGGCATTTTTATTACACTGATCGCTATATAAATGACAATGGTCCCAAAAATGTGTCAAAATTGTCCGATGTGTCTGCCATAATGTCGCAGTCACGATAAAAATCGCAGATCGCCTCCATTACTAGTAAAAAAAAAAAAAAAAACTATAAATCTATCCCCTATATTGTAGACGTTATAACTTGCACAAACCAATCAATATACACTTAATGTGATTTTTTTTACCAAAAATATGTAGAAGAATACATATCGGCCTGAATTGAGAAAAAAATTTGCTTTTTTAAAAAAAAAAATAGGGGTATTTATTAGCGCAAAAAGTACAACATATTGTGCTTTTTTCAAAATTGTTGCTCTTTTTTTGTTTATAGTGCAAAAAATAAAAACCACAGAGGTGATCAAATACCACCAATAGAAAGGTTTATTTGTGGGGGAAAAAAGGATGTCAATTATGTTTGGGTACAGCGTCGCAGGACTGCGCAATTGTCAGTTAAAGCGAAGCAGTGCTGAATTGCAAAAAATGGCCCGGTCATTCAGCAGCCAAATCTTCCGGGGCTGAAGTGGTTAAATAATTAATCAAATTTAACCAGACAAAGCTATTATTAATTGTTCTTTTTACGTTACGTCACTTTATGCAATTTTTACATTTACATTCGTTATTTGCAGTGTATCATGAAGTATAAGACATTTCACAGCCCTTCACAGAGTACATGGAATTTCACATCAGTTTCTGCTGCTTAGGAGCTTACACTCAAATATCCCTACCGAATTTACATGGAGACAGCATCAGGGCAAATTTTAGGATTAACATGAATTAATTTATTACAATATTCTGGTATCCGTTAAGTAGCACTTTCACCATGGCAACAAAATTCTGGTGAACTGGAGTGGTTAAAAAATAGAATGTGCCTGAGACAACATAAATATAATGTAAAGAAAACAGAAACAGTTATTACAGACCTTTTGACTTACAGAAATGTATTTAAAAAAATGTAATGTTTATTGGTGTTTATAATACTTTATTACAGCATGAGAAATACATGAGCCCCCATTTTCCCACAAACTATTATTATTTACTGCTGTTGATCTTTGATAAATAGAACTGCTCCATATTACAAATGTATCCAAATTTAACAACTAATACTAATATGGTTTCCAAAATAACCACAAAAAAAATAATTTCTGGAATAGGATTATTTTTTTCAGCTTTTAAATATAACTGTCCTCTTTTACATATACATTGAAGTGCACCCCCTTAACTGCTTCCCAGCCGGCGCACGACGATGTACGTTGGCAGAATGGCACAGACAGGCATAAGGGCGTACAGGTATGTCACTTTGGATTTGCCGCTGTGCCATCGCGTGCGCACCGCCGGAGGCGGTCGGGACCTCTGTGAGTCCGATTGCGGGTCCCCACGATCTTCTCACGGGGAGGAAGAACGGGGAGATGCTGAAGTAAACAAGCATCTCCCCGTTCTGCCTAGCAACAGTGACACTGATCTCTGCTCCCTGTGATCAGTGATCTGTAAAACACAGCCACGCCCCCCACAGTTAGCAACACGCCCCTAGGACACACTTAACCCCTACACTGCCACCCCTTCACTGGTTAACCCCTTCACTGCCAGTGTCATTTACACAGGAATCAGTGCATTTGTATAGCACTGATTGCTGTATAAATGACAATGGTCCCAAAAATGTGTCAAAAATGTCTGATGTGTCTGACAAAATGTCGCAGTCACAATAAAAATTGCTGATCACCGCCATTACTAGTAAAAAAAAAAAAAATATTAATAAAAATGCCATAAAACTATCCCCTATTTTGTAAACGCTATACATTTTGCGCAAACCAATCAATAAACGCTTATTGAGATTTTTTTCACCAAAAATATGTAGAAGAATGCGTATCGGCCTAAACTAAGGAAAAAATATTTTTTTTTATGTTTTTGGGGGATATTTATTATAGCAAAAAGTAAAATATAATGTGTTTTTTTCAAAATTGTCGCTCTTTTTTTGTTTACAGCGCAAAAGGACGTCATGGAGCCACGTCACGCGACCGCGCAATTGTCAGTTAAGCAACGCAGTGCCGAATCGCAAAAAGTGGTCTGGTCTTAAGCCAGCAAAATGGTTCGGTCTGAAAGTGGTTAAAGTACAAACAAATAAGCATCCTTATTTTTAAAACAGCATCCAATAGCATATGTTCTTTAGATGTTTATCATTTCAAGGTTTTCTTTTCGAAGTAAGGATGATGTGAAATTTTGTCAAAATGGAAACTTAAATTTATTTATTGAGCTGCTCAGGCAAAATTTGATTTAAAAGAAAAAAGGATTTACTTTTAAAGTTTTTTTTTAGAGAGTATGTGTGTTTTTTTTTGTATTTAGGGTAGCTGAACTTTTTTATTTAGTGTCGTTGTTTGAATTAGTGTTTTTTTGGGGGGTATTTGGTTGTTATTTAGGTACTGTTGCATTATTTTACTTTTTTCGGTCTGTTTTTTTCTTTCTGTGAAAAGAATAATTAGGCTAATGAGAGGCCATTTGTTGGCACAAGAAAATGTCTAGGATATTTGAAAGGAGCTTCTGTAACCCTCAGGAACATTTAGAGCCCATTGCACAAATATCTCTTTAATTTTGCCTTCCAAAATGCCTCCAAAGGATTTCACAGAAATTGCAAAATTTTGCCAAACATCTCACAATTTTTCAGGAATTTTGGGAAGAGGACAACTCTAATCTTTGATCATCGCAATTTATGCATTTACCCTGTAAATATGCACATGTGCTCCACGTGTTAGAAAGGCTGTCCACAAGGTTTAGGAGTGTATCTATGGGAATGTTTGACCATTCTTCTAGAAGCACATTTGTGAGGTCAGGCACTGATGTTGGAGAGAAGGCCTGGCTCAGTCTCTGCTCCAATTCATCCCAAAGGTGTTCTATCGGGTTGAGGTCAGGACTCTGAGCAGGCCAGTCAAGTTCCTCCACCCCAAACTCGCTCATCCATGTCTTTATGGACCTTGCTTTGTCATGTTGGAACAGAAAGGGGCCATCCCCAAATTGTTCACACAAAGTTGGGAGCATGAAATTGTCCAAAATGTCGTGGTATGTTGACGCCTTAAGAGTTCCCTTCACTGGAACTAAAGGGCCAACCCCTGAAAAACATCCCCACACCATAATCCCCCCTCCGCCAAATGATTTGGACACAAAGTGCACAAAGCAAGGTCCATAAAGACATGGATGAGGGAGTTTGGGGTGGAGGAACTTGACTTGCCTGCACCAACCTTTGGGATGAATTAGAGTGGAGACTGCGAGCTAGGCCTTTTCGTCCAACATCAGCGCCTGACCTCACAAATGCGCTTCTGGAAGAATGGTCAAACAATCCCAAAGACACCCTCGTAAACCTTGTGGATAGCCTTCCCAGAAGAGTCGAAGCTGTTATAGCTGCAAAGGTGGGTCAAATTAATATTGAACCCTACGGACTAAGACTGGGATGCCATTAAAGTTCATGTGCGTGTAAAGGTAGGCGCCCCAATACTTTTGACAATATAGTGCATATATATATATATATATATATATATACACAAATATGTATATATTCTATTCTAGATCCTACTGAATCTCATCCAATGCCACTTAAACAATGCTACTTTTTGATGCTACTTATAGATAGCAGGCTTGGGTCACGTACTGCAACTTGGGTAAACACAAAACATCTCCTGTGTATAGTTCTAAAATGCACCATTAGATCCCAATAAGAACACTGTGGAGGGTTGGGAGGTGGGAATCTTCTGTGTAGTGTGAGACCAATTAACACGTTTCGCTGAGACAGTCGCTTCCTCTGAGGGTGACCTTTTTAATATGGACCATGAGAGCAAACAATAAAATTTGATTGAGAAAACCTGAGTATAATGTGAAATATTTCTAAATAAATTCCTATTCTACGTAAACAAATAATCTGATGGTCATTTAAATAGGACACCTCATTAAAACCCCAGGCATGCTTTTATTAGGTAATGTCCTTTTGCGCATTATATTTTTTGTGTACAATTGCAGGTAGAGTTGAACAATATTTCATTTTTTTTGCTGCTGGTTTGACCAGATTTACAGTTTTTATGTATCATTTTGCAATGTAGTCTTTTGATAAATATGCTGAAAAATATACAAATGAAAGTCTAGTTAGTTATATATATTTTGGATACTGTATGTCTGAGCTCTACTGTAGAGTACTCTACTGACCAAACAGCTGTGCTGATTTGTTACTTGTGCAATAGATAATAAGGTGTATTGGGAATAGTAGGAGTATGGAGGCAGATAGCACGTAATACTTTATGAGAAGAATAATTGAAATATAAGGGTAGGTAAACAAAAATGAGGAGAATAACAGAGGTATGGGGGTAGATGATGACCTGTGAGAAAACTTACTGTAGTATGAAAATAGATACCGGTAATAACATATCAGAGGAATAATTGGAAATTAAGGGGTAACTCCAATTTTGTGTTCAATCTAAGTTTATTGAAAAACGTTTTTACATACAAAATTGTCATACATAGATAGTACGAACCACCAACCACAATACAAAACAAAAAAAATATACAATATCTGTATATTGTATATTTTTTCAACTGTACCTGCAATTGTACACAATTGCGCAAAAGGACATTACCTAATAAAAGCATGCCTGGGGTTTTAATGAGGTGTCCTATTTAAATGATCATCAGATTATTTGTTTATGTAGAATAGGAATTTATTTAGAAATATTTCACATTATACTCAGGTTTTCTCAATCAAATTTTATTGTTTGCTCTCACGGTCCATATTAAAAAGGTCACCTTCAGAGGAAGCAACTGTCTCAGCGAAACACGTTAATTGGTCTCACGCTACACAGAAGATTCCCACCTCACAACCCTCCACAGTGTTCTTATTGGGAACTAATGGTGCATTTTAGAACTATACACAGGAGATGTTTTGTGTTTACCCAAGTTGCAGCACGTGACCCAAGCCTGCTTGGGTCACGTACCCCACAAAAAAAAGCACCCCAAAGAAAAAATATAAAAAAAATAGGACATGTGTTATATAGGCCTATGCTAGTAGACTAATAGACAAGTACGATTCCGTATCTATAGTGAGGGTGCTAAGCACCAATTATTGGGTATTGGGGCGCAGTGAACCACAGCCCTCCAGTACCGTTAAGAGTTATGGTCTAAAGTACTTCGGTACTTAACATCAGGCAGCAACTCCAAGGACAGTATAGGTGGAAAAAAAGAGAAAAAAAAAAGGGGATGGGGAAATAAAATTAGAATTAAAGCAGCCAGGAGTAAGCAATCATAGAGAAACTTTGCATAGTTAGATTTGGATCCTACAATGATTCCACAAGGGGATTCCGAATTTCAGTTGACTCCCTGAATATCCTCCGAGGGGCCCATATCTGATGACATTGTTCGCATGTATCCAATTCATATGCCAAGAGGGACTCCATCCTTTCCATATAATCCATCTCTGAGATCCACTCAGTCACAGAGGGGGACTGTGCCGACCTTAAATGGCATGGTATAACCGATCTCGTTGCTCTCAACCAATGTCTAGACCTTTTTTGATATATTTAAATAGAAAAAATAGCAAAAAAAAATAGCATATACAATTACTACACAAGTCATATTGTAATTGAATGTTATTAAAAATGTACCTTTCGTTTTCAATTAGCAATGCAATTTAACATGGAAGCCTGGAGGTGTTCTGTACACAGATAGTATATGGAATAGCCCCCAGAAATGTAATTTCCTGCTTGTCTGATTGGCTCACTTATTTTTCCAGAAGTCTGCACTTAGATACAAGTCAGATTTTGGACATTCCCTGCAACAAAAAAGTCATTTTTTGTGAGATATTCCCCTCAAAAAAAAAATCATATCTAAAAAGGAATGCAGGCTGAGCCAATTTCCTCATCAGGACCATACATGTGCAGCAGCTCATTGATAATTATAAAGTCTCTCCCATTATCATCCACAGTTAGCATGGACACAGACAAACAAATAGCCATTTCATCAGAATAACAAAACGTAGGAATCTGCAACAAAGTTTGTTAAAGTCCCTGGAATGTACATAGATCACCCAGAGGGGAATGTTTTATTTTCTGCAAAAGTGGAGTTACAGTATTCTGTAGCAGCTGATAATGAAGTATGAGGTGTATAATTGAAGTATGAGAGGGGAAAATGATCTGTTTGCAGAATATTAAAGTGATTGTAAAGTCTTGTTTTAAAAAAACAAAACAAAAACAAAAATGTTATACTTACCTTCTCTGAGCAGCCCAGATCCTCCTCTTCTTGGGTCCTTTGTTGCTGCTCCTGGCCTCTCCCTCCTGTTGCTTGCCCCCACAGCAAGCAGCTTGCTAATAAGCATGACAGTTGTGTATTTTTTCAACCAGACTAACTAAGTAACTGTATACCGTATTTATCGGTGCATAACACCCCCCTTTTTACCTTAAAATCAGGGGAAAATCGTGGGTGCGTGGTATACGCCGATCCCCGCCAATCCTCCGCTGATTGTTTTAAAACGAGCAAGCGGAGCCGAGATACAGAAAGCCGAGAGTACTTCGGCTATTCTCGGCTCCTCTCTCAGTCCCGCGAGAGGAGCCGAGACTAGCCGAAGTACTCTCGGCTTTCTGTATGTCAGCGGTGCTCGCTCCTATCGCAATCAGTGGAGGTGGGCGGGGCTGCGAGAGAAGCCGAGAATAGCCGAAGTACTCTCCGCTTTCTGTATGCGAGAGGAGCGAGCGCTGCTGACAATCAGTGGAGGTGGGCGGGACTGCGAGAGAAGCCGAGAATACCCGAAGTACTCTCGGCTTTCTGTATCTCAGCTCCGCACGCTCCTCTCCTCTCACAGTCAGCGGAAATCGGCGCCAAATTTAAATCAGGGAAATGCTGAAGAGTCTGGCAAGGCTGCAAAGGCACTGGGCAAGGCTGCAAAAGCACTGGGCAAGGCTGCAAAGGTACTGGGCAAGGCTGCAAAGGTACTGGGCAAGGCTGCAGATGGACACTGGGCAAGGCTACAATGATGGACAAGGCTGCAGATGAACACTGGGCTAGGCTGCAATGATGGACAAGGCAGCAGAAGGACACTGATAAAGCTGCATTGATGGGCATTTAAATGTAATTTTTTTTCCTTAAACTTCCCTCCTAAAAGTTTTTTTCCTTAAAATTCCCTCCTAAACTTGGGGTGCGTGTTATAAGCCGGCGCGTGTTATACAGCCGATAAATATGGTATATGCGATATGAGGGCAAATGAAGATCTGTAAGAGGAATAAATGGGTATCATTGTTACCCAATCATGGATTTCATGGGTAATGACCTGTGAGGGAAATAATGGGTTATGAGGATTGATTTTGATCTATGAGCGTAGTTATTGGGTATAAGGGCAGTTGATGATCTGTGATGCTAATAATTGGGTATGAAGGTAGATAAGGTTCTGTGAAGGGAATTCTTTGGAGTATAAAGGTATATCTAATATCAGTTTATCATAGGAGCAATTTGATGTATGAGGGCAGATAATACAGCTAAATTAACTAAATCTTGTTTAATAAAAGACCGTCCCGAAGGGCATTCATATTTATTTAAACTAACTTCACATTACTGAATAAAATGTTAAATTATCAACTTTAAAGATGGGATTTGTCATATAACTTGTTCCTATGTTCTTGTACAGATTCATGAACTATCCAATTGAGTATAGACTTAAGGAAATAGCTTCAAGTAATTTGCACTTGTACATCCAATTCGCATGTCAGGGGACTGTGACCGGCTCTCTATGGAGCCGGTTCACACAGCTCCAGGATGGCTGCGGAGCGAATTGTACAGGAGTCCTGTGCATCTCCTGGTCTGTTTCAGGTCCGAATTCAGCCAAAAATTCAGACCAAAATCGGACATGAAACGGAGAACAGGGAAAAACTCCGGTGTGAGCCGCTCCACACAACCGTGTGAACCCAGCCTTATAAAGAAAAAATATATCATTTGATGCAAGAGGGTTTACATTTTTATTTCCTTGCCCAGTTGTATATATGTATGATACTAAAAGTATTTGTTAGGTGTGGGTTTATGGGCATTGGTCACTTGCTGCTTATATATAGATTTACCTAGGTTTACATAAAGTGATATTTAACCTCCCTGGCGGTATGATTCTGTCTGGAATTTAGTGCTGAAAGCGGTACAATTATTTTGCATGGAAATTTGGCGTTTTTATATTGTAGGCATGCAATTCTTATGAATAACTCACTTAAATCTGTCCGAACCAGAGTCTAGTAGACATCCCGGGTATGATAAAGTTTGAAACATAAAATCATAAATTATAATAAAATAAAAATATATAAAAAAATGATTCAATAATGTAATCAAATCAAAAACACTGAAATTTGCTCAGTTGCAGAATAGTTGCTGTCATTAAATTTAGTGTTTGATGATGAATTGTGATTCTAATTTATTATCGCTGTTTTCTAGCTGGTCTAAAACCACTTTTGACATAAAGGGACACTTTTTGGTTGCTATGGACAATCTCCAGTTTCCAGGCAGAAAAAAATCTTTTTATTATATAAAATTACATGCAGGGCACTGGGCAGACCACTAGGGACAAAGGGGATGTGTATTTTTTGTATACAGTACTGTAATCTGTAAGATTACAGTACTGTATTTGTATTGTGTTTTTAAACTTTTTTTAATTTGGCGCCGATCTCCGCTCCCATGCGTTGTAACGTCGCAGGGAATGGAGATCAGCGGCACTCGGGCACTGTGTGAATCGAGCGAGCAGACGGCTCGCACACACAGCGGGGAGACATCGCAGGATCCAGGGGACGAGGTAAGTAACTCCCACCTGTATCCTGCAACGCAAGCCCGAGTCTGGCTCGGGGTTACCGCTTTTGGTACTGAAGTTCCTGCCCCGAGCCAGACTCGGGAATACCGCCAGGGGGGTTAAATGCAAGGGCCCTAGCAAACCATGTAACTGTCACCAGGCCAAGATGAACTAGGGGCCCAGAGTTGTCTGACTACACAGAGAATTATGTAGGTAGTGAGTGCATTTGGCAAATGCATTTAGATGAAATGTTTAAAAAAATTGAATCTTCTAAACAAATTATATAAAAAAAACAAATTGTATTCTGAATCACTAAAAGAACTGTCTTTGAGATGGAAATTGGAAAGACAGAAGGATGTTTTCACAATGAGGTCCCATCACACAGTTATGGATCTACTAGAATGGGCAATGACGACTTAGAAATCTACAGCTTGAACTTATCTTATTCAACAATGTTATACACCTAATGGAGCTTACTGTACATTACATCAAAAAGACTTATGCCGCGTACACATGGCCGGACTTTGCATTGGGCAAAACTCCGGAAAAATTGAGAACAGGCTCTCAATGCCGACAGAAAAAGACCGGTCGGAATATCCGATGAAAAGCTCCCATCTGACTTTTTCCATCAGAAATTCCGGCCGTGTGTGCATAACTGTACCTTTTTGTGTTCCTTGTAAAAATAGGTTAATGTTTACTTGTGATCAATCAATCCCATCTTTAGAGAAAACAGTGAACTATACAAACTCCACCTGTCGATAAATAACTAGCAATAAAAACTTAAGCTGGCTATAGACTAAGCATAGACTTTTCTTCCCTGAAACCATGGACCACAGTCAGTGTTGATGGGGGAATTTCTCCCGCTGGGCCATTGTGTTCTACAGGCAAGGGAAGCTGTCCACACGTGGAGAACACCATTATTATTGCCAGTGGCTACAACAGCCGCTGGCAAGAAGCGCATGTAAAATCAATCACTCAACTTGGGTACATTCAGCCTGCCCATACATGATTCGAATCTTGTCTGGTTCAGCAGAAACCGTCTATGGCAAGATTTACTCTAGAAATCACACATGTACCTGACTTATTTCTGTGGTATGAATTTAAGCCTGGTACACACTGTGAGTTTTTATTTTTATTTTTTTTCAACCTAGCGGGCTGAACAAAAAAAATGAGGAGCTTGAGAGGAGTTCACTGTACTAACTATGTGACGTTAGTACAGCAATCTCCCCGCTGAGCTATTGTGTTTTGACAGAGGGACTGCCCCTCGCCAGAACACACTAGTCAATGCTGGCAGCCATTGGCTGCCAGTGCTGATTGGATTGCCGATCAGATGCTGATTTTCCAGCATGCCCGTTTGACAGAAGTCAGCCTTCAGCCAGCTTCTGTCTGACAGGCTGGTGTACACACAGGCCAGATGTCAGACGTTTTTTGTTGAACTGGCTGATACCGGACGATGTTCGGCCCCTGTGTACTAGGCTTTAGACCAGGGATGTCCAACTTTTTGACCTTCCTGGGCCACATGGGAAGAAGAGGAATTGTCTTGGCCTGCATATAAAATCTAAAAACATCCATTTAGCCGCAATTACATGCCACGTTTAGCTGCATTTACCCACGTTTGCGTCTAGAAGCGCTTGTAAAAAAAAAATTGTTTTTTGTTCAAATGAAAAATGACTGTAAACGGTAAACGGTAAACAGTAAACGGTAACATGCGAGTTACCATGTTTAGCAGCGTTTACAAGCTGTTACAGGCGTTTGGCGTTTCAAATGCCTCGGAACATCCATCTGCACCCATTTTTTTGCGTTCCAAAAAAGGCTTCTAAACTCAACTGCGTAGAAACTACTATAAACGACTCTGTGTACATGTGCTAAAATGATAACATAGAGGAGAGTTCAGGGGCAGCTGAAAAAAACGCCCAATTGCTCCCAAACGTCCGTTTACCAGTACCAGTTAACAAACCCCAATTAAGAAAGCATGATCCAGTTTGCTCCAGTGAGGGGAAAAAAATCCTTCCTGATCCCCTAAAAGGCAGTCAGATATTTTGTGGATCAACTACCGCTGGTGTTAATACCACAAACTGAGCAGCAAAAGCCAGAAAGATGACAAATATTGTGATGATTCCTTCAAGTAGTGAACATCTAATATGCTTGAAGCATAGAAGATAACAAGGATCTTGTCATCCTATGGAGAGGTGGGGGAACAACTGGACATCTGCTTTCAGGTGAGCTAACTTAGCATTTTCAGTAATTCCTCCTTTGCAAAAATAAAAACATATAAGCCAATCAGAAGTTGAATTTAAATAAATATAATTTATTTGTCATGTTAGCTATATGGTCTCAATGATCCACAATGAAAAATAATGCATCGACTGATTAGCCCAGGTTTGTCTATCTGTCTGAGTAAGAGATCTACCCTCATCTGCTGACTTGCACAGCGAAGCAGGGAATAAGCTTTCAGCACATGTTAGATACAAAGTTTAAGCCAGCCAATACCAAGGACTTTTTGTCTGCCGATAAAAGTTATCCTTTATTCCATAACACAGGAGACATACGGGCAGTGATACATGGCAGCATCAGAAATCTCTCCAACTTATAGAAAATGTACCATCTGGGAATGCACACAAATCCTTTATCAAGCCTGGAGTTTACAATATGAAGTTCACTTCATCTTCCATGAACTTCCATCTTATATGTGAAAGTTTAAATCCCAATACTCACTAAACATTAGGAAATATTGTCAACCAAGCAGTGTAGAAGACAGTTGAGTGGTCCTGAAAGAGAGCTAGAGAGCTGTGACAGTTGATCAGTTTCTGGTAAAATTGTTAAAAGATTCAGATTAGCTTTTCTAAAGCTGTATGTAAAGTTCATAAAAAAACTTATGAGTAGACATTCAAGGGAAATTTAAACTCCACTAAGCTCAAGACCATACATAACTATGCCATTTTGTTTGCACTACATGAACATGTTTAATTCCCAGCTTAGTAAGGCATATTTCAGTCAATAGTCTCACAGATTCAGTGATCTAATTTACACTAAGAAGAGAGAATTGTTTTAATTCATTCATTATTTGATCTCAGGATACTTTTCTTTTAGAAAAGTTAAATTTATAAACTTGTTGGTAGTGCCTTTTTGGAGAGACCATTCCCATGGTGGTGCTAGTGGGTGAAGTTTTGGCTCTTTTATATTATTTATATTATGGTGTGGGTAGAGTTCTGGGCAGAAGGTGGATTGGAGGAACTGGCTACCCATGACTTACAGTTTGTAGGTCTGTAGTCTGAAGAGTAGTTGGCCTTTGGGGCTGAGCCCAGAGGTACTTTGTGTGAGAACCCACTGCTGGAAGAGCAGCTGGGAAGATGGGTGGACGTTAAGGGTTCATGTTGAAGGCAATGGGGTTCTCTGCCCTGTAAAAGAGAAAGGAGTGAAGATGTGAAATTGTTTACTGTTATGCAAGAAGAACAAATGCAACTTAACAGGTTCCATATTCTGAGAGGTACTGTCCTAAATAGGGATACAGTCCTCACAGGGAGTGAACATTAGTCACAGGCACCAAACTACCCAAAAGTTCCTTTACAGATTAGCTGCTGAACAGTATGGTTACTTAAAGGTTTGCTGCAGTTGTCCTTCTCAGTAGCGTGCACCACTGGTATGCTACACTGTTGCTTGATACCATGTTTGATCATCCCACTCCAAGTATTGCCATAACACAACTCCACGATGTGCAAAAAAATAGCTTACTCATCTTTCTTGGAGACAGATTCCTTATCCACCATGCAGGTATCTCTCTGTTCTTGTATTACTAAAGAAATTGCAGGAGCAGGGCACCAGTCAGTCTTTCTCAGCAACCAATCCATTCCAATAACTTGACATGCCAGGACTCACCTGTCCAAATCCAAGGCCAGCCACAAGCTACTCCCATGACCTTTCCACTGCCAATCACACAGGGACATACTGTAGAATAACAAAAGTCATACTCCATTACTTAGCCTTGCAGGTAGTAAAGAAATACAGACACGTCTTTACAAAATGACATAACTGCAGCCATCCACAGTAATTGGTTGCTGTGGTTCTCACAGTATCCTTGCCAGGACTTCCATAACTCCTACTCTCAAATTTCTTTGCCAGAACTTCCAGAATCTTTGCCAGGACTTAGAGTATCTCAAAGCTGTACACTCATTACTTTACATTGTAGCAAAATTAAATTTCTTCAGTGTTGTCACATGAAAAGATATAATAAAATATTTACAAAAATGTGAGGGGTGTACTCACTTTTGTGAGATACTGTATAAATAACTCTCTGCCAGGACTTCAGGAAAGCCTAATCTTAGGATCTTTGCCAAGACTTCCAGAATTTCTGTTAGACTTCCAATGGTAGCTACAGAATCCCTTTCAGGGCTAGGAGTGGTATTTGCAGAAACCGTGCCAGGACTTCCTGTAGTACTTGCAGAATCTCCACCAGGACTTGCAAAGCTCCCTAAAACAATGCTGGGCATGTCCTCCAACCAAAAGGGAATTTTAGCTCCAGCCTTTGAAGTGGCTAGGGCTGTGTCTTTTCACCAGCTATCATTTGCACAAAATAGCCATTATACTTACTGGTTGTCTTGCTTGTTGCTAACTCAGGTAACTACTGTGTTTCCTGACAACCTTTTCCTGGACCTAACTACTTTCCTTCATAGTGTTTCATGTGTAGTCTCCCAATCATAACAATTTTGTCTTTACTTAGACCCTTGGTGGGGCAATCCTGAGGGCTTCAACCTGGTGACAGATTGCATTGAAGAAAATTGGGACCCCTAGGGTATCTGACCCATCTCCACCATTATGATTTCTAAAGAAGACCAGCTGTCACTTAGACGCTACACCTTGGCTGAACCTACACCACCTGCCAGGGGGCACCATAACATTCAAAATGCAATATAATAGGTTGCAGGTGATGTCAGGTGAACCCTCTGGAGCAACAACAAAACATCATATTTATTTAATTAATGAAATAATTTTACTTCTCAGTTTGAGCTATGTTATTTTAATGGTAGGTTATGCAGGCACTATTAGAACACGTCTGGCTTCCTGTCAGTTCAGTACAGGCCTCAGCCAGCTGCTGGCTGTTTAAGCTGAAGAGGTTGCTAGGCAACCAGAGAGGCTCATTAGAGAGACCACACTGCTGATTAGTTAAAAAAAAAAAAAGGGTATGAAACTAAAATGGATTAATTATTTAATTAACTAATTGATGATCAACTTCTTTTTAATTATTCACATAATTAAAGAAGTGTAACTACAACACTGCCCTTATCTACTGTGTTGATACAGTGATGAGATTTGAGGAGGCTGCTTGTTCTAGAAAGGCTGAGGTGCTCAGTAGACAGAATATTACCAGCATCCTCTTATGTTTTATACAGAAAATTCCAAGTTTATCAGTTCCCATCTAGACTATATTATGAGAAAATCTAATTACTGTAAAGGATATGGGGAGAACTTGATATGTGAGACAATTCTAAAAATGTACCGTAAATGTTTTTCTTAATATTAATAATTATCTTATTTATTTCCTTTTTTAAATTATTAAAAAACAAAATGCAAAACTCGGAGGCACATTTTCAGGCTTATTGAAAGGAAACCTTTTATTCTGTTTTACAAGTCCTACCACAAGGTCACTGCTGTTACCTTAATTAGTTATATGTCTGGGAAGCACTGGGCACGTCCTATTACGAAGGACTCAACTAATCTGACTTTGGGGCATCTATCTCCTGTTTCAATTCTCCACCCATACACAATTCCATTATGCAATGAAACCACTCCAGTTTACATTAAACTGTACAGACTTAGGGACGTTGGGTGGAATGAGGCATTGGTCACATGGTGTCTTCCAAAGAGAAAGGTTGCAGGAGAGCTGGCCAATTTACACAAGCAAAGGAAGCCTAAAGCAGAATATTCTACAGGACAGATATGGAAATCTCTGTCTTAAGCTGGCCATACTCAATTTTTCTTGCTCAGCCTATGGGCTGAACAAAAGACAATCTGCATGGATATAGTATTCCCCGCTGATTTATTTAGGCAGCTGCAGATGCAGTCATTGTTTGGCCGATAATTTCCCACCTGAGTCAGTTAGATTGTTGCCGTTTCAGCAGGAATCATCTAAAATTGTATCCATCTATAGGGGACTTTAGGCTTTTTTTTTAAGACGGCAGATCAATTTATATATACTAATGTCTATACATTGATCTGGCAATATGTAGGCAACAGATTTATGAACTCATCTGAATATGGTATGACCCAGTTAGCTACAGCTGTTTGAATCTAGGCTTTCTGTTTTCAATTAAAGTGAACTTACTGGTCATTCTGTTTTTTTCAGGGCTATGGGAGTTGACAGGTTTTAACCCTGAACCCTGGATGTCAGGACCCTTGGTAAAAAAATGTAAACTCATTTTAAAAGCGGAACCCGGTGGGGGAATTAAAAATCTAAAATGGCTGACAGGTTGACTTTATACAAATGACAAATGGGTCTTGGACCTGATGTATGAAATTATAGTTCTAGATACACAAATTATGGTATTATTCACTCCGCACTCCCCCCCCCTTTTCCCTGTCTCATGGAGCGATTATTGACCAGGCCCCCGTCACCACCGTGTTAGAATACCGGGCCGGCCGCTCGGCTCCTCTGTGGCAGAAGAGAGGAGGAGTCTGAGTAAGCAGTGCAGCAGTGCCAGGCCAGTCTTTCAGTGAATGAGCATGGCCCGGTTGCACGGCGCACGCCACACTGTGGGAGGAGCGAGTGCTGGCGGCCACGCTGCTGTGCTGTGTAAGTGAGCTGCCTGGGCTGGACTGACTTCACTGCATCACACAAGGAATCCGAACCCCTGCAGAGCAATCTCATCACTGTAATCTATACAACAAGGTTTATTATTTTAAAATTTTCTCTTTATGGTTGACCTGGGTCGAGGGAAAGGGTACTTTGGAATGGGTCGTGTATCGGAGTGCTGCTGTGTACGTACCCTGTACATACTGTATACAAATTGCCAGTGTTGTAGTCCCTGGAGGACTACAACACCCATTTTAGTACACCATTTGGATAAGAATATTTTTTTATCTTATTTTCCTCCTCTAAAACCTAGGTGCGTCTTATGGTCAGGTGTGTCTTATGGAGCGAAAAATACAGTATCTGCATAAATTGAAAATTATTAATTTATTTATGAATTAGAGTACCATTTATTTTAATATTATTTAAAAAAAAATAAGGAAGCGCAACACAGATCTTCTTTAAAGCAGAAGTAAACCCATTGATTTAACAGTCTAAAAAAAAAAGGCATTCCGTGAATGCTAACTGCACATTGGCTGTGCTCTCAACCAAACAGTCAAACCATCCAATGGCTGGTGTCATAACGGATCACATGTAAAAAAAACACAGATCTTCTTTAATAGTTTGCCTACAGTTTCTCTTTGTTAATAAACAATCTGTTTTTTCAGCTTTTACACTATGGTTATTGGGAGCAGATGAAAATGCAGGGTCTAATCCAGTTTCATTCTGTTTTCAGTTATTTTCTAGCATTGCAGAGTACCCAGTCTGTGGCTTTCTGTAAAGTGTCAGCATAAGACTAGTAGCTCAAGGCACCAGTATTTTGAGTACTAGATAAAGTGTGCTATTTCCAGAGGTTTATTTAATGTTAGAGATTATATGAGGGGTTAGCATAAGTAAGTGTTAGGGCCAAGAGTTAGAACATTAAATGTTACGGTTTAATAGTAAGTGGTAAATGTTAAGATGCAGGGTGTTAGTGTTAAGTAAGGATAAGGTTATGCGTTCAGAATAAAGTGGAACTTCATTGGAAACTATTTTTGTTTTGCATAGAAAGGAGAAGACTATTGCCGCGTACACACGGTCGGACTTTCCGACAGGAAATGTTTGATGTGGGCTTGTTGTTGGAAAGTCCGACCGTGTGTATGCTCCATCAAACATTTGCTGTCGGAAGTTCCGGCCACAAATGTTTGAGAGCAGGTTATCAAATTTCCCGCCAACTTAGCTTTGTTGTCAGAAATTCCAATCGTGTGTACACAAGACCGTCGCACAAAAGTTCACGCATGCTCGGAATCAAGCAGAAGGAGCCACACTGGCTATTGAACTTCCTTTTTCTTGGCTCGTCGTATGTCACCGCTTTCTCACGTTTGGAATTTTGGGCCAACATTTGTGTGACCATGAGTATGCAAGTTTGAGCCAATATCCTTTGGAAAAAAATCCACGGTTTTGTTTTCGGAAAGTCCGATCGTGTGTACGGGGCATTAGACTCTCCGTTCTTTGTTCTCACTGCTATCTGCATCCTCATTGGGAAGATTTCCCTTCACTTCCTGTCCTAGTGTCACAGGAAGTGAATTCAATCTGGCCATGGTAAGTGGAGATCTCACATTTAATAGTTATTTGAAACAGGTGGTCTCATTAGAAGACTTCCCCTTTTACTTCTGTTCTAGTGACAACCATAAAATGCTGAATTTCTCCTTCCCTTATGTCCTTGTGACAGTGGTTGCCAGAACTGATAGTGGGGATGTACAATGAGATCGTTTAATTAGATTGTGTAATGTGTGGGGACAGTTTTCATTAAAAAGGGCTCAAAAGAACGATGGTATGTAGGAAGGTCATTGGGTAGCTATGAACTGAGCAGGACACACTTACAGTACATATGTATATATATATATATATATATATATATATATATATATATATATATAAAATGTTATATACAGTTCTAAGTATTTTTCTAGCAAAAAAATGCATATTTTTACAGTTATGAGAGAAATTATTCATATTCTCTGAAAAATGGCCAAGAAATCATAAATTCTGCCAGGGTATGTAAACTTATGAGCACAACTGCATATTCTTTGGCATTGGAAGGCTTACCTTTATTTGAATTTGTATCTAGTTCTACAAGTCTGTAATCACATAGTTGCCTCAAACAGAAAAAAGTGTTAAACCAAAGAGAGTTAATAGAAACTTCTTCACTCTCTTATTTACACTGACTGTACACTGTTCAGTTTATACACAGGGCAGGGGGAGATAATCCAGGCTGTACGCTGGTATTTACACAGAACCTCTAAGTGATAAAACAGGGGACGACAGAAGATTTGGGCTGGGAAGACGATCGATTCTGTTTACCTGTGTGGAGAAGCCATTGGATTTATTGTCAGTGTGCACAAGTCATGCACATCACTTGTACGCAAAACAATATTGGCAACTGGAAACTTGCTAAACAGGAATACAGTTGTCTTTTAACGGCCCATAAATATAAATTACATGTTGACAACATGCACACTGCTTATACAGAGACTCCTTAACAAAGAACTCCATTAAAAATGCTCAGTTTAGTACTGCTGTATATTCAAGAAAAATACTCTGGAAATTATGCAATACGTGCTTGTAAGCACTTGTTGTATTCAATTGTGTCTCTGTCTCTTTTGTCTCTGTCTCTCAGCTCCTAAGCTGAAATTTTAAATCAGGTTGATGGTAGCAGTAATTACACAAAAAAGACAGTTCAAGAAAATGCATTCAGACTGGATAGTTTCATAATACATGTACTAGTCTTGGGTATGGTGGCAGTATATACAAAAAGTGGCCAAAAGTTTCTGTTCACCTGACCATTACACCAATATACAGTAAACTTGTTGGATATCCCATTCCAAAACCATTGGCAGAGTTATACAGGCATACCCCACTTTTAAGTACACAATGGAGTTTATTTACTAAAGCTGGAAAGTGCAAAATCAGGCTCGCTTCTGCATAGAAACCAATCAGCTTCCAGGTTTTATTACCAAAGCTTAATTGAACAAGCTGGGGTTAGAAGCTCATAGGTTTCTATGCAGAAGTGAGCCTGATTTTTCACTTTCCAGCTTTAGTAAATAAACCCCTTTGTGTACTTGTGGGGTATGCCTGTAGTTGCCCCACTCCACTTTGTCAGTGTACAAGCCTTCACTCCTCTGGGAACGTTTTCCACAAATTTTTGTACTGTGTTTCGAGGTATTTGTGCTCATTCAGCCAATATGGCATGTGTGATGTCAGGTAATGTTGGACGAGAAGATCTGTCTCGCGATCAGTTCTGTAACCCATCCCCAATGTGTTCAGTAGGGTCAGAATTTTGTGCAAGCCACTCAAATTCCTTCACACCAAACTCACCAAACCATGTTGGGAAACAATTCAACACATGCTCGGAAGCATTAAACTTAATTTTCTCGGCTCGTTTTAGTGTTGTACATCACCATGTTCTTGTCGGTCAAAAGTTCTGAGATCTTTTGTGTGACCGTGTGTATGCAAGCCAAGCTTGAGCGGAATTCCATCGGAAAAACCATCCAAGATTTTTCAGACAGAAAATCCACTTGTGGGTACACGGCATTAGACCTGTTCCTTGGTATATATGACCCGCTGATTCAAAAAAATTGCACCAATCAGCTCTAGTTTTTAAAATACAGCATAAATCCATAAGCAGCTCTTCGCTCTTTCACTCTAGTCACCAAACAACAGGATATAAATATAGCAAAATACGTTGGGATGATTCAGGCATCACCATTATGAAGTAGCCATAACCTCTGCGGGGCTCAATCTGCAAAAACGGAACAATATGAGTGGCAATATAAACACACTCTTATACAATCATAACTATAATACAATTAATAGCATGTACTTTAGAATCCAGTGTTTCAGATATAAAATTACAGTTGGAAGAACGTAAACACTCACTATACCTGCTAACCTGTATGAAAAAACACAAACCAGTTAAAGTGAAAGTTCAGCCAAAGACTAACTAACTCTAAATCTACTGACAGCCACATTCTAAGACTAATTTAACTAACCCTGTAAAGCAAAATTCGCTATATATACCTTTTCTGAAGCCGATCTGGTCCGGTATCCAGTGGCGGATGCTGTGTGGAAGAGACAGCCGACAACGGCTGTGAAGTGAGGTCACCTATTTACTTGCAATGGGGCTTTCGTTGTTGGATGCCTCTCCTACACACGCCTACACAAGCCGCCACTGACAGCTCAGCGTGGGATCGGACCAGATCAGCTGCCAAAAAGGTATGTGTAGCGATTTTTGCTTATGTAAAGATAGATAGATCTAAGGCTAAGGCTTAGCCTGTAAGGCTAGATAGATCAGTCTAATGCCCCGTACACACGGTCGGAAATTCCGATGGAAAATGTCCATCAGACCATGTTGTCGGAAAATCCGACCGTGTGTGGGCTCCACCGGACTTTTTCAGTCGGAATTTCCGACGGAAAAAATTTGAGATCCTGCTCTCAAATTTTACGACAACAAAATCCGATCAGACTTTTTCCGATCGTGTGTAGAGAATTCCGACGGACAAAGTGCCACGCATGCTCAGATCAAATTACAGATTTTGTGGTCGGAATTTCCGAACGTTTGTACGGGGGCTTAGAATATGGCTGCCAGTAGATTTAGAGTTAGTTCGTTTTTGGCTGAACTTCTACTTTAACATAAGAACAACAAGTTGGTCAGCAAGATCTTTTCTAAAACTGACTTAAAAATTCTATAAATGCAACCATTTCTAAGAAACAAGAGCTGATGCAGTCTAGTCATTGCAATTTTCTGAATCCGCTTCACAAATAACCCCAATAACAGGTCTAATAAGCAAAGGTACCAGGAAAAAATATATTTTGTTGGGCTGTGTAATGAACGGGATATCCTAATGTAGCACACAGTGACATGTGAGGTAGCTTGCAATAAAGTTGATACTGAACTGTTTAATTTACATTATATCTTTTTTTTTGTATAGGGAAAATTGCTCTGTATTTATTTTAATAAAAAAAAAAAATCTAAGTACTTTTCTCCTAATCCATATACAGCTGTCACATGACCCAGATCTTTCCCAGCCTGTCTGCTAGGAAACAAAAGCAGGAGGAGCTTCTAGTCCTCTGCTGTTGGTCACATGTTCAAAATAAAAAACAGCCTTTGGGATACAGAGTAAAAATAAATAAATCATATTAATAATTTTTTTTGAATCATCATTCAAATATATATTTGAAATCAGATCTTTATTATTATTTTTTGTCAATAACATGGTGTGAGGGTATTTCTGCCAGTCACAGCCTGTATCACGTCCCTCCAGCCTGTGTCTTAGAATAACAGGGAGATAAAGCCTCCATCAATCAAGATGTATATCCTACCCCTATTGTGTAAAGCTAGTTAGTGGGCATGGAGGAGGGAAGGAGTGGGCTGTCATTTACCACTGTGTATACGCCCACATGTGTGAATCTATAGTCACATAAGCTGCTCAGATGTAATAGGGAGGAAATGCTCAGCATAGAAACTCCCTGAAAACTGAGCATGTGCAGTAGCTGCCAACACTGCTCTGCAAAATCCCTAGCTGCATTGGGGATACAGACAGATTGGGGAGACAGAGAACAGCAGGATCAACCAGGTTTTTTTGCAGAATACAGAAAATGAATCCCATAGTGATTGAGTGACTATGAACAGCATGTAATACAGCATTTTTTGATAGTTTTTTATGATGTGGGTTAAGTGACACTTTAACACATTACAACTGAATCCAGCCTTATTGTTTTTGAAAACATAATTGTTAGGGTAGTTAATGCAGTTAAAGTAGCTGGTACTAAAAATGCAACAATTGATAGCTTTGTTTATAATGTCATGTACACTAATGCTCACAGTTTAGGTAACAAGCTTTGTAAGCTGACGGCTGTAATTTTCCAGGGATAACTTGGACATTGTTGTAATTAAGAGACATGGTTCAGGGATTCAAATGATTAGGAAATAGCTATGAAAGTGTACACACGATATAGAAAATACAGAGCTCTTCCTAGGATCTGACTTTAGAAATAAACTGATAATTCATATATGAACGTAGCAGTTTTAATTTCAAGGGGACTCATTTTATTAAAATGGGGGATTCCTAAAAAAATGAACTAAAAGGTTGTAGTAAATTGGCAGGAGTCAGTTCTCAGTGGAGACTATTAAAGTCTGCTTTCCTAAAGACAACTAGATTATATGTTCGGCAATTTACCAAAGCAAACACAAGAGAAGGAACCATCAGTACATGCATTTAAACATGTCTGGGATAAACAAAAGAGAATAAAGGAAAAAAGCAGACATGATGGACCACTTGGGTCTTTTTTCTGCCATTGGTCTTCCACGTGTCTATGTATGTTCTGGAGACGCTGTTGATTTGATCTTTTAGCTCTTCGCTCCACCTTCCTATCACAATCATTACAATTGCTCACACTCTTCCTGGTAGACCTGCCATTACTGTCAAATTTGGAAAATGGCAGCAGGATTCCCATTTCTTTTTCTGTATCTAGAGAATTAAGCCTCGTACACACGATCAGACTTTCCGATGGGAAATGTTCGATAACAGGCTGTTGGCGGAAAATCCGGCCGTGTGTATGCCCCATCGGACAATTGTTGTTGGATTTTCCGCGGACAAATGTTGGATGGCAGGTTTTTAAATTTTTCATGGACAAATGTGTGTTGTTGGATTTTCCGAGCGTGTGTACACAAGTCCGTCGGACAAAAGTCCAAAGTACAAACACACATGCTCGGAAGTAAGGACGAGCCAGAAGAGGTCGGTCTTGTAAACTAGCGTTCGTAATGAAGAATTAACATTTGTGACGTGGCAAATTATAATATCTCGAAATGCAGCGCAGATTCTCTTTTTCTTTAATGGGATAATAATGAGGCTGCTTTGCTGGTGATACTGATGGAGTTATTGCAAATTAATTTTCAAAGGCTTTTTTTTTCTAGTGATATCAAGAATTATATTTTTATGCTTTTTTTTTTTTTATTTGGACAAGTTACTACAACACCATTATCCCGTAGTTTTTAAGATCAAAAATACAACTATGTTGGTGTCTCTTGTCAATTTTACATTGTATTTTTTTTAAATGTAACTGCCTACTCCCAAACTGTCATTTGAAGTAAAACACATAGCCAAATATTATTCTCCACAATTTTTTTTTATTGTGCATTAAAAAAAGAAAACAAATAAAATTAGACATGCTATCTGCCAATAGAACTTAACCAAAAAGTGCATTCTATGCATCCAAAAATATAGAAAAATATACCAAATCAAATCATTATTCAACCAAAAAAATTATGTCAAAGCAATAACTCCAAGGCCAATAATAAATAACACGTTATCTCCTCCGATTCCGCAACATGGCTGATTGAGGAACGGTCGTTCAGAAACAAAATGAAAAGTGCAAAATAAAAAGCGCGAAATGAAAAGTGTGAAATTAAAGTGCAAATCAACACTCACCAAACTTCTACTAACACAAAATTAGCAGAAGGAGCCCAAAGGGTGGTGCTAAAAAGCTGAAAAACAACTTAGTACATCACTATGCTCGTATTTGTTGGCCAACAATTGTGTGGCCGTGTGTACGCAAGACGTTTGGGTCAACGCCCTTCGGACAAAATTCCACGGTTTTGTTGGTCAACTATCCAATCGTGTGTACGAGGCTTTAGGGGTTTATTTACTAAAGGCAAATTCACTATGCACTACAAGTGCACTGCAAGTGCACTTGGAAGTGGAGTCGCTGTAGATCTGAGGGGGACATATAAGGAAAATAAAAAACAGCATTTTTGTTTGTACATGATTGGATGATAGAAATCAGCAGAGCTTCCCCTCATTTCAGAGCTTCTGCAGTGACTGCACTTCCAAGTGCACTTGCAGGGCACTTGTAGTGCACAGTGGATTCGCCTTTAGTAAATCAACCCCTGAGTGTATTTAGCTTGAAGTGCAAACCTGGGAACTCCAGGAGAAGAGCCCCAAAAAAAAACGAACAGACGTTGGGTGATTCCAACTTCTGTTTATAACCAGCATATATGAACTGGGTGGATTTACATTTTAAGATGGTATTGTGAGATAACATCATGCTCAGTAATCCAATAGGTCAACTGTGTGTGAACAGTTATATAAGTATGTAAACTTTTTGCTTTTACTGTTATATGAAGCCAATATGGAACCATCTGAAATCAAAGGCCTTGGCCTGGTGGACTAGCACCTGAACAGATGATTAAAATTTGATCGCCTGTATAAACAATAAATTGTGAAATTTCTGTGCTCCTTCTCTGTATTGTTATGTTTAACATAAGTCTACTGAGGAATAGCACAGTCTCACATGAAGCTCACAGGACATAGTGAATGTAATGAAGCAATCGACTTCGGAACGCTGCCTGCAGCCTCTCATCTTTTAGCAGCACCTCGTGAGGCCTCTGACTGCTCTTTTATAGTTTGATTTATTAGTGGCTTGTACCTCGGATGGCCAGTGGATTCCTGTAAACATGTAGGGTGCATGCTGGTTGGAGATCAGTATAACGCTATGCTGTGAGGGACCTTCGATAGTGATGAGAATTGCTTGTTCTTTAGGGACTTAAAGGTTAGGTTAAAAACTATGAACTATTGGTCTGCCTGAAGACTGCTCCACATAATAGGAAAAACTGGCAAATCTATATTTATTACGTAAATGAAAGTCCACTTTTTGAGAAAAAAAATCAATCCTACCAATGTAATTTGTTTGTATTGCAAGCATTTTATTTAACTTTATGGAGGACTTTTACCCGAGGCTGCTTGATAAACTCATACCTATATTCCATTCACCTCCCTTCTTCCTGAGTGCTAAATTGAAGGGTCTGTCTTCTATGGTAACTTGTTTAAAAATTTTAATCATTATTTGTATACTATCATTTCATTTTTTTTCCATTATACTAACCTAAACTCCAGGCAGATATAGACACAAATTAAAGAAGCTGTGTTCATTAAAATATCATCACATGTGCATGTTTTTATAATGTAAGCCATATACGATCCTGAATTTCATTCACTATTAGGGATGGGCGAACGGTTCGGCCTGAGCATAAGTTCGGGACAAATTTTGGTTGTTCGGATGTTCTGCGAACACCAAACAATATGCAGTGTTTGGGACAAATTCGAAAGTCGCCATAAAGTCTATGGGACACGAACATAAATTATCAAAAGTGCTAATTTTAAAGGCTTATTTGCAAGTTATTGTCATAAAAAGTGTTTGGGGACCTGGGTCCTGCCCCAGGGGACATGTATCAATGCAAAAAAAAAATGCAAAAAAAAAAGTTAGAAAAATTGAGTGATTTTTAGATTTTTCACTGGAGCAGTGATTTTAATAATGCTTAAAGTGAAACAATAAAGGTGAAATATTCCTTTAAATTTCGTACCTGGGGATGTCTATAGTATGCCTTTAAAGTGGCGCATTTTTCCCATGTTTAGACCAGTCCCTGCACAAAATGACATTTCCAAAGGAAAAAAAGTCATTTAAAAGTACTCGCGGCTATAATGAATTGTTGGTCCCGGCAATACAGATAAAAGTCATTGAAAAAAAACGACATGGGATCCCCCCCAGTCCATTATCAGGCCCTCTGGGTCTGGTATAAATATTAAGGGGAACCCCGAAACGATGTAAAAAAAATTGCGTGGGGGTCCCCCCAAAATCCATACCAGGCCTTTCCGGTGTGGTATGGATATTAAGGGGAACCCTGCGCCAAATTATTTTTAAAAAATGGCATGGGGGTCCCCCTCAAAATCCATAACAGACCCTTCAGGCCTGGTATGGATTTTAAGGTAAACCCTGCACCAAAATTGAAAAAAAATGGCGTGGGGGTCCCCCCAAAAAGCCATACCAGACCCTTATCTGAGCACGCATGATCAGACTATCTGGCGGACTTGGTCCGGCGAACCAGATGTCCACCGGACAATCTGCCCGGACTCGGCAGTCTTGCGGACAATCCGCCCATCTGTGTGCTAGTCCGCCGGGGTCTGCGGGCGGGGGGCTTATCGGAATCCGGGAGCCCCCTTTAATAAGGGGGCCCCCAGATCCCCGTCCCCCACCCTATGTGAATGAGTATGGGGTAAATGGTACCCCTACCCATTCACCTGAGGGAAAAAGTGTTAATTAAAAAACACAACACAGGTTTTTAAAGTAGTTTATTAGACAGCTCCGGAGGTTTTCTTCTTCTTTTTCTTCTTCTCACGGGGCACCTACGCTGTCTTCTGCTCTTTTACCACTCTTTTTTTAATAGCGGAGGAGCCCGGCTTTCTCCTTTGTCGCTGCAGTCCGGGGCTCTTCTTCCAACTTCGGGGGTCTTCTTCTGACTTCGGGGGGTCTTGTCCCGCTCTTCGTTTCTTCTGCCGGGCCTCCGCTATCTTCTTGCAGCTCTTTTACTAGCGTTTGCCCGGTCTTCTTGTTCGTCCCTGTCGCCGCCTTCTTCTTCTTCCTTCCGATGTTGACACAACGCTCTCTCCAGTCGCAATGTCAGGGACACGTTGCACGGCGACTTATATAGGAGTAAGGGGCGGGGTCACCGGGTGATGTCACATGGTGACCCCACCCCTTATGATGTCATAAACAAACAGAAGCATAAAAAAACAACATGAACCCCCATATTAAACACACACAAACAGCATTCACCACAGCCATTGAAACGGACGGACTACCACCATACCACACACCACATAACACAACACAAAAACATAGACAGGCAAACACGTAACCCAGTCATGAACCGGACACAGGCCGGCACCCCACCAAAGAAGGACCCGAACCACTATGGCGTACATACAACCTGAAGCGCTGGCAGTCCCAGCGCCCAATCTTACACACTACCCTGTCCTCCAAACCCCAGCGAGCCATCTCAGTGGCTGCCCCGATCAGAAACGATTGAGAGGAGTAGTCCTGTTGGGGAAACCCGCAGTCAGAAGACTCTTTTTAAAAACCGACCCAAATTGGTAACTGGACAAGACAGACTCATCCAGGTGTTTAAGGAAAAGGCCGGGACACGACCCCCTCAAAGCCAACCACTCCCGTACAGCCCGTACCAAGCACGCCGGGGAAACGTGGACCCCACTGAAATCCACCCACATACCTTATCCACATTGGTCCGTTTTGGACCTGCTAATAAAAAGCGAAACACCGACCCCCCGCTGCACCACATCGGCCATGTCCAAGCCCCCACCACCACATTTGGATCTGCACACTAGTTCGCTAATCTTCAATGCTCCAAAAAAGCCAGGACAAAGGCTGTCTTAAAAAGCGCAGCTTCGTAAGCCGAAGAGCAAATGTCCCCCAGACTCCCCAAGATGGCCACCAGTATCTCGAAGGAGACCGGCTGGCAAGCATCCGACACAGCCATACCGATTCTGTAGCCCCGCAAAACCCTCTTCACCAACATATGCTTTGTAACATCCCCAACCCCCGGACAGCTGAAACCAAAATGCCAAGCCAGCCATTTTTTGGCCCAACTTGGAAATAGAGACCTTGTCCTCCACGTTCCTGCCAATGAAATATAGCAACAAGCACAAACGTTTGTCCTCGCCCCTACAACCACCTACCTTATTAACCAAGACTTGCTATTCCCCCCAAACCTTTTCGTAAGTGCTCCAAGTGGCCGGGCACACCGAATTCCGAAGTTATCCAGCTACCGTTCGAAGGCGATGTCCCACAATCGTTGCGGGCAAGGCACCCTATGCTGCTCCACTTCCAGTGCTGACAAACGGAATCTGTCCTACTACAGGCGAGACAATGCATCAGCCACATAGTTATTCACACCCGGCACATGCACCACACAGACATAACAGTTCAAACACAAACATTGAAGCACCAGGTATCTTAGGAAACTTACCACCAGGGGAGAAAAAGCGGAAAACTTGTTAATGGCCTGCACCACCCCCAAGTTGTCGCAATGAAAGCGAACCCTCTTGTTCCTGAAGTCCCATTGCCAAAGCTCCATGGCCAATGCTATTGAAAACAGATCCAATAGTACCAGGTTGCCCAGCAAATCAGCCTCTCACCACGAATCCAGCCATCTGCCCGCACTCCACTGACCCCCAAAAAATGCCCCATAACCCACCGCACCTGCCGCATTCGTAAACAGCTCCAGATCCCAGTCGGAAACCATTGCCTCCATCCACAATGAACTCCCATTGTATTGCTCCAGAAACACCTGCCACACCCTCAAATCGGCCCAGTGAGCCGCGGTCAACCGAACATAATGGCGTGGAGCCCCGACACCCGCCGTAGCCTTAGCCAACCTCCTACAAAATATCCTACCCATGAGCATAATGCGGCAATGCAAAATTCAGCTTGCCCAGCAGAGACTGCAGTGAACGCAACTGAATCATTTTGCTGCTGAGGGCAACAGACACCCCCCGCCCGCAGGTCTTCCACTTTATCCAGCGGGGGGCGGCATTCTATCACCTCAGTTTCAATCACAATACCCAGAAATTTTAACGTGGTGACCGGCCTCTCCGTCTTCTCAGCTGCCAGCGCCATGTCAAACACCTCAAAAACATGTTGCAGGGTGGCCAATAGAGTATGACATACCCTGCTGCCCGAAGGGCCGATCACCAAAAAGTCATCATGGTAGTGGATAATGGACTGCAAGCCCGACACGTCCTTCATCACCCATTCCAAGAACTAGCTAAAGGCCTCGAACAAGGAACAGGAAACAGAACACCCCATAGGCAAACAGACAAAATATTGCCCTTCCCAGATGCAGCCCAACAAACGGAAACTGTGAGGATGCACCGGCAAAAGGCGAAAGCTGAGTCAATGTCAGTCTTATCCAACAGAGCCCCTTCACCGAACTTACAAAACCATGCAACCGCCTTGTCAAACGATGCGTAATGATGAGATGACACAAAACTCAAGGTCAATGGCATCATTGACCGAATTGCCTTTTGGATGGGAAAGATGGTGTATCAGCCGAAAGGAATTGGGTTCCTTTACACACGACCGGTTTTCTCGTCAGAATAAACTAGGGTTTTCCGACGGAGTCCCGCTGAAACTGTCTTGCGTACACACGATCACACCAAAGTCCGACCGTCAAGAACATGGTGATGTACAACACGTACAACGGGACTAGAAAAAGGAAGTCCAATAGCCAGTAGACATGTGCATTTGTTTTCGTCCGAATGCATTTTCGTCTGAATTTCTGGTATTTTCGTTATCGTTTTAACAAACGATAACGAACGTGCAGAATCTGAAAATCGAACGATCCGACATAAACAAATGCTTTATTTTGGTTTTCGTTGTGACAACAGTTCGATATAGATAGGAGATTCGACATGACGCTGACAATAGCGATCTGTGTCCATCGAACCTGTGCTCAAATGTGCCTAACCTTAGCTCTATTAGTTCAAGATTATTCTTGAGAAATGATTCGACATAGAGATAAAAGATTCGACATTTTAGAGACAATAGCAAAAAAATTTGAATGTGCCTAACCTAACTCTATTAGTCCAAGATTATTCCTCATAGAGAGAAAAGATCTGACATGAAGATTCGACGAAGCAGTCGCCGCGAGCGGACATTTATTGTGAAATGCTCTGCCCATAGGCTATGGAGGAATTCTAATGTTGGTTGACTAGTAATAATAATTAATAAATATAATTATTATTAGTGTCATACAACATTAGAATTCTACTATAGCTTGTAGGTGCAACATTCGACCAGAAATGTACGATTGCGGCGTCGTACAGTTTAGCTGCTCTGTCGAATATTCTTAGAACATTCGACAGACTCCATAAGCCTTCAATGACAGATGCTCTATCCTCTCGATCACTCCTCCTCCTCGCTGCACTCTCTGCCTGGAAGGCCTGGCAGAAGCGGTGTGCCAGTCCAGATTCTGGTGCAGCCAAGCCGGCGTCCCCTCCAGCAGGTCCACGGCTTCTCCCACTGGCAGTCCCGGCTGCCCCAGGCATCAGGCCCGCACTGGTGGATCTGGCTCTCCCTCACCGGGCCACATGGTCCTGCTGATCTGTAGAAGGGGGTTGAAAGCGGGCAGATGACCCACGTCCCCCCCCCCCGGGGCTTGTCTGTGATGAAGATTCCTCCCAGCCCCACCAGCCGACGGAGCAGGCATTCTCTTGGCAGTGAAGGCTGAAGGGTCCTATATTGGGCTTCCAGCGCTGCGACAACCCCTCAGGGTCAGGTCAAGGCTCAGGCACACAAGAAGCCGTGACCTCCTAGCGCGTGGAATTCTGGGGCAGGTGTAGTAGTCACCTGCAAACCAGAAAGCTGGGCATGTAGCCATTGCAGCCCATTGTCAACTGCAGCCGAGCGAATGTTTGGCGGCACGTTTTCAAGATCCTCCATTTCAAAGTGCAGCAAAACTCCAATCACAGCATGCAGTGGAGAATCTTGTCCGGCGCTGTTCCCTGGTCCAACTGCTGTTGGAGCGTCTCTTTCCCATGATTCTTCCTAATATTCACCAACATTAACTTAACCCCTTCCTAACTATAGCCTCTCTGGACAAACCTCGTAATGAGCTCCTGGCCTGTATTTGACAGGTTACCTGTTGTCTAATAGTTGGAATAATATCATATCTGCTGGGAAAAGCAGGCATCCAAGCAATTGAGTAGAAAACAACATTTCTGAAGGAGTACTGTACATTAAGACATGGTTCACACCTAAGCATTTTTTGTGCTTTTTGCATTTTGCAGATTTGCACTACAATCCATTTAACATGGGAACACGTTCTGTTGTACAAAGCTGCAAAATGCAAAAAGTACAAAAAATGTATAGGTGTGAACCTAAGGCCTGATGCACACTGGGCATTATAAAAAAAAAGCCAGTAGCATTAGCTGTACAAAGCTGTAGCTGTAGAATTTTTGCAGTAGCATTTTTCTGCATTTTTCAGCATTTTTTTGTGTCTTTTAGCTTTTTTGTTTAGCAAAACTATACTCCCAAAAAAGCTTATGGCTCAAAAACACTGATAGATGCTGAATACCTGCGTTTTCAGCATTTTTAAGCTTTTATCAGAGTTACAGCTGAAAAACTCCCCTCAAAACCCACTAGTTCTGGGGTTTTTTTTCCAGCCAGAAAATGCTGATAAAAGCCTATGTGTGCGTGGACACATAGGATAACATGCTGGGGAGTTTACTGGCTGCAGAAAAAAATGCCTGAAGCCAAAAAAACAGCAGCTGTTAAAACGTCCAGTGTGCATGAGGCCTAAAACTGGCCATACTTGTAAAGATTTCATAGATTTCCCCATTCAGACTATAAGCATGGATCGAGTCACAAACAGTGACTTAAAGTGATTGTAAAGTCTTGTTTAAAAAAAAAAAAAGAACAAACATGTTATACTTACCTGCTCTGTTGTAATGGATTTGCAAAGAGCAGCCCAGATTCTCCTCTTCTCGGGCCCCTCTTTGCTGCTCCTGGCCCCTCCCTACTGTCGAGTGCCCCCACAGCAAGCAGCTTGCTATTGGGCACCAGAGCCAAGCTGCAGCTCCCTATGTCCATTCCGACACAGAGCTGCTGTTTGACCACACCCCTCTCTCTCCTGATTGACTAACTGACTTTGACTGACAGCCGCGGGAGCCAATGGCACCGCTGCTGTGTCTCAGTAAATCAGGAGGGAGAGATGTCCGAAGGATTCGTGTGACGTCGCTGGACAGAGAGAAGGCTCAGGTAAGTATTAGGGGGTACGGGAGAGGCTGCTGAACACAGAAGGTTTTTTATCTTAATGCATAGAGTGCATTAAGATACAAAAAAAACCTTCTGCCTTTACAACTCCTTTAACGCAAAACTTCAGTCTCTCAGTCAATATTGGCTATTTTTAATCCGTATGCTGCTAGCATTTGTAAATAGATAGGAAGGTATATAATATTTACTTAATATAATATTTACTTTTTTTTACGTCTTGCATCCTGGTTTGCCTAGGCAAATCTTGTCATACATCCCAGGAGTCTTCAGGGGAGGAGGGGTCTTCTCAGCTATGCACACCCTCCTGCCTGCATATCTGAGCTAGGGGAGATGAATTCCAGGAAGTAAATGTTGGATGAATCATTTGCCCTTACTCAAGATGGCCACTGCCAGAAATGCATTTGATTTCTTAGCTAAATAAAACATGGAGACATGGATGAATGCATGGGTTTGCTTTGAATATTAAAAATTAATTTAGTATTGTTTTTGGTTTATGGTACTCAGATGCGGTGTAGTTCCACTTTAAGTTGATTGGCTGCAGCCACACTTCATTCAATTTTTTTTCCACCCAGATTCTTCAGTTTTTCAATCAGAGTTTGTCAAATGGGTGGTGTTGGTAGGGCCACCCACAGCTCGAATTTTGACCGATTGACAAAACCATGCCAAAAAGCATAGCTCCCAACTGTCCCTGATTTTGAGGGACTGTCCCTCATTTGGAGAAATGTCCCTCTTTCCCCCTCATTTGTCCCTCATTTTGGTCTGATCCATATAGTTGTATATAAAATGCACTTTTTATCGTTCAAAAAGTGTTTCCCAGTGCTAAATCTTTCATCCAATTTCTAAATTGCTGCATTTATACATTTTAAAAGCCAATATAAAGGACTGGTAGTGGTAAAAAAAAGCCCTTCTGGATTTAATGAACCATTTTTTTGGTTAATTCTCCTTTAAGGGGGTGTAACAGGGGGCGTGTCCTATGCCTATATATAAGTTTGTTAGTAGGTGTCCCTCATTCCTATCTCAAAATGTTGGGAGGTATGCAAAAAGTACTGCTTGCCAAACTTGACATGCTGAGTTTAAACTGGTGTACTGCAAAGCAAAGTATCGCTGGCAAAGTCACTTGACTGGAGCCAGATGGCCTTTTAATGATAAAACCTTTTTAAAAGCTAAAACAGAGTTGTGCTCTATTCCCAACTGTCGCACCATACAAATGTGCGCAAATAATTTGTAATGCATTTGCTACCTTTTGTGGCTGAACATTTATCGAGTGCCACTTCCTGTTTTGCGAAGGTCTGTGACCAATCTGTGAAAGCCTGCCTATTTTTGCACATTTGTCACAAATCTTTTGCGAAAAAGAAATAACACAGTGACCTGTCACATAATTAAAAAGTGATGTGGAACACTTTTCCAACAGGCGTGATTATTTTGAAAATACTTCTCAAATCCTTCTCTGAGAGATATTTTAAGCAAATTGCGACAAGTTGGGAATTCTGACACATTTTCATATACAGTGGGTATAAAAAAGAATCACTGTCCTTTTTGTTGCTTTGCAGCCTTAAATAAAGACTGACTGACTGACTGGCGTTTTTGTTTTTTCCAGCTGTATTTAATCAGTGCAACATGTAACATCGAAGTGAAAAATATAACACCAACATGTCCTAAAAAAATGTTTTAATTCAAACACAGAATCACTGAGTTGGAAAAAGGATCACCCCCTTGTGTCAGTATTTTATTGAACCACATTTTGCTTTAAGTACAGCCTTTAGTTTGTTGGGATATGTCTCTACTAACTTTGCACATCTAGACTTTGCAATATTTGCCCACTCTTCTTTGCAGAACTGCTAAAGTTCCGTTAAATTTGAATGTGACCATTTGTGGACTCCAGTCTTCAAGTCATTCTGCAGATTCTTAATGGGGTTTAAGTCTGGGCTCTGACTAGACCATGCAAGGACATTCACCTTTTTCTCCTTCAACCACTGTGTGGTCATTTTTGCTGTGTGCTTTGGGTCATTGTCATGTTGGAAGGTAAACCTTCTTCTCATTGACAACTTTCTGGCAGAGGGTAGTAAATTTTTCTCAAGAATTTGATGGTTTGCCTTATCCATTTTTCTTCTATCCTGACAAGTGCTCCAGTCCCTGCTGCAGAAAAACACCCCATAACAAGATATTACCACCTCCATGCTTTACTGTAGGAATAGTGTTATTTAGATGTAAGCTGTATTGTATTTTCGTGAGACACATCGTTTGGTATTGAGGCCAAATAATACAATTTTAGACTCTGACCATAACACCTTTTTCCATGTGTCCTTTAGAAGCTTCAAGGTATGTTTAAGGTGGAATTCTTTGACCTCAACACCAAAAAAATATGTGGTTTGGTTTTTCCTGGTGATGGAGTTTTCTTTCTTCTATCTAGGATCTCTTCAGACTGTTCCTTGTTTTTTGGAGTCCTGCCAAAAAATAACCTCTTTCTTTGTGTCCAACACATGGCTGTGTTTCAAGTCCTTTTTCCTCCCCTTACTCTCTTCCAATATCCCTTCATGTTGCCTGAGCTTCGTGAACCAGTCCAACATGTTCATTAGCACACAGCTAGGGAAGTCCTAGCTTCTAAAAGCAATGCATGGTAGCTCAAATGTACGATTTCATATGTTTATGCTATAAAAATCACTAAAATAGCCATAGCAACACAATTAGACATGAGGAAGCAGAATGACAGTCCACTGCCAGAGGATAGGGGAGCACTGTCAGTTGGGGGAGTTAAAGATCAAGCAAGTCCCACTGCAGGGGAGGAATTTTACCTTTTCCAGATTTGGACTTTAAAACATGGCCATCTAAGTGTGGTTTTGATGGACTGAAAGAGAGTTTCCGTACATTAGGGAGGGGACTACTTTATTCTAGAATTTCTTGGTGATATAATGTCAACAATCATGTAAATATGATCTTTTCAGGCTGTGAATATCAGCAGAGAGTTCGGAACGGGCACTGCATTCGCTGTCAGTAAATGACAACCCTGTTCATGTCTGATAACATAGGATTAAATGGAAGTTTATATATTCATAGTGAATGAAAACAGTGACACAGCTAGTTATGTTTAAACGTGTGGTAAAACTGCAAGCAATTTGATTAGAAGGAAACTGTTGATGGATGGAGCTTTTCGGAAAGCTGTAAATGTAAATTGTTTGTCCTCTGGCCACTTGTGTTTTATTTGAAATTTATAAAACTTGAATGTGGAGTTCCAGGTTCTGGCCTGGAGAATAGCACAGCTCCAAAGTAGTTTGTCTCCTATCAAAAGGCATTAATAATTTACTCTCTAATTAAAAGTGAGGTCAAACAATGAAAACGCCTTAACTAAACAGTAGCCGCATGATATATTAAATTGTCAAAGATATTGTTTTAATGGATGGATTGGGACCGGGTGATTTATGAATTGAATATTGCCCAGCTTATGTGGAAATCTACAGAACACATTACTATTTCAACAATGAAGGATGATTTACATATTAAGGCCTTACACTGGGGGAAGCTGATCGTTTACCAGTAAATGATCAGACCCGCAGACGAGCTTCCTTTCACATAACATATACATCTAATATTCAACGCATGTTGGGAAAGCTTCCCAGTAATGTCTGCAAGACTACTGAGCTATTTCAATTGCTCTCTGCCTTATCAGCAACGATCAATAGAATAACAGCTAACAAAAAAAAACACAACATGCCTGATTGCTATTGACATCAGTGTGGTCACCCATGGTCCCACCTGTACAATCAATCACTCTCTATATACTGAGATTTATTACACAATAGCACCGAAAGCACTCATATCATTCAATAAACTTTATGTTTGGCATCCTTTAGCATATATTATAATACTGAATCATAAGACTGCCATAAGTTTAATACCCATTTGAGCACAGCACAGTGAAAAAGTGGTTAGCACTTCAGTCCAGCAGCACTAGGGTTGTTGGTTCAAATCCCAACCATGCCACTACCTGCACAGAGTTTGAATGTTCTCTCTGTGCCTATGTGGGTTTCCTCCAGGTACTTAGATTTCCTCCCATGCTCCAAAAACATGCTGATAGGGTAATTGGCTCCTGTCTAAATCAGCCCTAGTATGTGTATGTATGAATGTGAGTTAGGGACCTTAAATTGTAAGCTGCTTGAGGGAAGGGACTGATATGATTTTACAATATATATGTAAGGCACTGTGTAAATTGATGGTCCTATACAAGTACCTGAAATAAATAAGTAAACATTCAATATAAATCAGCTAAATATATTTAAGGCTCATTAAAATGAAAGGTGTTCAAAATCTTACAGTTTACTTTTTGTGTTGAAGCAGTGGTTTTTCTACAGAGGTCTGAGTCATAACTAGGTCTTTCCAATCAGCAAAGCTCAAGTTTCCTGCTGGCTGACCACTGCTTCCATACAGCATGCTGGCAATGGATATACTTTTCCTACTCTAGGCTGTGGTTGCTTTTTAAAGAATAAGAATTTGCATACATTTTGTTTTGATGTGCCTAGGATGGATTTAGCTGCTTTAAGCTGAACATATGTCTTCAAATAATGAGTCCATCTAGAACTCTAATGGGCTGTTTGGGATGGGAAATCCTTAGATTTCTTGTAAAATTGTAGTTCAGGTTTCTTGTTGGTACAGTCTGCAAGAAATTTGAGGGTGAATATTATTAATCATCACTTGGTTAAAAGCAAACTTAGATTAGTACAATTAATAGAAAACGTAGATCAGCTTATGTCCAACTATATTGTCTTAATTATGACTTTCTACATAATTCCAATAAGTTAATTAATCAGTGTCTGTCTACCTGTATTGCAGCTTGGTAATCAATCACATAGAAACCTGCAACGGAAATTACAGGTGGATAAGGAAAGTCAAAATCAATAGGCTGATATGGGACAATACAGATAGTTCCTTTTAAAGACAGTTGGCAAAATGAGGCTGTGTCTGTGGTATTGCTCTATAGCAATCACTGAGATTCAAACCCGCTCTGGAAATTGACAGCTGAAGCAGAAAAGGTTGGCATTCATAAGCCATTTTCTGAAACTAGGAAGCATATATCAACTAGGAAAGTATTATGAGTGTGGATACCAAATATTTCTATAGTTCCACCAACATTACAATCCCAGCATACTCCTTAAAAATTATACATCATATCAGAAACAGAAAATGTTTTTTTTAGCAACCAAAGTGAATTGCTGCATATTTTTGAGGATAGTCCTAGCCTTCTGTTAATCTCTACTGCAAAATCCATCTTTTTCTTCTGTTTGTCATATTTGACATTAGATAATATTTTTTGTTTTTTAAGGAGAATCTGACATGAAGAAACCAACCCTAAAATATGTCATTGTAATCAAGAGCAGCATTCAAAATAACACCACGAAGACCATCAAACAAAATTGCTGGGAGTTAGCAGAGTGGTTGGCAAATCAGGAAGTAATAAAGAAGTCTGTCCTCCGGCAGCCACAAGCCAAACACACTGTCAGGTTCTGAGGAGGAGGTCGATTGTTAAGAGGGCACCCCTTGCGGATAAGTGCAGTGCTCCCCTGGGAGTGATACAGAGGGAGCAATGCCCAAAGGGTTTGCCAGGTGTTGGTAATGATGAGCCGGTCACTTGGAGTGCACTGGTAGTTGCTGGGATGACCCGCAGAGCCACTGAGCACGGGATGCCGGGCAGAAGGCATCAGTAGGCGCAAACTGGTAGCAGGAACTAAAGACAAGCCAAGGGTCATACATGAAAGATCAGTCTAGAAATGCCAGAGATGAAGTACAGATGAAGGAGCAGACAGGAGCGTAGTCAGTGGTGCAAGCCAGAGGTTAATCAGTAGTGGATCAGAAGCAAAAGTCAAATAAGCCTGGTCGGTAACAGGGAACAGGGTCACGGAGACACAGGAAACACTGGGAAGCTAACGATAATCCAGCAAGGGCTTAAATAGACCCGGAAGTACTGCCCACATCAGTAACACTGTGCACTGTGACGGCCATGATTGTCTTTCTGCAGAATTGCCAGTCCTTCTTCGGCCATTTCCCTGACACACAGCCTCCGTAACTTTGTTTAATTTCAAGTTTCAAAAAGTTCTTTATGAAGGCAGTTTTACTGGCAACATCAAAAATTCAAGAGAATGTCCAGCGCTTCAGGGACAATTATAAAAGGAGCGTATTATCATACAGATGACTTTCCAAACCTCTTACCAGAGGGTGCCAATCTTCAATTCATCACATATGAAACCCAAAAGAAACTAATATAGAGTAGTATTTTATAAATAAATGGAAACAAACATATCTACATTGTGCTCACATGTGAATATACAAACATTAGTGCACCACCAGTGATAAAGTGCTCCACCCGCCACTTGTGCAACCTCTTATCAAACAATCAAATTAAAACCAAATATCATTCTGCTCCAGGTAGGTCAGCGGATCAACAACCCTTGGTGTTCCTCCGGAGAAAGCAAAACGAGCTCACAGTGCACAAAATTCAGCTTTATTTACCACCAATGTGCTTACATGTAAGAAGGTGGAAATAAAAAAAATCACCCTACTATACAGCTCAGCAGCTCCTGTTGAGGAAGTTTGTAAGATGAGTTTAGGAAAGCCTATTTTGTGTGTTCAGCCTGGACTGAAGAGAATCTCAGTGCACCACCACAAGATGTGGTTGTGCAGAAATGTAAGAAAGATGCCAGTCGAGCAGTCAGGAGCCCAAAAGCAAGCACACACATTTTTCAGATGCCTAATACAAAAGATCATGCGGAGGGCAGCGTAGCAAAAATGGAATAAATAATGTCAGCAATGCCTGTGTCGGAGAAAAACATTGGGAAAATGAGTATAACATTGGGTAAATATTCAAAAAAGCTAGCTTGCTATAATGACCATGCCAGGTCCTTGTAAACCAAAATGAAATTCCATTGATCTGCTTTCTGACTAAAGTTGAATTTCCATCAATCAGCTCTCCCCTCCTGAGCTAATAACCATCTAACATCTCTTTTATGTTGACTAGACAACTACACTGTCATGCAACAAGTGGTTAACTGTGGCTGTTGGCTTTAAATTATAGCTTGACAAACTAGTGGCTCCTGGAACTATCATTCAAAGAGGCCAAGCACTGGGCACTGTTATGAACAGACATTCCTCCACTCTGTCAGCATAGATAGACTTCTGATCTATTGTAACACATTGGTAAAAAGAAAGAGATTAGACTTATGCCTCGTACACACGTACGGACTTTTGCCGGCGGACCTAAGTCCAGCGAACAATCCGCTGGACTTTCCCGCTAGGTACGCCGGACTAAAAAGCGAACGGACTTGACCACACACGATCACGCAAAAAGTCCGGCGGTTCACGCGATGACGTACGCACGTACGACGGGACTAGAAAAAGGAAGCTCGAGATCCCAAACGACACCCTTTGGGCCCCGTCAGCTAATCTCGTGTATATCGCGTGTTAGTTGACGTTTGGTTAGAGACGATTCGCGCTTCTCAGACTTCTGCTTAATTCGTTCGCTTCTGCCGTTCAGTTTGTGCTTGTGAGGTTTGTATCTGGCTTTCAGTGCGTGTGGATCAGTTCCTACCTGTTCTCAGGCCGTTCTGGTCCGCTCGTTCCTGTTTTTCAGGTCGTTCTTCATAGGCCTTGCTGTTCTTCAGTGCGTTCTGTTAAGTTGTTTGTTTGATCAGCCGACCGTTTTGAAGCCATGGAGTGTGGACGTACTCGGGAACGAGTTCGTGCTGTGCAGGGGCTCGGTGTTGCGGTTAGCACCTTGGCACGAGCCCGGTCCATGAACAGGGTGAGGAGGAGTTCATGGACCAAGAATTGGTTGCGCCAGCGTGACCAATTCTCGCATATGCCTTTGCTCCGTGAGATCCGTGAGAATAATCCTGATGATTTCAGGAATTATCTCCGGATGACGGACCCCATTTTTCACCGTCTGTTGGCTTCGCTGTCCCCTTATATTAGCAGGCAGAATACCTGCATGCGGCAAGCCATCAGTGCGGAGCAGAGGCTAGTCGCCACGTTGCGTTACTTGGCGACGGGGAGAAGCTTGCAGGACCTCAAGTTCACGACAGGCATCTCCCCCCAGGCTCTGGGGCTCATTATTCCAGAGACCTGTTCTGCCATTATCCACGTCCTGCAGGAGGAATACATTAAGGTAAGTCTTCTCTTTTAAAATTACCTATGTCTTGTATGTTTGTTAATGTAGTGCATCAATGTCATCATTAGCTAATTACCATGATAGGACTATTCTATGAATGTCGCCTATTCCTTTTTTTTTTGGATTTTGTTTTTTTGTCTAGTATTTTATGTTTGACTTATCGAAATAGTTTTAAGAATGTATTATTTAGTGGGTCACATGCATATTTGCTTGCACCAACCTCCCCAGCATGGAAGCTTGGCCCCCTAAACACCCCTAGCCTAGTCACTTTCTTTGGTTAAAAATGTATATTACCAGCTCCATTGTACAGCTTTACTCACCCCCCCTTTCACCCCCCTTGACCCTCATTTTTAAATTGATTGCATGTGTTTTTGGTCAGCTTGTAATTATCCCCACCCCCCCACACACCCCCTGATAATTAATATCATGTGTTTTTGGTCAGCTTGTAATTATCCCCACCCCCCCCACACCCCCTTATAATTAATATCATGTGTTTTTGGTCAGCTTGTAATTATCCCCACCCCCCCCACACCCCCTTATAATTAATATCATGTGTTTTTGGTCAGCTTGTAATTATCCCCACCCCCCCCACACCCCCTTATAATTAATATCATGTGTTTTTGGTCAGCTTGTAATTATCCCCACCCCCCCCACACCCCCTTATAATTAATATCATGTGTTTTTGGTCAGCTTGTAATTATCCCCCCCCCCCACACACCCCCTGATAATTAATATCATGTGTTTTTGGTCAGCTTGTAATTATCCCCACCCCCCCCACACCCCCCTATAATTAATATCATGTGTTTTTGGTCAGCTTGTAATTATCCCCACCCCCCCCACACCCCCTTATAATTAATATCATGTGTTTTTGGTCAGCTTGTAATTATCCCCACCCCCCCCACACCCCTTATAATTAATATCATGTGTTTTTGGTCAGCTTGTAATTATCCCCACCCCCCCACACACCCCCTGATAATTAATATCATGTGTTTTTGGTCAGCTTGTAATTATCCCCACCCCCCCCCACACCCCCTTATAATTAATATCATGTGTTTTTGGTCAGCTTGTAATTATCCCCACCCCCCCCACACCCCCTTATAATTAATATCATGTGTTTTTGGTCAGCTTGTAATTATCCCCACCCCCCCCACACCCCCCTTATAATTAATATCATGTGTTTTTGGTCAGCTTGTAATTATCCCCACCCCCCCCACACCCCCTGATAATTAATATCATGTGTTTTTGGTCAGCTTGTAATTATCCCCACCCCCCCCCACACCCCCTTATAATTAATATCATGTGTTTTTGGTCAGCTTGTAATTATCCCCACCCCCCCCCACACCCCCTTATAATTAATATCATGTGTTTTTAGTCAGCTTGTAATTATCCCCACCCCCCCACACACACCTTTAATTAATTGCATGTGTATTGTGTGACCTTACCATTATTTACTCCCCACCCACATCCCCATTATTATCTTCTCTGGTCCATCAGAGGGGTCATCAATCAGAGATTTGTCCCTTTTATCCTTAATCTTTTGGCTTTATTTCAAGGATTTACAAAATAAATACATATGTTCTTCCAAATTGTTTTTTAATTTGTTGCATTTAGTTTGGTGTTTTGGCTGGTTTATAATTTCAATTGTATCTTTCTGTTTGACTTCACAGTGTCCCTCCACGCCACAGGAATGGCAGACTGTGGCTTCCCAGTTTGCTGCCCGTTGGGACTTTCCCAACTGCGGAGGGGCGATTGACGGCAAACACGTGCGAATTGTGCCCCCACCCCATTCGGGGTCATACTATTGGAATTATAAGGGGTTCCATAGTATCGTGTTGATGGCGGTGGTGTCGGCACACTATGAATTTCTGTATGTGGATGTGGGGAAAAACGGCCGGATGTCGGACGGAGGAGTCTTCAACCACACGGAGTTCGGTCATCGTCTCCAAACTGGTGGGCTGGAGCTGCCACCAGATGAAGATAATGTGGAGGGACTCCCGTTCGTCTTCATTGCCGACGAGGCGTTCGGTCTGGGTGACCATCTGATGAGGCCATTTCCCCAACGATCCCTCACCCCTGAGAGGAGGATTTTTAATTATCGGTTGGCCAGAGCAAGAAGGGTGGTGGAAAATGCCTTTGGTATTATGGCCAACCGTTTCAGATTGCTCCTTACATCGCTACATCTGGCAGAGTACAAACTCAATACTATTATTCTTGCATGCTGTGTCATGCACAATTATTTACGGAAACATTCAGGAACATACTCCTTACCAATTGGCCCTGAGGCCGGAGTGGAAGGCAACATGACAGGGCTGGATAATCGCCCTCTTGGTTCCGCACCACAATCAGCCCAGCAAGTGCGGGACCTTTATTTACAGTATTTTAATGGTAGGGGGGCCATTGAAATGGCAGCAGACCCTTAAACCATCTTTTTCATTTACAATGAATAAATACAGTTATTTATGTTTGAAATATTGGTCGTTTCGTATTGTTTGGCTTTTAATTTGGCCTGTTTTATATGTTGTCCTAGTGCACATCTTAATAGTGGCAAACTTGTTTAGCGTTTAGTAAATAAGCCCCTTTGTCAATGAACCACAACATGTTTTTGTCAAACTGGTAGTATTTAAAAAGAAGAAGCCACACATTTTTGAGTTTGTGCAAACATTATTTTTTTTATTATAGTGCACATCCAAAACTTTTTTTTTTTTTTTTTTTTTATTTTTTTTTTTTTTTGGTTGGTTTTGGTATTTTTGGTATTTTTTTTTTTTTTTGGAACATGAATTTTTTTTTTTTTTTTTTTTTTTATGTTATCTTTTTGACATTTTTTTGGTGTTTTTCTCACAACATATTTTTTTTTTTTTTGGGATTGATTTTTTAAAACAAACATAAAAACATGTTTAAAATTTTTAAAAAATTTTGGCTTAGCATTTGAAATTATTTACACAATGTAAAAGTCCAGAACTTACAAAGTTCAACAGGTAACCCATGAACAGAAGAAGCCAAATTTTGAATATGCACACTAATTTAACTGGAAAATGGGTAATGTCAACATGTGCTATGTTCCATCATGGGGAATCAATGGACGTGTTTTGTGTGTGAAACCCCTTCCCTCTCACCTACTAGCATTAGGGGTTGCAAACACAAAATGCGTCCATTGAGATCCCCTGATGGCACATAGCACATGTTGACATACCGTGTGCATATTTAAAATTTGGCCTCTAAAATTAGTTAAACAGCGCTTCAAAAGGGGAATGAAGGACATGATTGATGTTAAGAAATGTAAAAGGGGTCTTTAGATTCTCCCCAAAACATCAATCATGTCCTTCATTCCCTGCTGCATGGTGGCCATCTCCTTCTGCATGTTTTCCAGCTGCAGATTCCAGGCCATGATCTGCCCAATAAGCCTGTGGGCACTGTCAGTGGTAAATGGCTCCGCAGCTTGTCGTTCCACAAACAGATCAGCATCACCTAAAAGTTGGGTAGAGAAAACACAAGAAAAAAAGTGTCAAAAACATGCAGACCTTAATTTATTAGCTCAATCTGTGTTCTGAGACACTCACTTGGTGGGGTGCAGATTTGATCGACTTCAACGACCTGTTCCGCCACATCCACGCGTGGGCTTGGGCTAACTGCCCAATTAGTCTGGTGAGGCCGGGAGGTCCTCGTAGGTTCGGACTGACGTCTGAGTCTTTTGCCCCCTATGGTAATGGAACACAAAAAGGTACACTTTTGAATCACACTGATATTTGAGTGCCAAAATAGGATTAGTAAACATTGTTTAAAAGTCTTGCCAATTATTAGCAGTTTGTTAGAAGATCCTACTTGAAGACAGAATTGAAATGTCTATCTAATGAAACTCCAATACTTAAAGCGCCCTTCAACCCTAAATTTGAACTTCCGCTCATTGGATCCCTGCACCCCTGTGGTGTCTTATTTTGAACGTTTTAGGGGGGATGGGTTGCAGATACCTGTGTAAGGCAGGTATTTGCACACACATCCGGCCCTAGACTCCCACAGAAGTATACGCCACATCCCGTCCCACCGTGCTGTCTGCTGGGACACACAGGGGTCCCCGAGCTCGCGCGGACCAGTCCTATTGCATTGCGCAACTGGCGCATGCCCAATAGTGACCCGGGAAGTGAAGCCGCAAACATTAATTTCATGATTGCAAGATCAGAGATTGTAGCTGCACCATCCAAGGGACAGGTGAGTGTACTTCTTTGAAAAGTCACCACCTACAGTATTTAGAGATGATGAGCATTTTTTGGGAATTGTGAGCATGAGACCCTGCTTAACATATTTATCCCCCCCCCCCAAAACAGCCTCTGGAGTCCCTGTGTAAGTTACCCCTAAAACCCTTACTACAGCAGTAATTGTATAGATAGTGACAATAATAAACAACCTTACAACTCCAACAACCCAAAGCCAGGTAAACTCAATAAACGTTATGAAGACAAACGGAACTTTCATCAAATATGCGCAAGTTTCAGGTACGAATGGTAATAACATCTGCGCAAGTTTCACGAACGAATGGTAATAACATCTGCGCAAGTTTCACGGACGAATGGTAATTACATCTGCGCAAGTTTCAGGTACGAATGGTAATAACATCTGCGCAAGTTTCACGGACGAATGGTAATTACATCTGCGCAAGTTTCAGGTACGAATGGTAATAACATCTGCGCAAGTTTCACGGACGAATGGTAATTACATCTGCGCAAGTTTCACGAACGAATGGTAATAACATCTGCGCAAGTTTCACGGACGAATGGTAATTACATCTGCGCAAGTTTCAGGTACGAATGGTAATAACATCTGCGCAAGTTTCAGGTACGAATGGTAATTACATCTGCGCAAGTTTCAGGTACGAATGGTAATTACATCTGCGCAAGTTTCAGGTACGAATGGTAATAACATCTGCGCAAGTTTCACGAACGAATGGTAATAACATCTGCGCAAGTTTCACGGACGAATGGTAATTACATCTGCGCAAGTTTCAGGTACGAATGGTAATAACATCTGCGCAAGTTTCACGAACGAATGGTAATAACATCTGCGCAAGTTTCACGGACGAATGGTAATAACATCTGCGCAAGTTTCACGGACGAATGGTAATTACATCTGCGCAAGTTTCAGGTACGAATGGTAATAACATCTGCGCAAGTTTCACGGACGAATGGTAATTACATCTGCGCAAGTTTCACGAACGAATGGTAATAACATCTGCGCAAGTTTCACGGACGAATGGTAATTACATCTGCGCAAGATTAGACATATCAAGTATAACCATAGTAGCGCACGTGCTTGACTTACTTTTTTTGATGGCTTTTCGAATTCTCCTGTATTGATCGTGCTCCCTGGATTTGATGTCGGACCATCGTTTGCGCAGTTGATCCTTGCCCCTTCGTACGCCGAATTTCTGCTCCAGGGTGCTGACGATTGTAGTGAGAATCTTGTCCTTGCGCAAGTTGGGTCGAGGGTACGGGCCATTTTCCCCGTCGTAATCTTCCCTTTGGAGGATGTCCACCATCTCCACCATCTCTTCAAAGGCCATATTGGTGGCCTTATATCTGCTGCTGGATGCAGATGTGTTGGCTTCTTGGCTTTCCTCCGCGCTACTGGCTGAGAATGTGTCCGCCATATTCATGAATTAATTCACCAACAATGCAACGAGGGGAAGCGGGGCGGGGAATACTCGTCATGAGGAACGTCATGGGCGGGCGACGCGGAGGACGCAGGCGGACTTCGACGCGTGCGCAGTGTATATAAGGCTGTTTGAGGGGCCCACGTGTTGCCGAACGGAAGTAGCGAGCGCTCTGTACGAAGGTAAGTGTTTTCTAGGATGCATTACTGTGTTTTTTTTTTTTGGGTTTTGGGCCAGCATTTTTTACGGATCTGTGTGTGTTGCTGCCTGTGTGTAGGGGTTGCTGCCTGTGTGGATGTGTTGCTGCCTGTGTGTAGGGGTTGCTGCCTGTGTGTAGGGGTTGCTGCCTGTGTGTAGGGGTTGCTGCCTGTGTGGATGTGTTGCTGCCTGTGTGTAGGGGTTGCTGCCTGTGTGTAGGGGTTGCTGCCTGTGTGTAGGGGTTGCTGCCTGTGTGTAGGGGTTGCTGCCTGTGTGTAGGGGTTGCTGCCTGTGTGGATGTGTTGCTGCCTGTGTGTAGGGGTTGCTGCCTGTGTGTAGGGGTTGCTGCCTGTGTGTAGGGGTTGCTGCCTGTGTGTAGGGGTTGCTGCCTGTGTGGATGTGTTGCTGCCTGTGTGTAGGGGTTGCTGCCTGTGTGTAGGGGTTGCTGCCTGTGTGTAGGGGTTGCTGCCTGTGTGGATGTGTTGCTGCCTGTGTGTAGGGGTTGCTGCCTGTGTGTAGGGGTTGCTGCCTGTGTGTAGGGGTTGCTGCCTGTGTGTAGGGGTTGCTGCCTGTGTGGATGTGTTGCTGCCTGTGTGTGGGTGTGTTGTGTAATGTTTGTTAAGAAAAACTGGTTGTGCGTTTTAAGTAACATTTGTGTTTTTGGTCTTTTGTATTGCCATTACTAACAAAACAGAAACAAACATGTCATCACCCCAGTTGAATCCATTCAAGGACCAGCAGTTCATGTCCGAATTCATTGCCCTGTACAGAAAAAATACCAACCTGTGGCAGCTCAAGAACCCTTTGTATGGCAATAGGGATGTCCGGAAGGCAACACTGGGGCCACTTGTGGCTTTTGTGAAGACTAAAGTCCCCAACGCAAACACCAAGTTTGTGGAAGCCAGAATTGCAAGTTTAAGGCACATGTACAAGCGGGAGCGCAAGAAGATTGAGGAATCAGTCAGATCAGGAGCAGCAGCAGAGAATGTTTATGTACCCAAGCTGTGGTACTACAACCAACTGACTTTTATAGGTGACCAGATGGAACCCAGGGAATCACTGTCGACTCTTCCCTCCACCCTTCCCTCCACTCTTCCCTCCACTCTTCCCTCCACCCCAGCTGAGGCTTCCACGGAAGGAGAAGACCCCTCCACCTTGGAGCAGGCTGATGCGCCCAGCTGGAGCCAGGTATATATTTAGTAGCCTAAATTGTGATTGTGTGAATATTAATGCTGTCAACGTTAAAATGTGAAACAATTAACACCCTGAACTCAGAATTGTGAAAAAAACTGACAAAAATTATGCACACTTCTAAAAAGTGTTGGTGCAACATATCGATACATATATAGTGTATACATACATCCAGTAGTGGCAAAAAAAGCGTTAGACAACATTGGTGATCTGCTTGGAAAATGCAGGGGTCCAAATGATAGCCTTTTGGATCTTTTGGAAAATTTAGATGCTCGTTCCTAAGTTTACAATTGGATGATTGAGTAGGCCAGAAACCACAAAACAGGTGTTTGATTTTTGTTTTTATTTGCACACAGGATGAGCTGACCCAGGATGATGCCGGGACAAGTGGTATGGAGGAGGAGGAGGACATGCCCAGCGAGAGCCAGGAGGTGGCTGGGCCCAGCACGAGCCAGAGTGACAGCCAGACCCAATTAAGAAGTCTACCTCGACCCCTGCCCTTACCCCCAAGAAGGCCCAGGAGGATGACCATTGTGGAGGAGGAATCACTGGAACTGATTCGGAAGGCGAGTGCGATTCTCGACAAACCCCCCCTTCCAGAAGAGGGCTATGCCAGCTACGTGTCCAGCAGGTTGCTGGAAATGGAGAGGGGCCAACGGCACCTGTGTGAGGGCCTAATTTCTGAGGCAATTAGGGGGGGTTTGAGGGGTGAATTACGAGAATCCACCCGCCTGACCCATGAAGGCCCGACACCAACTTCTCCTCCTCCTCCTCCTCGTCTTCCTTCTCCTCCTCCTCCTCCTCCTCCTCCTCCTCCTACTCCTCCTCCTACCACAAGTCAGCCTCCAAGGAAGCGTGCAGGGAAGACTGCAGGGAAGAGTGCAGGGAAGCGTGGTGCGAAGAGTCGGAAGTGATTGCCTGGCTTCAGTCTGGTCTCACAGAAGACACAGGCTGTTGTAGTGCCACAGCTTGGGGACATAGATGTCATCTGCTGCTGTTCCTGGTCTGTCTGATTCCTGGTCAATCTTCTTGTGCTCCCTATATTGTATGAAATGTGCCCAAGCTTAATTTTTGGCTTCACAAACTTGGTGTCTGCCGTTGGGGCAAAAAGTCTTGACAAAATCTACAAGTGGCTCCAGTGTTGCCTTCCTATTTTGTTTTGCCTTGTTTGTTTTAACCAGAATAAATGGTCATTTAATTTTCATCAAATAATGATATACGTGCTTGTTATTCAAAAACATAGTTTCTTTAGGAGTAGGCAGGTACATGTCTAAACATTCATTTGACAATACAAGTGTAAAGTGCAACTTCAATGGAACTGCAAGTGCAGTCGCTGGAAAGGTGAGGTTTAACATCGGAATTAAGGGCAAGCTCTGCTGACTCCACAATTGTATCATGTGTAATAACTAATCCTTTTGATAACCAACAAATAATAAAAAATATCTATATAGAGATATATGTACATATATAATATATAGATATATATATATATATATATATATATATATATAATTTTATTTTTATACACGTATAGATCTATATATCTATATATATTTATATATATATATATATATATATGTAGATATCGATATATATTTTTTGGCGCTTATTGAGAAATATAGATATATTTTTCATTTGGTGATTTGGATATCTATATCTATATCTATATCTATATCTATATCTATATATATATATATATATATATATATATATATATATATATATATATATATATATATATATATATATATATATATATATATATATATATATATATATAACTTCACTAAAGAATGCTGAAGAAAAAACGTTCGGGAGTACTCTGCGTGAATATACAAGCAGCAAGGCAAAATCATTCTTCAAGTACGATACCATACAAATCCCGCTGTCAGAAAAAAAAAAAAAAAAAAAAAATTTCAACAGCGTGACGATTGTGCGAGCTTCAAAACGAAGGCTAGTTTTACCAGACCGAGCGAGTCCGTGACATAATAGCTACTGAGCATGCGTCCTTTTTGGTACGCCGGACCATACTACACACGACCGGATTATCCGCTGGACTGCCAAGTCCAGCGGATAATTTGAGAACAAAACCTGAAACTTTAGTCCGCCGTACTTTGGCCAAAAAAAGTCCGCCGGCGCCCACACACGAGGGGATTATCCGCTGGACTTCGGTCCAGCGGATAATCCCGCGGGATAGTCCCTTCGTGTGTACGCGGCATTACACTTCCCTGTCAGCAGCGTCCCTGTGCATTGAACATTCACTGCAGGGAAACTCAATGCTTTTATACAAAAGGCCCATCTACAGAAACATAAAAACAAGGATATCATCTTCAAATCCACATTGGAGCCTGGGAGTTCATATTACAAGGTTTCTTTAGGGAAGAAAATTATATTTCTGCTGTATCTATAAATATAAACCATCCTCACAGACTTTTTTTTGTTATATTGACATCAGTTTTACCTGTTCCTTTTGCTTGAATCTTGTTCTCCAAGTGTTAGGCAGGCAGGTCAGAATCTCCTAGGAAATGGCTGCTAAAGGATATGCCTTTTTCTTCTTCTACCAAATTCATATAATACCTTCTAAAGACACCTATATGTTTTAGCTACTGGTTGGTGAACTCTGACAGACCAGTCATTTTCAAATGGAGGTGAGTTTTGTAGCTTCAGGCTGTTGGTATAACATGATGACACGAAGTAGCTCTGGAATGTACACCCAGAGACGTATCTTATCACTGTTTCATTTAACTTGGCCATATACAGTTAGATTTTCATTTGAATGTTCCTACTAAATTGTGGAAAATATTTAGTCAGAGCACCCAATGCTGCCGCCATGAAGTTAACAAATTTAGTTTGAAAGACCTTAAAGCGGTGGTTCAGCAAAAAAAAAAAAAAAAATGTAAAAGTCAGCAGCTAAAAAAAGGTAGCTGCTGACTTTTAGTAAGTACACTTACCCTCCCAGGGCGCCCGCGATGTCGGTTGTGGAGGCCGAGATGTCCCTCGGTGCTCTGGTCCCAGCGCCGCCATCCTCAGTAAGGGAAACGGGCAGTGAGCGCTGCCCGTTTCCTACTGCGCATGCGCGAGTCGTCGCGCGGCCTAGTGCGCATGCGCGAGTCATCACGCGGCGCTTTGTAAATGGGGAACGCGATGTGTTGTGGGACACAGTTCCCATAACACACCGCGCCCCATTCACTAGAAGACGGCGCTCGGAGCAGAAGAGAGAACAGCGCCGCGGAACAGGAAGAGGCAGATTAGGATGATCTGCCTAGCAACAGCCATTTCTGGTAAATAAAAAAAAAATGTTTTATTTTTTTTTATTTTACATTTTTATTAACATTTTTTTAAAGTTTTTTTTTTCAGGGTGGCCCTCCACTTTAATAATTTTTGTTTGATTACAATACCAATGTATAGAATGTCCAATTTTCAATCGTTACAATAGTATAAAAAACACTTCCAAAGTAAGACATTGTTTCCCACTGTTCTGAGCCATACAATCTTTAAACAAAAAACAAAAAAAAAAGTATAAAAAACACAATACAAAGGATTTTCCAGACTGGGGACCACACTAACTGTTAAAATGTAATTATATTAGATATATAAAACAGGTACAGTTTTCAGTGATGAGCCTCAGAATTTTCTTGTCCATATGGTTGAAAATGACTGTCAATTTGTCTTCAATATCTATTAGAAAAACCAATAAATGTCCAAAAACATTTTTTTTTTAAAACAAATTTCTATTGGTGTATGGCTAGCTTTAGTTAGAACAAATGCAGTGATTGAACTACAACTGTAGCAGTCCATGTAGCTGCTATGGGGCTTGGGGCCCATGGGCAAGGTAGGAGTGGACTTCCAAACTCTGGGACATGCTCTTCTTACCTGCATGGTTGGCCAAACTGTAAACTTCTATTTTGAAAAGGAAACAATAATGCACAACTATTGTGTAGCACTGACAGTCAGAGTTGCATATATAATTAGTAAATAGGATGGCCGCATGTACAGTACATACAGTGCCTTGCAAAAGTATTCATCCCCCTTGGCTTTTTACCTATTTTGTTACATTACAGCCTTTAGTTCAATGTTTTTTTAATCTGAATTATATGTGATGGATCAGAACACAATAGTCTAAGATGGGGAAGTAAAATTAGAAAAATATATACATAAAACTATTTAAAAAAAAAAGATAATTGGCATGTGCGTATGTATTCACCCCCTTTGTTATGAAGCCCATAAAAAGCTCTGGTGCAACCAGTTACCTTCAGAAGTCACATAATTAGTGCAATTGTGCAATCTAAGTGTCACATGATCTGTCATTACATATACACACCTTTTTGAAAGGCCCCAGAGGCTGCAACACCTAAGCAAGAGGCACCACTAACCAAACACTGCCATGAAGACCAAGGAACTCTCCAAACAAGTAAGGGACAATGTTGTTGAGAAATACAAGTCAGGGTTAGGTTATAAAAAAATATCCAAATCTTTGATGATCCCTAGGAGCACCATCAAATCTATCATAACCAAATGGAAAGAACATGGCACAACAGCAAACCTGCCAAGAGACTTACGGACACCATTACACATGGACCGGGCAAGGAGGGCATTAATCAGAGAGGCAGCACAGAGACCTACGGTAACCCTGGAGGAGCTTCAGAGTTCCACAGCAGAGACTGGAGTATCTGTACACAGGACGACAATAAGCTGTACGCTCCATAGAGCAAAACCTGTACCACTCTGTGTGTGATTTGAGGCTAGGTTCACCTTCCAGCAGGACAATTACCGTACCCCAAACACACTGCTAAAGCAAAACTTGAGTGGTTTAAGGGGAAACATGTAAATGTGTTGGATTGGCCTAGTCAAAGCCAAGACCACAATCCAATAGAAAATCTGTGGTCAGACTTAAAGATTGCTGTTGACAAGCGCAAACCATCCAACTTGAAGGAGCTGGAGCAGTTTTGCAAAGAGAAATGGGCAAAAATCCCAGTGGTAAGATGCTCATAGAGACTTAACGAAACGGCGTAGGGAGGAGCGGAGTGCTGACGTCACCACACAACCACGCAGATCCCGGAAGTGAACGGGCAGCGAAATCGAGCCGGCCGGCTAATACACGTTTTTATCTGATTGTTACATTGTAAGTGCAATATTCCCTTTTCCTTTTTTAATAAATTCTACACAGAGATACACTATGGATTTTTTCTCTCATTCTATGTTCTTCGCCTGACTGCCCCTGAGCCCGTATCTCTTATCCTGAGTAACCAGTTAATGCCCATTGGAACCCTTGGCCGGGATTAAGCCACAAGCTAGTGTGACCTCTGTAACAGGGGGTCGCACAATCTGGTAAGGGTCAGTGTGTTTTGACGGTGGAGGTGCCTTTCTTTCTCTCATCAGATCACCCCTTCCAGTTGATGTTTACTGAATAAGATCACTGCGGAATTTTTGTTGTATTTTATTTTCTATTGCCGAATCACACAGGCTTTTTAAAATAAGGACTATCACTAAAGACTGTTTTTGGTTTATAATTTCTCTGTCACTATGGACTTTTTCTACTGAACCGGTCACCACTTATATGTTCTAGGAGGTGTATATCCATTATACCTATCCTAGCTGAATTTTGAATTCACAAATAATTGGTACACTTTTGTGTTTTAGTCAACATTTTTATGATTGTTTGCAGCGCAGTTGTTTGTTTTTTATTTTATCATAGAGACTTATCCAAAGTGACTTGGAGCTGTGATAGCAGCAAAAGGTGGCTCTACAAAGTATTGACTTTAGGGGGGTAAATAGTTATGCACATTGACTTTTTCTGTTATTCTGTCCTATTTTTTGTTTGCTTCACAATAATACAAAAAAAAATCTTTAATGTTGTGGGCATGTTCTGTAAATTAAATGATGCAAATCCTCAAACAATCCATGTGAATTCCAGGTTGTGAGGCAATAAAACACAGGGGGGTGAATATTTTTGCAAGGCACTGTATATAACAAACAAACTTTTTCAAACAGTGCACAGTTATAAGAATGATTAACACAAGAAACTAGAATTTATAAACAAAGAGACCCTGTCCGAAAAAGGGGTCTGGCTGCTGCAAGTATAAATTGTAGGCACCTAAGGGTACCTGCACATATCTGTAGCAGCTTCTCAAGCCATGTTGCTATGGCTGAATCTTAGACCCTTCTGACAGGCAACCAATGGCGTCCCTAGGGGGGGGCAGAGGGGGGGAGAGGGGGCCCTGACCCCCCCAACATTATGCTGTGCCCCACCATGTGCCCCCCCCAAGTAAAAAAAAAAATGGCAATGTCTTTTTGTTTGCATTCCTAGCGGATGTGCCGCATCTTTCTCAGGCCGCTGCTGGAGTAACAGTTTCTATTGAGAGGGAGAGCATCCCCAGTCAGCTCTGGCGGGTGATTCATCCCCCTCCCTCTGCTCGCTGACACTGCATAATGCAGCGAGTTGCAGGAAGAACTCCACCAGGACTCCCAGTTACAGAGAGGAGAACCAGCCTGTAAATTCCAACCTATTCAGTCTATGACACTCTTTCACAGCCCAGCGAATCCAGCCACCCCCCTCACTCTCCTCATGTGCGTTAGAGCAGGAGAGATGAATATAGCTCCTCCTCCTCCCCCACACCTGTTCCTCTTGAGTCTTCCAGTCCTGCCCACACTATTCCCGGCGTGCAGCTGTATCTGAAGAGAGGGGATGTGTGGGCGGGAAATATGAAAATCAGCAGCATTCCTGGCTGTGTGTCAATGATGCCTGAGCTTCTAGCCTGGACCCATGGGTAAGTGTGTGCACTGCAGTACACTGTAATCACTGAACTGCATTATCTTCATACCTTCTCTCCCCCATCTGTCCCTCCCCCTCTCCTGTTCTTTCAAGACCTTCACAATTTACTTTCACTTTCAGTTAGGCAAGTAATAGACGATGCAAATTTCTTTCCTGCATCCACAGATTGCAGAAAAGAAACTTGCATGATTCCCCCATCAACACAGAGAGTGGTGACAGGGGAATATCCTTCCTGCCCAGCAATTGTATTCTCCCAACAAACAGTGATTTTCACTGGTGGCTATAGCAACCACTAGTGATAATCATAAGAGTATCTGGCAGACTGGTTGTTCCCAATTTGATCGATTAACTTGGTACATTCAGCCTGCTCATTAATGGTTCAAATCTCAGCCAGTTCCTGCTAAACCAGCTGAGATTTAAACTGCCTATGGCTGGTCTTAGCACTTGGGCAGCCCATACATTGATCACTTTTTTCATTCATCTAGTAGGTTGAATGAAAAAAAAAAGAAATTATCCAATTCTACCATCTACACATTATAGGGTGGTTGGGGGAATCCTCCCAGTGTGGACCAGTGGTGGAACTACCAGGGTTGCTGTTCTGTCCTGTCTATTCACAGCGCTGGTCTCTGTCTCCATGGCAGCGGCAGCACATTGGAACCCAGTGCTGGTTACTTTATGTGGCTGATGTACAGAAGGGCCAGCACAATTTGTTGTTAGAGATGGGCTGGGCATGTTCAAAATCCCACATGCCCGAGCCTGCCAGGAAGCTCTCACTGCACAGAGCTAATCACAGGCAGTGAGACATTTCCCGATCCTCAGCTGCCCAAATCAGGAATGTCTCACTGCCTGTGATTAGCGATGTGCAGTGTCGGTCTTCCTGGCGGGATCGGGCATGTGGGATTTCAAACACACCCGAGCCCATCTCTAATGGTTGTAGAGTAGACAGTTGAGCTCCCTGCAGTTTGCTTAGCAGCAGTGCAGTCTTCTCTGACATGCTGATCCTGATACAATCCAGGTGATGCTCCTAGTCAAATCCTAGTGTTAAATATCATAGTAATTTTATTGATCAAAGCCCACACCTTACAGGCATAGAGCCCACACCTTACAGGCATAGAGCCCACATGGCTGCTAAACATACGGTTGATGTGGTTGTACTCTTGATTGTAATAAATACTGTGTTTATTAGATCTGACTGGGAACATCCCCTGGATCACATCCCAATCAGCATGTCAACAGAGAAGGTTATACAGCATTACTTCTGCTAGGTGACCAGCTGGGGGCTCGGCTCTCTACAATCAATAGTGCCAGCCTTCCCCTGCATGCACCCATAATGTCACCAGCACTAGGTCCTAATAGACTGCCGCCGCTGCCAAGGAGACAGATGCCAGACCAGCACTGTCAATAGCAGGGGCAGGACAGCAAGAGGAGGCTGGGGAACCCCACAGTGGCAGAACACCAAGGCCCGATGGCAAGACAACCTTTGCAACCCTGATAGTTCTCCCACTGCTTTTGACCCTTATATTTTCTTGGTATGCTGGTGACATATATCTCTTGTTTCCTGCCACCCTGAGGGGCCCCCAATAGAGTAGGAAGGGAGCTCACTGCAGAACATGTGAAAGGGCACGTTGTGGGATTGTAGTAAAGGGCCCCAGGATAGATATAAATAATTGCATTTTATAGTTGCCCCCCTACTTTTGTCCCTGTCCCCCCATGTGCCCCCCCCTAAATATGAAAGCTGGAGACGCCACTGCAGGCAACACATCTGGAAACTTGCCACTAAGCCAAGCCCTCACACAACCCTACTAATGGGCAGCCTCACTGGCCAATATGTATGAGCAGGACCTAAGAAGCAGTGAGCTAGCTTCTTTAATATAGCTAGCCCACTTGCCTGTTAGAAGAGATTTAGGAAGGCTTTGAACCTTTAGATACCCACAGCAGTTTTTTTTTTTTTGTCCCACGAACAGTCTCTACAACATCATCAGTACCAAAATTACATTTTAAGCAGTGGGAAAAAACAAAGTTCAATTAAAAAAGTCTTGTATCATTATACCAACACAGATGAAGATTTGAGGTGTATTAGGAGGATATGGAAGACACAATCTCTGATAGTTTCATTTGCATGCCGGACTTTACATGTGCATCAGAAACAATGGTACCTGGATCTGTCTTACCTCGGCTCTGGGAGCTTAAGAATCTAATAGTTTTTTTACAAGATTTTACAAGTTAGCTTGTGGTTTCTCTAACTGCTTTTAAGAGACAGTAAAAATGAAGTGGATTTTCTATTGCTGGTCTTAAACATGTGGTCGACCATTATGTGACATTTAATGGATGTTAATGGATATCTACAGGGTCTGAATCAGTAATGATCATTCTTGTGGTTGACACTTGTGGAGGGATTAATTGCAAGCTTTACTGTCTATATAAAGAGAAACCAATTGGAAATACAATGGTGTCCTGGATTTCTGCTCCAGTGGCATTGTGGAGAAGAACTTTCCACATTCCAAAATATAAGACAGATGCAAGTAAATAACTTCTTTTACTGAATATTTGTAATTTCTTTTTTTTTTTTTTTTTTCCTTTTTAATAGTTACCAACAAAGTACTCCTGTTTTTTGAACAATAATGTACATAGCTTAGTTGGAATACTGGTGAACATTGCAGGGGTTATGCTGATTTATTTCTCAGCAGAACTCCTCATATCCTTTTTGTTAGTGTTTTGTACTGTCCCTCTTGCATTTCACGCATCAAAGGGTCAATTCTGTAAGGAAAATTAACAGAAATCTCCAGGCAAGAATAAAAAGCCAACTGTATTATTATCCTAACAAAAAGAAAAACTTTAATGAAAAATTCTACATCTCCCCTCAATCTGCCTCTCTTCCTGCTCTTCTCAATAGACACCTCATAGTGCCCCACAGTTATCACCAGGTGGACGCTAGTGATTTTTGAAGAAGTATAGTGAGTTGGCTTTTAAAAGTATAGTCATTGGTTATAGTAAGCTGTCAGGTTCTTTGTTCCATGCACCTAGAGGGTATAAGAAGAAACCTGACTTGTCATGCTATTTTGCTTGGTTCTTTTTCATATGCGCACACCTATGAATATGATTTTTTAGTTGTCAATTAGACATGTGCATTCGTTTTCGTCCGAATGCATTTTCGTTCGAATTTCGGGTAGTTTTGTTATCGTTGTAAGAAATGATAACGAACGTGCAGAATCCGAAAAACCGAAAGATCCGACATAAACAAATGCTTTATTTTCATTTTTGTTGAAACAGTTCGATATAGATATGAGATTCGACATGACGCTGACAATAGCGATCTGTGTCAATCGAACCTGTGGTCTAATGTGCCTAACCTTAGCTCTATTAGTTCAAGATTATTCTACATAGAGAGAAAAGATTCAACATAGAGAGAAAAGATTTGACATTATAGAGACAATAGCAAAAAAGGTCGAATGTGCCTAACCTAACTCTATTAGTCCAAGATTATTCGACATAGAGAGAAAAGATTCGACATGAAGATTCGACCAAGCAGTCGGCGCAAGCGGACATTTATGGTCAAATGCTCCACCCATAGGCTATAGAAACATTCTAATGTTGGTTGACTAGTAATAATAATTAAAAAATATAATTATTACTAGTGTCATACAACATTAGATTTCTACTATAGCTTTTAAGCGGAACATTTGACCGGAAATGTACGATTGTGGCGTTGTACAGTTTAGCTGCTCCATCGAATCTTCTCATTCACCATAAGCCTTCAATGACAGATTCGACCGTAATTATTTCGGATTTTCGGACGAAAGCATTTTTTAATGAAACAAAATAAATAAAAACAAATTTCGGGAGTAACTAAATAGATTTATTTTTCGGACGAAAACAAAATTCCGAAACAAAATATTTCAGTGTGCACATGTCTATTGGCAATTAGTCAAAACTAATTGAATATATTTGTGGATTTGGAGCCCAGAGATGAATTAGCAGATAGGACCCATTGTCATCTTAATTTTTATTTTTTGAATAAAGCAGTGGTAAGGCCAAAAGGCTGCCTTACAAATTGAGCCTCAATGTGTAGGCACTCCGTTCCATATCATTCTTGCAGGATTGTCAAAGCCTAGGCCCATCCATCCTTGGGGATTCTGTACTTTCTACACTTCAGGCACCTGGTACAATATTGCCAGAAAGGAACATTGGATAAATAAGATAAACCTTTCTTCTTTTTAAAAGTAAAGTCCAATACTTCTACCTCCAATGTATAAAGTATTATTCAATAGCGTGGGAAACATTTCATACTAAATCCGACAAAGAAGTATCACTTAGTAATTTCATTTTGTTTCTTCAACTATACAGCTGATCTCGGATTTTGTAAATGCCTACAGACTGTCATTTATGCAAGGAATTAATACCAACTGCATTCAGCAAATTATTACCTTCCATTCCAAGGACACGGTAAGTGGGTTTCTCATTGTGCTGCTTCTAATTAACACATCTTGCATTAATATTATAGATAGGCTTTGCATTCAGCTTAGTCTTTTGGCGGCTGGTTGTTAGTGAAAATGTTCCATTACCAAGTTTAATGGTTAAATGTTTGCTTTCACATTGTGAAGGATTTAAATCAGTTGTCAGGAAGCACCTTGCTATAAGGGAAGACTAGCAGGAGGCAGGCATTCATTAACGTATCTCACTGACTTTTACATTCTTTCAGAATATCAGTTACAATTGATAGTAGTAGTAAATGGCTGTACTTTCTCTGTCTACTTGTAGCTTTCAGTGCATGCCAAAAAAGCTGAATTGTTAAGGTGACCCACTCCATCTCTATTGTTATCCCATCAAACAAAGCTTGTACATGGAGGCTGGTGTAAAGTATGGATTGCTTCCTTTCTCATGTCAGCTCTCTAGCAACCCCTAGATAGCAGCTGTGAAAACTCAGTGTAAAAACTGTGCACAGGTACAGTTAGATTGAAAAGAAAGAGGAATGTTTTGGGTCACTTAGCATAGCTTATCCCATCACATGGCTCTTCCCATATGTACCTGTAGCAAATATTTATCATCTGAACATTTCCTGCCATCAATGTATTTTGCAAAGCTGAAAGAATTTTGAAAGGCATGACCCAAACAACCCTCCCTCCTACAGCATTTTTTAGTTTGACTTTATTCCTGTTTTGAGAAACAATCTTTATTCTTTCGTGTGATGTCGTCATCAGGATTGGAAAATATTTAAGCTCAGTTTCTACTAATGCAGGTGTCCCCCCAGAATTGCATCTCCCCAGAGCCCTTTCCCAGTGTATGGGAAAAGTCTTGGCAGTCAAGGCAGCAGCAGTGTGAATAGGGATAGAGAGGGACGGAAGATAGGCGGGTTTATGCAGCCCAGCAGACAGGGTTGAAAACACTGGTTAGGATTTCATTGCAGAAGAATTGCGTTGTCAGTCCAAACAGGAAGTTAGAAGCACACTGGATTTCTAGGAAGTCAACAGGTATTTTTCATTACTTTCAGAGATAAAGCATTGGAAATGTGCATGTATGGCAGAGATGTACTAAATTTTTTTTTTTGCCCACACATAAAAATTAAGTATTTCTCCAGTTTTTTCAGCATACTGTATACTACTAACAGGAAGGAATGAACAAACATATGGTAACATACTGCCTATATCTGCGTGCTATTTCCTACACTTGATAAAAAAGGAGTAACAAGACTGTTCTGAAGGAAGGTTTGGAGCTGGCAATTCTTTGTTATTAACAAAGAGTTCACTGATGTGTAAATACTGATTTTTGATAAGGTAGACCCAACAGTAAGAGCTGCATGAACAACTTCAGCCAAAGTAAAATATGAGCTGCAGCACTGACATCTAATGTTCTGAGCACTCAGTTAAACTTCGGCAAAAATAATTAATTTTTCTAATAGGTCTAGAACTGCCTGGAACTATAGTTTGTGGTGATCCTTCCCTGCAATTCAGCAACCTGGTAAAAATTGGTACAAAAGAGAGAGCCGCATGTGGCCGTGCAGTCTGGTTCACAGGCCGTGGCACCATGGCATATGGCTTATTAATTTGAAGGAAACAGTGAGGTGCTCGTTGTCTGGCTGACTTGTGCGGCTTAGTTAATATGGCTCGAAATCTGTCCAGCATTTTTTTTTAAAGATCGTGTATGCCAGACCAGGATGAGTGGAGATAGCTGCTTCAAACCTCTGTATTAATGAACCACAGGCACACGGCTCATACAGCCATCTGTGATCCTGAGCAATGGGCAGAAGGGGGAGAAGGGAGAGAATGGAATTCTAGCCAAATTGTTTAACTTCTCTTCGTGTTCCAAAGGCTTGTGTCAGCACTATACAGCTAGCCCACAACCTCCTGCCTGTGCCCTAGTGACTTATGTAATGAAAATAATGGGTTTAGTGGGGAAAAGGCCTTGCTTTACAATACATTATGTGCCAAAAACAAAACAGCTGGCAATCCTGCAACTGGGAATTGAATGAAGCTAGAGATGTACTAAAAAGTAACTTATTCAGGGCAAATAATGACTTGTGTTTAAAGATATAGTTCAATTGCACAGTTACCCAGGCTAGCCAATCAGATTTCATTAGTTTATGGTGATCAAGGCAATGCAAAGAGATAAAGAGATGGTTAACTGCACCTAGAATATTGTTGGCCATACTGGTCTCTAGATCAACCTAAGCTCACAGCACATTTTAAAATGTGAGCGTACGGTAGACTTTATCGATCTACCAGCAACTACAGTATGCATTGCAAGAGCCTGCCAGATTTTGTTTGAATAGTTTAGGTAGGTCCTGATATCGTTTTGGTAAAATCTAAAGGAAAGTAATGTATATCTTAAGCTTAAGACCTAGATAAGTGAAAGGTGTGTGGTAGTATAGGCGTGCGCAGGAGGTGTGCCAGGATTGCCTGGGCTCACCCTAATCACCCAGTGATTCCCCCTGTTGCCCAGGCCCCACAGCCCTACTGACACCATCCACTGCCCTACTGACACCATACATGTTTTTATAGATTATTAAATGTTTGTTTACATTTATTTATAACGATGTGTGTGTGTGTATATATATATATACACACACACACACACACACACGTGTTTAAGCTTTAGGGTGCACACCCTAATGCAATAGGCTGCGCACACCTATGTGTGTTAGTTATAATTAAATAATAAAAACAAATTACCCATTGGTTTATGTAACGTTCATTTACATATTCATGCCAATAGCTACTAATACAAGTTGTTTAGCCTACAATATCTGCCAAAGGAGAGCATGGGTAGCACAATATTGATAAATACACCATTCTGATCATGCTACTTGAACTTTGGGTTCTACTATAATTCATGGGCATGCCAGCACTGAGACAGATATAGAAATTATTAAATGGAAAGTGAAGGTTACCGTGGAGGTTGCAACCAGAAACAACCAGCATGCATCTGCACAGTGCACACTTCTCTCGTCCCTTTCTTGGACTGATTACACTTGCCATATTTTGGCATGCATCATCTTCTGCCAAAAAATCATGGTCCTCCAAAAATACCTGTTTTATACATAATTTTAAACAAGATTGTTGTCTAGTTTGTCATGGTAATACCCAATTACAGAGTCATTGATCCAGAATAAACACAGTATATAGCCAGGGAAGTTGAACTTCGTAACCTAAAAACTGTTTATCATTTAATAACATAATAGCTTGGGAATCTTAAGGCTCACTATTTAAACCAATTACCGAGCATTTTTAGACAGGAGTTCAGAATAACACCCTGTGTTTCATTTGGTAGCTCTAGATAAGACCAGGTTATAAGGGCCCTTCCACCTGCTGGTGACTCAGGTGATCTTTCTCATATCTGTAACATCACTGCCCGCCTAAATAGTGTGGTGACTCCATGACAAAACCATACATGCTCAAAGAAGCTGGAGCTCTGTCAGGATGGGAATACTGGGACCTCACACACCACATAATGCAAACAGAACAGATAGAGAGACTTTTACAAACATGTAGTGAGGATGAGACCTCTGTTTGTTGACTCACATATTGCCTTCAGCACCCAATCTATTGATTTCAAACTCAAATTCTCAACAGATGACAGGGCTCTACCTTCCATTTGAGATTCTTAGATGCTTAGTGTTTTGCTGATCCCTACCTTCCAGGCAGCTACATGTCCATCAGACCCACATCTCTTACTTATGTCCCTCTGTTCTCATTATATTACCCTGGACACACACAAGTGCTTTTATGGACACATAAAAGATTTTCAATTCATAGAAAGGCTAGGAATTAGTACCTGAACTCTGCTTAGCTTGATGATTCCCTCTCCTCTATATATAACACATTCTTCACTCACAGGCAGCATCCAATCTCATGAAATGGGGAGCAATGCACACTCCTATGATATGCCTATGCCTAGTTAGGCCCCATTGTAGCAGAAGAGGCCTACATAGCTCTTCGGGATAGGCCTTGTGACAGATGAAATGGGAACTGCATAAAGAGACCTACACAACACAATCCCGATTACCACATCCTGTGAGCAGTCACTTTAAACTCTATTTTCTAGACTTTAGATTGGCTAGGAGAAGTCTGCTGCTTGCAATAGTCTCCTCCTGGGCAGACCCACCAATCAGAACCCCTTCAGTTGCAGGGATAAAAGAGAAAACCTTTGCCTCTCCTTGTTCTTGGTATATGGACACTTTATTAGAGTAGGGCTTCCTTTTATTTAACACCATCTTGATACGGGCATCTTTATAGTAGTGTTTGGTTAGTAGATTCAGTGTTAAACTTGTTCATTTGTTAATTATATTTTATTTATTTATTTTTTATTAGTTGACTCACTGATGAGCTGCTTGCCTTTTTTATGCTGAAGCTAGTTTCCTAACATGCCCCCAAACGTTAGATGGCCATCCTGCGATGATTACTGAACATAAACACTGTTAGTTTGTCAGGTAAATTTAAACTCATGAATTATTGCCTTAATACATGCTTTAACGCCACTAATTTGTTTTGGATAAATCAGCAGCTTTTCAATTTGTTGGTTTACTTTCCCTAATTCCTGTGATTTCCAAATAATTGGAAGTTTGGGATACCTCCAAATTTCTGATTAGATGACGAATCACATGCCCAATTACTGTTTTTATAGGCTTACTGCATGACAAAAACTGAATTCAGTATTAAATATACAAATGTAATGAAATACTGTCCTGCATGAAGCCAGAGAAAAAAAAGTTTTTTATCAAGCATGAAGGCATGGTTGAACATTTAATTTGTATCTAAATCCATTTTTTTAGCTTCGGGTAGAGTGGAGAAGGATTCAATTCTCTTTTAGGTTCTTATTGCTGTCTGTGTCCCTGCTGGAAATATTGAAGCTGCCTCTTTGTCCTGGAGACTATTGTCTCCAGGATTGAAAATTAGGATACAATCCAAAATTTTGAGTTGTTACCAGAACTCAGCACAGCGAGGCACAACACAAGCAAGGTCTACATTATCAAGAAGACACTTGCTGGAGAGGTGGCTGACTGACAAGGTGGTGGCAAAAGCAACACTTAGGGAGGCTGAAAAGGTGGAAATTCCCCAGACTGGTAGTAAAGGAGGCATACACTGGTGTCCCTATACTCCCCCTACTCACACTGAAATCACTCTTTAAGGGTAATTCACTGTCCCTAACAAGTGGGGTTCCTCACCCTACTCTATCCACTCTTAAATACATGCCAAGCTCAGCACTGCAATTTATAAGTACTGCCCAACCAAGATGGCCGCAGAGGGTCACCGAGGGTTGCAGTGTCCAATCGGACCACTGCTCCCCAGATGACACCTACGGAGGCTGCAGGGGAACATCATCCCCATAAGATTCCACTCTATCTCCAAGGCGGCAAGGGCCACCTGTTGGGTGGAGTAAGAACTATACCTGCCAACACTCATACCCACAAGTACCAGGCATTTTACAGGTGAGCTGTAGAAAAACAAAGAAAGAGGATGATTATAAGCAGCGTGGGGAAAGGGGGGGGGGCATAGCGGATGGACCCTGTTTGGAAATCTGTGTTAGAACTTTCCAGATTGATATACCTCTTGCTGGCAGTATAAAGGATTCCCTTCTAAATTACATTAAATATAAGCTTAATTATACTTATCATGTACTGTACAAAAGTTTACAGACAAATATACTATAATTTACCATGCCCATGTCTCTGTGAGGAGGTAGCCATCTTGCTATGGGTAAGGTTCCTCCTGCTGGTTTTGCTTCCTCAAGTCAGAGCTGCCTCTTTGATGACTGATAATTTGATGACTAGGGAAGTAATAATCTTGCAGCATCAGTAGCATAAGCGATTCAAAAAGAACAAATTCATTTGTTAACCACTTGCCGACCGCCCCATGTAGATATACGTCAGCAGAATGGCACGTACAGGCAAAATCACGTACCTGTACGTGACATTCTTCCGGCGGGTGGGGTGTCCGATCGGAACCCCCTCCGCCGGCGGGGACGGTCGGCATCGCTTCAGGAGCGATCCGGGACGAGGGGACGGCCAGTGGTTTCTGGCCACCCCCTCACGATCGCTCCTGGCGAATGAAAAGCTTCCCCTTCCTGTCTATTGTATAGTATAGACAGGAAGGCGGAAGTGATGTCACGCTCGGTGCGTCGGTCTATCTGACCGGGACGCCGAGCTGTGAACATGTAAAGGTTAGTGCACAACAGTACACTGACACCAGTACACATAGGCACATATTCCACCCCCCTGTCACCCCCAGATCACCCCCCAGATCACCCCCTGCCCCCCCAGTCACAGTGTCACTAATTGCAGTGATCATTTATTTACTGATCACTGCATTTAGTGTCAGTGTGACTGTAATAACTGTCAGGGCAGTTAGTTTTAGGCCCCTTTAGGTCTAAGGTAGCCCCCTACCCCCCCCCCCCAATAAAGGTTTAACCCCCTGATTGCCCCTAGTTAACCCTTTCACCCCCTTTTGCCAGTGTCACTAAGCGATCGGTTTTCTGATCGCTGCATTAGTGTCACTGGTGCCGCTAGGTAGCCAGTTTTTTTTTAGGTTAACCGCCATGTTTATATAGGTTCATAAATAGGTTTATAGGTCAGGTACCCCCATATTACAACCTAAATAAAGGTGATTGCCCCTAGTTAACCCTTTCACCAGTGATCACCGTATTACTGTTACGGGTGACGCTGGTTAGTTAGCTTGTTTTTTATACTGTCAGGGCACCCGCCATTTATTACCCAATAACGGTTTAACCCCCTGATCGCCCGGCGGGTGATATCAATTAGGTTTTAGGGTCAAATAAGGTCTGCGTCGCCCCAGGTTAGTGCCAGTACCGCAAACACCCACGCGCAAAGCATACACCTCCCTTAGTGGCACAGTATCTGAACAGATCAATATCTGATCTGATCAGATCTATACTAGCGTCCCAGCAGTTTAGGGTTCCAAAAAAACGCATTGTTAGCGGGATCAGCCCAGATACCTGCTAGCACCTGCGTTTTCCCCCTCCGCCCAGCCCACCCAAGTGCAGTATCGATCGATCACTGTCACTTACAAAACACTAAGCACACAACTGCAGCGTTCGCAGAGTCAGGCCTGATCCCTGCGATCGCTAACATTTTTTTTGTGGTAGTGTTTTGATTCAGTCGCTAACAGTCAGGAGCTTTTTTACCTGTGAATCTCAAAAAAATAAAAAAAACAAAAATAGTTGTCATTTTATTGTTCTCTCTCTCTCTCTATTGTTGCTCTTTTTTTACTCCATTCTATTCTGCAATGTTTTATTATGTTTTATCATGCTTGCTTTTCAGGTATGTCATTTTGTTTACTGTGTCTTAGTGTTAAGCATTTTTTTGTTTTCAGGTGCGCCATTCAGTTGCAGCGCGGATTTATTTATCTTGACAGCAACAGCGTTTGCTCCCACGATACATAAAGCCGCGACTCCAACGCTGTAGGAGGTAATTTCACCACCACAGTTAAAAAAAAGAGCATATGTGCCGAAGCATGGGGGCAGCAGGGGGGGAGGAGCGATTGGCTCCTAATGCCACGTACATACGGTCGAAATTCCGACCGTGTGTACACGGCATAACTTTTGCGGGAGGATGCCCCCATGCATCGGCATATATAAATGGTGCATGTATGCCCATCATTAGAAGTGGGTGGATGAAGGGAGGTATTCTAATGGTGGGCATACCCACCAATCAATCACTTTTTTTCGTTCAGCCAAGAGGCTGCATGAAAAAAAAAAAGATTACAATATATGTCCAGTATGTTGCTGGACTTTGAATGGTTATACCAGAATGATGCCTGCAGGTTTAGGTATCATCTTGGTATCATTCTTTTCAGCCAGTGATCGGCTTTCATGTAAAAGCAATTCTAGCGGGTAATTAGCCTCTAGACTGCTTTTACAAGCAGTGGGAGGGAATGTCCCCCCTCCCGGATATAAACCGCCCCATTGGGAAATTGGTGTGGTCAGATGCTTTGAGGGCAGAGGAAAGATCTAGGGTCTAATAGACCCCAATTTTTTCAAAAAAAAGAGTACCTGTCACTGCCTATTGCTATCATAGGGGATATTTACATTCCCTGAGATAACAATAAAAATGATAACAAAGAAAAAAGATGGAAGGAACAGTTTAAAAATAAAATAAAAAAGCTAAATAAATAAAAAAAAAACTAAAAAAAAAAAAAAAAAGCACCCCTGCCCCCCCTTCTCTTGCGCAAAGGCGTACACAAGCGTTGGTCTGGCGTCATATGTAAACAGCAATTTCACCATGCATGTGAGGTATCACCACGAAGGTCAGATCGAGGGCAGTAATATTAGCAGTAGACCTCCTACGTGAATCTAATGTGGTATCATGTAAAGGCTTTTAAAGGCTTTTAAAAATGTATGTAGTTTGTCGCCACTGCGTGTTTGTGCGCAATTTTAAAGCATGTCATGTTTGGTATCCATGTACTCGGCCTAAGATCATATTTTATATTTCATCAAAAATTTGAGCAATATAGTGTGTTTTAGTGCATTAAAATAAAAAAAGTGTATTTTTTCCACAAAAAATGCGTTTGAAAAATCGCTGCGCAAATACTGTGTGGAAAAAAAAAATGCAACACCCACCATTTTAATCTGTAGGGCCTTTGCTTTAACAATATATATAGTGTTTGGGGGTTCAACGTAATTTTCTTGCAAAAAAAAAATATGTTTTCATGTAAACAAAAAGTGTCAGAAAGGGCTTTGTCTTCAAGTGGTTAGAAGAGTGGGTGATGTGTGACATAAGCTTCTAAATGTTGTGCATAAAATGCCAGGACAGTTCAACCCACCCCCCCCCCCCCAAATGACCCCATTTTGGAAAGTAGACACCCCAAGCTATTTGCTGAGAGCAATGTTGAGCCCATTAAATATTTTTTTTTTTTGTCCCAAGAGATTGAATAATGAAAAAAAAAAATATATATATTTTTTTTACAAAAAGTTGTCACTAAATGATATATTGCTCAAACATGTCATGGGCATATGTGGAAATACACCCCAAAATACATTCTGTTGCTTCTCCTGAGTACGGGGATACCACATGTGTGGGACTTTTTGGGAGCCTAGCTGCGTACGGGACCCCAAAAACCAAGCACCGCCTTCAGGCTTTCTAAGGGTGTAATTTTTTTTATTTCACTTCTCACTGCCAATCACAGTTTCGGAGGCCATGGAATGCCCAGATGGCACAAACCACCCCCAAATGACCCCATTTTGGAAAGTAGACACCCCAAGCTATTTGCTGAGAGGTATGGTGAGTATTTTGCAGATCTCGCTTTTTGTCACAAAGTTTTGAAAATTGAAAAAAGAAAACATTTTTTTTTTTTCTTTACTTTCTTCATTTTCAAAAACAAATGAGAGCTGTAAAATACTCACCATGCCTCTCAACAAATAGCTTGGGGTGTCTACTTTCCAAAATGGGGTCATTTGGGGGGGTTTTGTGCTATTTTGGCATTTTATGGCCTTCGAAACTGTGATAGGTAGTGAGGAGTAAAATCAAAAATTTGCACCCTTAGAAATCCTGAAGGCGGTGCTTGGGTTTCGGGGCCCCGTACGCGGCTAGGCTCCCAAAAAGTCCCACACATGTGGTATCCCCATACTCAGGAGAAGCAGCAAAATGTATTTTGGGGTGCAATTCCACATATAACTATGGCATGTGTGGCAATATATCATTTAGTGACAACTTTTTGAAAAAAAAAATATTTTTTATTTTTGTCTTTATTCAATCACTTGGGACTAAAAAAAAAAATATTCAATGGGCTCAACATGCCTCTCAGCAAATAGCTTAGGGTGTCTACTTTCCAAAATGGGGTCATTTGGGGGGGGGGGGAGTACTTCCCTGCCATTTTAGCACCTCAAGAAATGAGATAGGCAGTCATAAATTAAAAGCGGTGTAAATTCCATAAAATGTACTCTAGTTTGTAGACGCTATAACTTTTGCGCAAACCAATAAATATACGCTTATTGGCATTTTTTCTACTAAAGACATGTGGCTGAATACATTTTGGCCCAAATGTTTGACTAAAATTGAGTTTATTAGATTTTTCTTATAACAAAAATTAGAAAATCTCTTTTTTTTTCAAAATTTTCGCTCTTTTTCCGTTTATATCGCAAAAAATAAAAATCACAGAGGCAATCAGATACCATCAAAAGAAAGCTCTATTTGTGGGAAGAAAAGGACGCAAATTTCGTTTGGTTACAAAATTGCATGACCGCGCAATTACCAGTTAAAGTAGTGCAGTGCGAAATTGAAAAAAGACCTTTGGTCCTTAAGCTGACAATTGGTCCGGGGCTGAAGTGGTTAAAGAACTTATTAAAGAGAAAATTCACCCTCTGCTTCTGCTTCTGCTAAAAAGACATACCGTATATACTCGAGTATAAGCCGACCCGAATATAAGCCGAGGCACCTAATTTTACCACAAAAAACTGGGAAAATTTATTGACTTGAGTATAAGCCTAGGGTGAGAAATGCGCAGCTACTGTAAGTGGAAAAGAGGGTCAACAATGCCCATTTGCAGCCTCACTGTGCCTCACTGTGCCCATTTGCAGCCATAGGTCCCCTAAACTTCAAACTTGGTAGTTAAGGGTTCCTAGATGCCCCCTAGCTGCAGCCAAAATTTGGGGTCTCTGGACCCAAAGGGTCCCGAAATGACATTGCTGCAGATGGACACAGTTGACCGACTTTGGGGCCCTGTATCTTGGGGTCACTTGGTGCTAGGAACCCCATGGTTATGTTGTAGTGTTGGTTCCACTGGGTTTGCACACCAAATATGGAGTTCCTAGCACCAAGTGGCCCCGAGATAGGGGGCCCCAAAGTCGGGTCAGAAAATGTCAAGCACTTTTCTGCAGCAGAGAATGACATTTTCCGAACCGATTTGGGGCCCCGTATTTCGGGGCCACTTAATGCTAGCATCCCCCCGGAAAATGTAATTTTTTTTTTCTGCAGAAAATTGCTTGACTCGAGTATAAGCCGAGGGGGGCACTTTCACAAAAAAATGTGCTGAAAAACTCGGCTTATACTCGAGTATATACGGTACCCAACGAATGCAGCTTTGTTGTGTAGGGATCTGCTGCTCTGCACAACATCATCTTCCTCTTCTACATCATTGGGAACAGGCCGTCTAGTTTGGGTTCTAGTATCAGCATCTAATGGCACGCCACAAGGTCTTCCTCTGCATTGCTGTGTCTATACCTTTAATGCCTCCTGGGATATCCACGTCAGCTGAGGAATCAGGGTGACATCATTCTCGCATAGACAAGAATGGAGGCATGGGGTGGATAGCATCATAGAACCCCCACCAAAAAAATTAACTATAAAAAAGAAAACACATTGGTCAGCTATTTCAAGTTAAGGAGGGACAAAGATATGATTGATGGAAAGGAGTGTTTTAGACTGAAGGTTAGTTATAAACTAACCACAAATTTAGTAGAAAGGGTCTAATGGACTTGTAAATCTGGTTGTTAGTTGGACTGGTACACTTATGCTGCCTACACACGATCGGAATTTCAGCCATCAAAAGACAGATGAGAGCTTTTCGTCGGAAAATGTGATCGTGTGTATGCTCCATTGGACTTTTGCTGGCGGAATTTCGCCCAGAAAAAGATCTGAGAGCATGTTCTAAATGTTTCGGTCGGAAAAAGTTCCGATCGGAAATTCCGATTGTTTGTTTCAATTCCAATGCGCAAAATTCATACGCGCGGAAACAATTTGACGCATGCGCGGAAGCATTGAACTTAATTTTCTCGGCTTGTCATGTTGTACGTCACCGCGTTCTTGACGGTCGAAAGTTCCGCAAACTTTTGTGTGACTGTGTGTATGCAAGCCAAGCTTGAGCGAAATTCTGTCGGAAAAACCATCCAAGATTATTCTAATGGAAAATCTACTCATGTGTACGTGGCATTAGCTGTTAGACAACGAACCAAGTAACCATGATAGGCACAAACAGGTTGGGAACCCACCTTGTGCCTGTATGGAAATCTGTCTATGTTTTATAGAGTATGAGTCCTCTACCAAAAAATAAAGTCTATCTAAGGCTTGAAGCTGCTGTTGGATCTTCATGGTCTCATTTGGTTATTACACACAACATTGATTAATCCACCTCTAAATCCCTCCCCATCAACAAACTGCGGTACTCATAAACAAGCAATCTGCTGTGTTGAACTGTCAGTACTTCTACAGCTCACAAACAAAAAGGACCCAAATTGCATATAACTCGAGGTTATTGATGTTTACCGGTGACTTTCACCCTAACCATAGTCTTTACATTTATAGTAAATTAAATCAGCTCAAAGATGTTCTGCAGCAGTGCGGGTAGCAGAAAACAATCTGCTTTTTTTTTTTTTGGATAAGTCTGATCACTGAACTGCAGCATCTGCAGACTCCTGATACTCAGCACAGACTCCTAACCAACAGACATCACCCCTCATCCTTGCAGGCAATTTACACAGCATTATTAAATTCCAAAATCCATTCAGCACCCTGGAAAAAACTGTGCTTTGTTATTAAGGCTGATTTCTTCTGCATAACCGCCCAAGGATTGTGTGTGGTGTCTTGACAAATGGATGCCCAACAGCAGAGTAATTTATTACCATCATTAGTTATAGCCCTAGTTAGCAGCATTTTTTTTTTTATTCTTTAGAGTTTTGGTATTTATTTTTATAGAGTGCAGTCAATGTGCGTTGAGATCTTTGTATGATTGGACTGCAAGCTGCCAGCACACGCAATTATTCTTTCCAAAGGCATACTCCATTCAGATAGGCACATTTTCCACTTAAATAAACACAGTGGACACAACTTACCTACAAATTGCCTTGAGTTTTCACCCAAGTACTGATTTTGAGGACCAGGCTGCCTTTAACAGAGACTGCTCATTAACTTTTGATCTAAACTCCAAGCAAACAACTAAATACGTATTTAAAATATATATACAGGAGCTGTTTTACCTGTAAATGGAATTTTATTTTTGTTCATCGAATTCTGGAATATGCACAGCCCTAGCAGATAGGTAAGACAGGTTAATGACAATACTTTTCTCTACCAAAGCTAAGCCACCAGCCTGTGACCGGACAGTGATTGAGTAGTAGCATGGTCATGAATAATCACTCTATTCTCTCCTCCTGTCAATATTCCTTTCCAGCTCATATGTAGTTGTAGGTGTGGCCCAGGCTCACTGCCCACAGGGGAAAGAAACTCGCACGGAGACTGGTTAACGCAGCAAAGTATATTATCGTAGTAATGTCGAGAACAGCAAACTCTGCAGAGAAGGCCACACCGGACCTGATAGCTTACAGTGAACCAGACAAATGCTGCATACACACGATCGGAATTCTCGTCGGAAAAAGCTCTGGTGGTCTTCTCTATGGAATTCTGACGGAATTCCGCTCAAACTGTCTTGCCTACACACGGTCACACCAAATTCCGACTGCCAAGAACGCGGTGACGTACAACACTACAACGAGCCGAGTTCAATGCTTCAATGGAATTTTGCACGGCAGAATTGCTACAGACGATCGTAATTTCCGATAGAAACCTTTTCCGTCTGAAAAATTGAGAACATGCTCTCAATTCTTTGCTGTCGGAAATTCGGCCAGCAAAATTTCATTGGGCCCTACACACGGTCGCATTTTCCGATGAAAAGCTCTCATCTGTCTTTTTCTGTCCGGAATTCCGAACGTGTGTACGCGGCAAAAGAGTATGTTACACACTGGAGACACCTGACAGTATCCAGCTTGGTAAGTAGCTGGTACCTGGTCCAAAACAGGAAGGCTACTGATGGTGCAGAGTGTCCCTGTACAGTCCCTCTTCCACTTGAACCTGACCCTAAGCTACTCCGAATGTCCCTAGCAATGGGGGGATCTGTCCCTAACCTGCCCACATGCTGAATGCACGCCAACCCGAATTGGATAGTGCTTTGTGTAAGCACTGCCCACCTCAAAGATGTCCACCAGGTTAACCAGGGCAGGAGCATCCAATCGGACAGCTGCTTCTCTGAAGGGACTTATGGAGGTCTCGGAGAGATCTGGTTCACCCTTGTCCTCTGCCCTCTCCACACTGCAGCTGCAAGATAGAGCCACCCTTGCAGGGAGGCTGCACTACATCTGCCTACATACTGCAGTGGATGATTGGCTCCTAGAACTGCCTCTTCCTCTCCCTATCTGAGTGTTGCTGCAAAATCGCATACTTACATAAGTTGCATCGAGCAGGCAATTCCAGGAAATAGCTTACATGTTCATGTTATTTATTTATTTTTTAATATTGACCACAACATGTTTCTGTGCTCCCACCACCTTCCTATTGGCCAGCTAATGAGATGGGTTATTTCACTGGCCAAAAGAAAAGCATGGGGACGGCGGAAGCTGGCTAGCTGTGGACCAGGGAAGCTGTGGCCAATGTTTAAATAACAGAGGATACCAGAGTGCTCTGATGATAAAGTAAGGCTGGCCAAAGATGTTTTATTTCTTCTCAATCAGCCAGCGGGCTGATTGAAAAAAATTAACTGATTCCCCTATCCACACATTCGAGGTGGATGGAGGAATCCTCTCTGCTGTGCCATTGTATTATGACAGTGGGACTCCTCCACTCTCAGAATACAATGCTCAGTGTCTGCAGCTGACTGTCTGTGGCCGTTGACTGACAAAAGTTTTTTTTAACAGTAAAAGTTTTTTTTAACAGTACCGCTCAACAGAAGTCAACCGTTAGATATCGTCAATCGTTAGAACCGTTAGAACTGCCTGAATTTCAATCCATCTATTGGCAGCTTAAGACTAGAGGGTCCTGAGTTCCCAACATCTTCCTACTGACAATAAAGCACAAAACCCCTCACGTATTATAATGTTGACTGTCAGTAACACATCCCCATACAGTGTCATACTGCCAACAAGAGCGGAACAGTCTAGTACTGCTGTTCCTGCATAGGTAATGCATTTTTGTTGGTGGACTAGAGTACTGTGTGTTTATAAAGGCCCGTACACACGATCAGACTTTTTGACAACAAACATGCAAATTAAGTGTTTTGAGGCAACATCCGACCGTGTGTACACTCCATCGGACAAACTTTTTCGGTTTTCATCTGACTTTTGTTGGCTGTGCGAATGGACAAACTTTCTGGCAACAAAAGTCCGATGGAGCAAAGTCCGATCGTGTGTACACAAAACCATCGAACTTTTGTACAAAGTACAAACACGCATGCTCAGAACCAATGCAAAATATCAGACAACAATACAGAAGTTGACCAAAGGTGGCGCTGGAGTAATTGAATGTCCTCTTTTGAAGTGTCGTCACTACGTTCGTGTTTGTTGCCTAAAAAGTTCGATCGTGCGTATGCAATACAAACTTGGGGCCAACGCCCTTTGTACAAAAATCCACGGGAAAGTTTGTACAAAGTCTGATTGTGTGTATGAGGCTTTAGGGATGAGATTTGGGTTTGGGTTAGATGTGGGTCCATGGGAACCCAGCCTGTTCACAGTTTGTGGTTTTTCTTCCTGAATTCACAGCTGCTGTAATGTAAAAAGATAGGTGGGGATCCTGGGTGACATCATTGACCAAATTCAGTCACTGACCATATTTGATGAATTATGTCACTTGTGTTCTCTGGCGCTGTGGTAATGTAAACACAGCACAACAGTTTAACACGTACACATCGCTGGGTGTTGGGTTGTCGTGATTGATGATGTATTTACATTGTAGACGCCATGATTGATGATGAATTTACATTATTGAAGTTATTATTGTTATTATTATTGGAGGACATCAAAGGTCTTTTTCTAAGGTGTGTGTTTATTTACATTCAACTGTTCATGGGAATTATGAGAGAAAGGTAGAAATGGGAGTTTTGAGGTGGAAAATTACTCAAATTGAAAACAAAAACAAAATGGCAAAATGTAATTAAATAAACATTCAAAATGTTAAAATGTATAATTATTCATGGGCATGTGTAGGGTAGGGATGAGCCGAACACCCCCGGGTTCGGTTCGCACCAGAACCTTCGAACGGACCGAAAGTTCGCGCGAATTTTCGAACCCTATACGTTATAATGGACGCGAACGTTCGAAATCAAAAGTGCTAATTACAATGGCCAATATGCATGTTAATGTCATAAAACAGGTTTGGGGACCCGGGTCCTGCCCCAGGGGACATATATCAATGCAAAAAGAACTTTTAAAAACTAACGTTTTTTCGGGAGCAGTCATTTTAATGATGCATAAAGTGAAAAAAAAAAAGTGAAATTTTCCTTTAAATATGGTACCTGGGGGGTGTCTAAAGTATGCCTGTGAAGTGGCATGTGTTTCCCGTGTTTAGAACTGTCCTTGCACAAAATGTCATTTGTAAAGGAAAAAAAGAAGCCATTTAAAACCACTTGCGGCTTTAGGTTTGTTCTTAAGTAGAATCTGAACAGGTACATTATGAAGTGTAGCTCCATCCCAAAAAAATCTATTTTTAAGCTTTTTGGAGAACATAGGGAGGGGTTATCACCCCTGTAACATTTGCTGTCTTTGCACATCTGTTCAGAACATGTCACCTCACTTTCCGTCCCAATGACAAATGTTTTTGGAAAAAGTGGGGTTTTAATTGAAACAAGGATTGGTGATAAAGTATCAGTAGAGAGGAGATACCTTTTTCCCAAATTAAATCTAACAGGATAGAATTTCCCTTCCTAGGGGTAGATTTCCTCTCACTTCCTGTTTTCTCTTTCCATTTGCAAGTAGGAGTCGTTTGTAAGTTGGATGTATGAAAGTAGGGGCCTGGCGTATATACTCTGCAGAAATTTGCCCTATTAGATGTTGGTGTAGCCACAAGACTGGTGGGCACAGGAATGGGCCCTGCTGTGAGTTAATAGATCAAGATTTGTAATTGCATGCACCTGTTGAACAGGGCAGAAAAATTGGGGGTGGTGGTGGTGGTGGTGGACGGTGTTGCCACAAGACTGTAAGCTCTCACAGTTACTCTTGGTGGGCGCAGGAATGGGCCCTGCTGTGAGTTATTAGATCAAGATTTGTAATTGCAAGCACCTGATGAACAGGGCAGAAAAATTGGGCCTTTGGCGGTGGTGGTGGACGGTGTTGCCACAAGACTGTAGGCCCTCATAGTTACTCTTGGTGGGCGCAGGAATGGGCCCTGCTGTGAACTATTAGATCAAGATTTGTAATTACCCGCCCCTGTTAAACAGGGGCTGAAAAATTGTGCCTTAGGCACTGGTGCTGGTGCCACAACACTGCAACCCCTCACAGATACTGTACTTGGAGCACAGCAGTCACACGTGTTGCGAAGCATTTTTTTAAAAAATTGTAAGTACACGCCCCTGTTAAACAGGGGCTGAAAAATTGTGCCTTAGGCACTGGTGCTGGTGCCACAACACTGCAACCCCTCACAGATACTGTACTTGGAGCACAGTGTTGCGAAGCATTTTTTTATAAAAATTGTATGTACACGCCCCTGTTAAACAGGGGCTGAAAAATTGTGCCTTAGGCACTGGTGTGGTGCCACAACACTGCAACCCCTCACAGATACTGTACTTGGAGCACAGCAGTCACACGTGTTGCGAAGCATTTTTTTTTAAAAAATTGTAAGTACACGCCCCTGTTAAACAGGGGCTGAAAAATTGTGCCTTAGGCACTGGTGCTGGTGCCACAACACTGCAACCCCTCACAGATACTGTACTTGGAGCACAGTGTTGCGAAGCATTTTTTTATAAAAATTGTATGTACACGCCCCTGTTAAACAGGGGCTGAAAAATTGTGCCTTAGGCACTGGTGTGGTGGCATGGATCATTGAGGAGGAGGAAGAGGATAGTCAGTGAACATAAGAGGACAGTCACTCAGCATCAGCATAGGCAGTCTTGAAGGGATGTGATGTGACATTAAAAATTATTCGGTTATATCCGCCTCAGGTGCCTGGTAGCTGGTGGTGATCCAAGACTGATTCATTTTGATGAAGGTCAGTCGATCAACCGAGGCGGTGGACAGGCGCACCCTATGATCAGTCACAAATCCTCCAGCAGCACTGAATGTGCGTTCGGACAGAACGCTGGAGGCAGGACAGGCCAGTAGCTCAATTGCATACTGTGCAAGCTCTGGCCAGTGATCCATCCTCAGGACCCAGTAAGCCAGAGGATTTTCGGTGGGAAAGGTGTCCAAGTCTGACCTTGCCCCAAGGTATTCCTGCACCATGTATATCAGACGCTGGCGATGGTTGCTGGAACCGATCATACCTTGGGGCTGCGGACTAAAAAATTGTCTGAACGCATCGGTCAGACGTCCACCTTCCCCACCGCTCCTTCTGCCACTGACCGAAGCCTCAGCAACTCGTCGCCCAGGACCAGGAGTTTGTAGCCTCCCAGTTTCTGGGAACGCGTTGCACAGACCTTTCTGCAAGGCCTCCCTGAGATGTCTCATCCTCTGCTCCCTCTGCGACGGCAAGATAAGGTCCGCAACCTTACCCTTGTACCGCGGATCAAGGAGAGTGGCCAGCCAGTAATGGTCCCTCTCCTTGATCCGAAGAACACGAGGATCCTTCCGCAGGCTTTGCAGGATCAGGGAGGCCATGCAGCGTAGGTTAGCTGAGGCATTCGGTCCGGAGTCTTCTGGGTCACTGAGGATGACATGATCGCCAGCCACCTCCTCCCAGCCACGTACAAGTCCACTGGTTTGTTGGGACTGTACAACATCCCTAAAAGACTGCTGCTGCTGATGCTGAGTGCCAGGCTCCACCTCCATGCTCACACAATCCTCCTCCTCCTCCTCCTCCTCCTCCTCCTCATCCTCTTCCTGTGTGATGGGTGGGACAGGAGGAACACTGTCCGGATAAAGGGGGCCTTGAGAGGCAAGGAAGTCCTCCTCTTCCTGCCTCTGTTCTGCCTCAAGTGCCCTGTCCATTATCCCACGCAGCGTATGCTCCAACAGGTGGACAAGAGGGACAGTGTCACTGATGCATGCACTGTCACTGCTCACCATCCTCGTGGCCTCCTCAAATGGTGAGAGGACAGTGCATGCATCCCTGATCATGCTCCACTGACGTGGGGAAAAAAAACCAAGCTCCCCTGACCCTGTCCTGGTGCCGTAGTCGCAAAGGTACTCATTGATGGCCCTCTGCTGCGTGTGCAGTCGCTGCAGCATGGCCAACGTTGAGTTCCACCTGGTGGGCATGTCACATATTAGGCGGTTCTTGGGCAGGTTCAGCTCCTTTTGCAGCTCAGTCAGCCGAGCACTGGCATTATAAGATCGGCGGAAATGCACACAGACTTTCCTGGCCTGCCTCAGGACATCCTGTAAGCCTGGGAACCTGCCCAAGAACCGCTGCACCACCAGGTTGAGGACGTGAGCCATGCAGGGCACATGGGTGAGCTGCCCCTGTCGCAGGGCGGAGAGGAGGTTGGTGCCATTGTCAGAAACGACCATTCCTGGCTTAAGCTGACGTGGCGTCAACCACCTCTCGGCCTGCCCCTGCAGAGCTGCCAGAACCTCTGGCCCAGTGTGGCTCCTGTCCCCCAAACACACCAGCGCAAGCACGGCATGGCATCTTTTTGCCTGCGTACTTGCGTAGCCCCTTGTACGCCTACGGAGCACCGCTGGTTCCAAGGACAGAGCACTGGAGGAAGAAGAAGAGGAGGGGGTGGAGGAGAGAGGTGTGTCACAACCAGTAGCAGTAGTAGCGTTTTGGAGGCGTGGTGGCGGAACAACCTCCAACACTACTGCACCTTGTCCTGCATCCCTCCCAGCTGCCAATAGAGTGACCCAATGGGCCGTGAAAGAAAGGTACCGTCCCTGTCCATGCCTGCTGGACCATGAGTCAGCGGTAATATGCACCTTACCGCTGACCGCCCTGTCCAGCGAGGCATGGACATTGCCCTCCACATGCCGGTAGAGAGACGGAATCGCCTTCCGTGAGAAAAAGTGGCGTTTGGGAACCTGCCACTGAGGAACCGCACATTGAACAAACTCACGGAAGGGGGCCGAGTCTACCAACTGAAAAGGCAGCAGTTGAAGTGCTAGCAATTTAGCCAGGCTAGCATTCAACCGCTGGGCATGTGGATGGCTGGGAGTGTACTTCTTTCTACGGTCCAGCAGCTGGGGCAGGGAAATTTGCCTGCTGCAATCGGACGTCGGTGTACTGCAAGTACTTGGTTGTGACACACCTAATTCTACACCTTCAGTCCTCTCAGAGCAGCTTTCAGAGAGGACTGAAGGTGTAGTGGGGATGGAGATCCCAGCTGAGGAGGAGCAAGGAGAGGTCCGCTTAGTTCTTTGGTGTGGGTCTTTTATGTGTGCCTGCCAACGAGCTGCATGGCAGGTCGCCATATGTCTGGTCATGCTTGTGGTGCCCAAGCGGCTGATGTTTTGGCCACGCGAGATACGCTTGAGACAAATATTGCAAATAGCAGTGGTGCGATCTGCTGCACTCGTCTCAAAAAAGGCCCACACCAAAGAACTTTTCTGATAACGTGCAGAGGCAGCGCCCTGCACAGGCGGAGCTCTGCGGTGTTGTACAGTTGCTGTGCTGGCCTCTACCTGGCCTCCAGGGGGCACCCTGCCTCGTTGGACATGTGACGCCGCATCCTCCTCCTCCTCGTCCTCCTCCTCATCCTCTCTCCCTTCAGGCACCCACGTGGAGTCAGTGACCTCATCATCCCCTCCCTCTTCACCACTAGAGCAAACCTGGCAGTAAGCTGCAGCTGGTGGAACAGTACTGCCAGATTCCTCAAGCTGGGTATCATCATCCGAGCCTTCGAATCGTTGGGCATCCTCCTGGAGCATGTACCCAACACTGTGCTCAAAGAGTTCGGGGGACTCCTCAGGAGGACATGGTGGGTCTAGGGAAGGGGTGGCTGATGATGCTCTGCCAGTACCCTGAGCCTGGGTGAGAGAGGATGAGGAGGATGAGGAGGGCTTGGTCATCCATTCTACCAAGCCTTCAGCATGATGCGGCTCCACATGTCCAGCTGCCGAAAACAAAGACGCGCGTGTCCCATGGCCACGTGCTGATGACGATGCACGACCACGTCCATGTCCACGGCCACGTCCACTAGAAACAGAGCCTGCCTGCCCTGTGTTCTTGGCTCTGCACGCTCTGCCTCCCCTTGGCGGTCTTCCAGCCATTGTAGTCGGTAGTCCTGTGGGTGCTGCTGAGAAGAATATATAGGAGCTCTGTGTGATGCCACTAACACACTAGAAGTCCTGTGGGTGCTGCTGAGAAGAAAATATAGGAGCTCTGTGTGATGCCACTAACACACTAGAAGTCCTATGGGTGCTTCTGCAAAGAAAATAGAGGAGCTCTGTGTGATGCCACTAACACACTAGAAGTCCTATGGGTGCTTCTGCAAAGAAAATAGAGGAGCTCTGTGTGATGCCACTAACACACTAGAAGTCCTGTGGGTGCTGCTGAGAAGAAAATAGAGGAGCTCTGTGTGATGCCACTAACACACTAGAAGTCCTATGGGTGCTTCTGCAAAGAAAATAGAGGAGCTCTGTGTGATGCCACTAACACACTAGAAGTCCTATGGGTGCTTCTGCAAAGAAAATAGAGGAGCTCTGTGTGATGCCACTAACACACTAGAAGTCCTATGGGTGCTTCTGCAAAGAAAATAGAGGAGCTCTGTGTGATGCCACTAACACACTAGAAGTCCTGTGGGTGCTGCTGAGAAGAAAATATAGGAGCTCTGTGTGATGCCACTAACACACTAGAAGTCCTATGGGTGCTTCTGCAAAGAAAATAGAGGAGCTCTGTGTGATGCCACTAACACACTAGAAGTCCTATGGGTGCTTCTGCAAAGAAAATAGAGGAGCTCTGTGTGATGCCACTAACACACTAGAAGTCCTATGGGTGCTTCTGCAAAGAAAATAGAGGAGCTCTGTGTGATGCCACTAACACACTAGAAGTCCTATGGGTGCTTCTGCAAAGAAAATAGAGGAGCTCTGTGTGATGCCACTAACACACTAGAAGTCCTGTGGGTGCTGCTGAGAAGAAAATAGAGGAGCTCTGTGTGATGCCACTAACACACTAGAAGTCCTATGGGTGCTTCTGCAAAGAAAATAGAGGAGCTCTGTGTGATGCCACTAACACACTAGAAGTCCTGTGGGTGCTTCTGCAAAGAAAATAGAGGAGCTCTGTGTGATGGGACTAACACACTTCAAGTCCTATAGGTGCTTCTGGGAACAAAATATATGATCTCTGTGTGATGGGACTAACACACTTCAAGTCCTATAGGTGCCTCTGGGAAGAAAATATAGGTCTGTGTGATGGGACTAACACACTTCAAGTCCTATAGGTGCTTCTGGGAACAAAATATATGATCTCTGTGTGATTGGACTAACACACTTCAAGTCCTATAGGTGCTTCTGGGATCAAAATATATGATCTCTGTGTGATGGGACTAACACACTTCAAGTCCTATAGGTGCTTCTGGGAACAAAATATATGATCTCTGTGTGATGGGACTAACACACTTCAAGTCCTATAGGTGCCTCTGGGAAGAAAATATAGGTCTGTGTGATGGGACTAACACACTTCAAGTCCTATAGGTGCTTCTGGGAACAAAATATATGATCTCTGTGTGATTGGACTAACACACTTCAAGTCCTATAGGTGCTTCTGGGAAGAAAATATATGATCTCTGTGTGATGGGACTAACACACTTCAAGTCCTATAGGTGCTTCTGGGAAGAAAATATATGATCTCTGTGTGATGGGACTAACACACTTCAAGTCCTATAGGTGCTTCTGGGAACAAAATATATGATCTCTGTGTGATTGGACTAACACACTTCAAGTCCTATAGGTGCTTCTGGGAAGAAAATATATGATCTCTGTGTGATGGGACTAACACACTTCAAGTCCTATAGGTGCTTCTGGGAAGAAAATATATGATCTCTGTGTGATGGGACTAACACACTTCAAGTCCTATAGGTGCTTCTGGGAAGAAAATATATGATCTCTGTGTGATGGGACTAACACACTTCAAGTCCTATAGGTGCTTCTGGGAACAAAATATAAGATCTCTGTGTGATTGGACTAACACACTTCAAGTCCTATAGGTGCCTCTGGGAAGAAAATATAGGTCTGTGTGATGGGACTAACACACTTCAAGTCCTATAGGTGCTTCTGGGAACAAAATATATGATCTCTGTGTGATTGGACTAACACACTTCAAGTCCTATAGGTGCTTCTGGGAAGAAAATATATGATCTCTGTGTGATGGGACTAACACACTTCAAGTCCTATAGGTGCTTCTGGGAACAAAATATAAGATCTCTGTGTGATTGGACTAACACACTTCAAGTCCTATAGGTGCCTCTGGGAAGAAAATATAGGTCTGTGTGATGGGACTAACACACTTCAAGTCCTATAGGTGCTTCTGGGAACAAAATATATGATCTCTGTGTGATTGGACTAACACACTTCAAGTCCTATAGGTGCTTCTGGGAAGAAAATATATGATCTCTGTGTGATGGGACTAACACACTTCAAGTCCTATAGGTGCTTCTGGGAAGAAAATATATGATCTCTGTGTGATGGGACTAACACACTTCAAGTCCTATAGGTGCTTCTGGGAAGAAAATATATGATCTCTGTGTGATGGGACTAACACACTTCAAGTCCTATAGGTGCTTCTGGGAACAAAATATAAGATCTCTGTGTGATTGGACTAACACACTTCAAGTCCTATAGGTGCTTCTGGGAAGAAAATATATGATCTCTGTGTGATGGGACTAACACACTTCAAGTCCTATAGGTGCTTCTGGGAAGAAAATATATGATCTCTGTGGTGATGGGACTAACACACTTCAAGTCCTATAGGTGCTTCTGGGAACAAAATATAAGATCTCTGTGTGATTGGACTAACACACTTCAAGTCCTATAGGTGCTTCTGGGAAGAAAATATAGGTCTGTGTGATGGGACTAACACACTTCAAGTCCTATAGGTGCTTCTGGGAACAAAATATATGATCTCTGTGTGATTGGACTAACACACTTCAAGTCCTATAGGTGCTTCTGGGAACAAAATATATGATCTCTGTGTGATTGGACTAACACACTTCAAGTCCTATAGGTGCTTCTGGGAACAAAATATATGATCTCTGTGTGATTGGACTAACACACTTCAAGTCCTATAGGTGCTTCTGGGAAGAAAATATATGATCTCTGTGTGATGGGACTAACACACTTCAAGTCCTATAGGTGCTTCTGGGAAGAAAATATATGATCTCTGTGTGATGGGACTAACACACTTCAAGTCCTATAGGTGCTTCTGGGAAGAAAATATATGATCTCTGTGTGATGGGACTAACACACTTCAAGTCCTATAGGTGCTTCTGGGAACAAAATATAAGATCTCTGTGTGATTGGACTAACACACTTCAAGTCCTATAGGTGCTTCTGGGAAGAAAATATAGGTCTGTGTGATGGGACTAACACACTTCAAGTCCTATAGGTGCTTCTGGGAACAAAATATATGATCTCTGTGTGATTGGACTAACACACTTCAAGTCCTATAGGTGCTTCTGGGAACAAAATATATGATCTCTGTGTGATTGGACTAACACACTTCAAGTCCTATAGGTGCTTCTGGGAACAAAATATAGGAGCTCTGCCTGCCTGCCAGGAACACACTACAAGTCCTATAGGTGCTTCTGGGAACAAAATATAGGAGCTCTGCCTGCCTGCCAGGAACACACTACAAGTCCTATAGGTGCTTCTGGGAACAAAATATAGGAGCTCTGCCTGCCTGCCAGGAACACACTACAAGTCCTATAGGTGCTTCTGGAACAAAATATAGGAGCTCTGCCTGCCTGCCAGGAACACACTACAAGTCCTATAGGTGCTTCTGGGAACAAAATATAGGAGCTCTGCCTGCCTGCCACGAACACACTACAAGTCCTATAGGTGCTTCTGGGAACAAAATATAGGAGCTCTGCCTGCCTGCCAGGAACACACTACAAGTCCTATAGGTGCTTCTGGGAACAAAATATAGGAGCTCTGCCTGCCTGCCACGAACACACTACAAGTCCTATAGGTGCTTCTGGGAACAAAATATAGGAGCTCTGCCTGCCTGCCAGGAACACACTACAAGTCCTATAGGTGCTTCTGGGAACAAAATATAGGAGCTCTGCCTGCCTGCCTGCCACGAACACACTACAAGTCCTATAGGTGCTTCTGGGAACAAAATATAGGAGCTCTGCCTGCCTGCCACGAACACACTACAAGCCCCTCTTTCTAAATCAATCTAAATGAATGAATCTATCTAACTCAATCTCTCTAAGTAAATCTCTCTAACTAACTAAATCCAGCAGAGTGTCACAGATCTAGCCTGCTCTATCTGCGCCGGAACAGCATGTGACCGGCGCAGACGGCGTGGCAGCCTTTTATAGGGGGGGGCGTGTACTACAGCCCCTGAGCTGTAATTGGCTACAGGCGTCCTGCCTGTAGCCAATTATGGCTCTTCGAGTTTCCGGGGCTGTGATTGGCCAAGCATGCGGGGTCACAGTGCATGCTTGGCCAATCATCAGCCAGCAATGCACTGCGCCGGCCGCGCCGGCCGCAATGCATTGCGGGGCCGCTCGCATCACACGAACGTGATGCGAGCGGCCAAAATAGTTCTGGGCTCGCCGAGCGAGCGAACGCCCGGTGCTCGATGCGAACGTGGGTTCGCATCGAGCACCGGGCCCATCCCTAGTGTAGGGTACACTAATGTACAGAGGACAGATAGTTGGGGTTCCCTTTATTATAAAGGGGGCTTCCAGATTCCACCGTAAATCCCACCAATATTACTCCTACTTCTTTTCTGGGGCAATGAAGGTAGGTAAGGGGCCCCTGTCCTTCAACATTGGGACATGGGTGCTTTGCAAAGGGAAAAGAGGCTTGCCCATTCTACCTTTTGCAAGGTACTCCCCTTTCCCAATGCTGAAAAGCATATACACTAAAACCTTGGATTGCGAGTAACGCGGTTTACGAGCGTTTCGCAATACGAGCTGCCTTTTTTTAAATCCTGACTCGGTTTGCAAGCATTGTCTTGCAAGACGAGCAGGATTTGAGCCTCTGGGGTGAGCGGTACCACATGTGGCCAGAGGTGTGGGGGTGCCAGTGATGCTCGAACACACTTGGAAACGCTCGGAGACACTCGGAAACACTCAGTGTCTCTGAGCGTTTACGAGTGTCTCCGGCGCCCCCCCACCTCTGGCCACATGTGGTACTGCATACAATAGCAGTAACACTGGAACAAATTATCTGGATTTCCATTGATTCCTATGGAAAAACTTGCTTTGATATACAAGTGCTTTGGATTACAACTATTTTTGTACAAAAGGCCTGACCACATTTCCTCATAGTACTTAATGGTTGTACCTAAAGCTGGCCATACACGGGTTGAATTGAGGTTGATCTTTCGAAAATCTTATCCAAGAATTTTAGTATGAATTTCACACCATTTGTGGGCTGCAGCAACGGACAATTTTTGTGCAGCCATCGAATTTTAACCACTTGCCTACCAGCCACGAACACCTCCTTACTGACCAAGCCATTTTTCAGCTTTCAGCGCTGTCGCATTTTGAATGACAAATGCGCGGTCATGCAACGCTGTACCCAAATAAAATTTTTATCATTTTTTCCCCACAGATAGAGCTTTATTTTGGTGGTATTTGATCACCTCTGCGGTTTTTATTTCTTGCGCTATAAACAAAAGAAGAGGGACAAGTTTGAAAAAACATAATATTTTTTACTATTTATTATAATAAATATCCAATTTTTTTTTTTTTTTTTAAACAAATTTTTTCCTCAGTTTAGGCCGATACGTATTCTTGTACATATTTTTGGTAAAAAAAATCGCAATAAGCGTATATTGATTGGTTTGCGCAAAAGTTATAGCGTCTACAAAATAGGGGATAGATTTATAGCATTTTTATTATTATTTTTTTTTTTACTAGTAATGGCGGCGATTTGCGATTTTTATCGTGACTGCGACATTGCGGCGGACACTTCGGACATTTTTGACTCATTTTTGGGACCATTCACATTTATACAGCGATCCGTGCTATAAAAATGCATTGATTACTGTATAAATGTGACTGGCAGGGAAGGGGTTAACGCTAGGGGGCGCTGCAGGGGTTAATGTGTACCCTATATGGTGATTCTTACTGTGGGGGGAGGGGACTGACTGGGGGAGGAGACCGATCGGTGTCCCTATGTACAAGGGACACACCATCGGTCTCCTCTCCTCTGACAGGATGTGGATCTGTGTGTTTACACACACCGATCCACGTCCTGCTCGATTACCGGGCAATCGCGGGTGCCTGGCGGTCATCGCGACCGCCGGGCACGCGCACCGAGGCCCCAGCTACGCGGCGGGCGCGCGCGCGCGCCTCCCGCGGCGCGCGCGCGCCCCCCAGTGGCCAAATTGGAGACGACGTCATATGACGGCGTCCCGCCACAGTAGCTGAACCGTCCCGCCGTCATTTGACAGTGGGCGGTCAGCTAGTGGTTAATAATCCGACATGTTGGAAATTTTTTGAAAAAACGAACGATTTTCTAAACAATGATGGGAGAATCGTGCAAGAAATGTAATCGAAAAAGAAATGTGCATGTGCAAGAAAAGAAAATTCCCGGAAAGAAAAGGAGATGCCCAGCCACGAAAATCATTTTCTGTAGGAACATGAGGTGAAATTGAAGGTTTGGTTAGTCGAATTTTGAAATCAATGGTGGCACCATCGGATCACAAAACGCACAAATTTTCTGATTTTCAAAAGAAAGTTCTTTCGAAAATTTGACCCGTGTATGGCCAGCATTACTGTTCTCTCAGTTAAATTCTGTCAAGTAGGTCTGATAAACTGAAACAGGATGTAAGCCAAATAGATAAGGCGTTGTTTTTAGGGAAGTTCCTAAACATAAGCTGGTCATGTAAGGTTTTTCTTGTTCAGCCCTGAAGGCTTAACAAGGGCAATCACTCACTTCCCAAATCTATGCTAAACAGCATGGATGGAGAAATCTTCCCTGCAGACTTTCACACGAGGCAGACTCGGGCTTGTCCAGCGCCGCTGGTCTCTATGGAGAGATCGGATAAAAACGGACAGCGTGTCCGTTTTCATCAGATCTCACCCGATCTGATCCGCCAGCGACGGATCTGGACGTAGGGCCATCCGTCTGCTTTTGGCGGATTGGACCGGGTCGGATGTCAGCGGGCCGTCAGTGTGAAAGGGGCCTTATACTCTGACTGGATGCAGCTGCTGTTTGCCCAACAATTTCCCATCCAGCTCCTTAACTTTTCAGATCAAAGGATGTCTGCTTCATCATTTAATGAACCAGGCAACATTTTCTCTGTTTATGGACATCTTAAGTGCCTCTTCTAACATTAGTAGAGCTCCCTGGATAGTATCAGCAACCCAGTCATTTATTTCTTCTAATATGAGGAATGGATAAGCGATACAACTTTGTGAGCACACTTTTAACCTGAAGAACATATGCATCCAGATACCCTCTTCTGGATGCATATACTGATGGCACTCCCAGATTCACACAAAATTACTTAGAACCCCTAAACATTATATATATATTTTTTGCAGAGACCCTAGAGAATAAAATGGCAATTGTTGCAATTTTTTATGTCACATGGTAATTGTACAGCGTTTTTTCAAACGCAACGTTATTAGAAAATACAGTTACTGTTTTTCTTTATGATTTTTCAATAAAAACTTTTGTAAACATAAAATATACACTTTTTAAAATGTTAATGCAACATACCCAATTTTTTTGTAAAGTATAAAAGATGATGTTATGCCAAGTAAATAGATACCTAACATGTCACACTTTAACCACTTCAGCCCCGGAAGATTTTACCCCTTCCTGACCAGAGCACTTTTTGCGATCCGGCACTGCGTCGTTTTAACTGACAATTGCGCGGTCGTGTGACGTTGCACCCAATCAAAATTGACGTCCTTTTTTCCCCACAAATAGAGATTTCTTTTGGTGGTATTTGATCACCTCTGCGGTTTTTATTTTTTGCGCTATAAACAAAAAAATAGCGACAATTTTGAAAAGAATGCAATTTTTTTACTTTTTGCTGTAATAAATATCCCCAAAAATATATACATTTTTTCCGCTCTTTTTCGCTTATATCGCAAAAAATTAAAAAAAGAGTCATGAATAAATACCACCATAAGAAAGCTCTATTTGTGTGAACAAAATGATAAAAATTTTATTTGGGTACAGCGTAGCATGACCGCGCAATTGTCATTGAAAGAGCGCTGAAAGGTGAAAATTTGTCTGGGAAGGAAGGGGGCGAAAGTGCCCAGTATTGTAGTGGTTAAGACCCGCCCTGAAATTTTCGAGTGGGGGCACTAGTTCTGAGGGCCTGGTGGGGGGGGGGGGGTGCAATGGATTACCTTAATTTGCATAGATTTCCTCTCACTTCCTGTTTGGCTATGGGGCAGGAAGTGAAGGGAAATCTCTGCAATGGGACAGGGATGGTAAAAATAAACTGACGGGGGCTATAACCCTCCCTTCTCTATTCAAAATGAAAAAAAAAAAAGTGTGGCCTATAGTGCTACTTTAAGCACAAATTTCTGATCATTTTATGGAGAGGACAAAGAAGATATAATCATGCCAATGGTGCAGCAGAAAACATATAGCACAGTGAGGAAGGTTTGTGGTCAGGATGATAGCAAAATTAGAAGTGGTGCCCCCCCCCACCGTTGCGGAATGCCAGTCACCCACATACCGGAAGCAATTCCTGCGTCGGAATTGTGTACACACGATCGGAATTTACGTGAACGGATTTTGTTGTCGGAAAATTTGAGAACCAGATCTCAAATTTTATGCGACGGAAATTCCGATGGAAACTGTCCGATGACGCCTACACACGGTCGGAATTTCTGACAACAAGCTCTGATTGCACATTTTACGTCGGAAAGTCCGACCATGTGTACGTGGCATAACAGTGTAGTGCAAGTTGGCAGGGACTCTTTCCATGCTGCCCCCCTGCAAAGTGCTGCCCTAGGCCTGGGCCTTGTTGGCCTAGGCCAGGATACAGCGTTGGTTGTCAGAGTACCTGAAAAGTACCCAAATCTGACTGGATACAGCTGCTGTTCGGCTGAGAATTCTTCTCTTGGCTCCTTTGATTTTTCAATTGAAGGATGTCGGCTGGGAGAGAGGAAACAAGGCCACCCTCAAAGCAAATTTCCCATAGTATATGGCCAGCTTAAAGTGGGACTAAACCCAGGACCCTGCATTCATTATATCTGGTCTCCCACAGTACACAGAACATGGAAATGCAATCATTTTAGTAAATATAAACGGCTAAATACCTTTTCTCATCAGCAGTATATAGCAGTCTTATGACTTCTATCAGTGTCTGGTTAGAGGGAGCAGTGCCCAAAGGTGCACGGTTTGCCAGGTGTTGGTAATGATGAGCCAGTCACTTGGAGTGCACTGGTAGTTGCTGGGATGACCCGCAGAGCCACTGAGCGCAGGGTGCTGGGCAGAAGGCGTCAGTAGGCGCAAACTGGTAGCAGGAACTGAAGACAAGCCAAGGGTCATACATGAAAGATCAGTCTAGAAATGCCAGAGATGAAGTACAGATGAAGGAGCAGACAGGAGCGTATTCAGTGGTGCAAGCCAGAGGTTAATCAGTAGTGGATCAGAAGCAGAAGTCAAATAAGCCTGGTTGGTAACAGGGAACAGGGTCACGGAGACACAGGAAACACTGGGAAACTAACGATAATCCAGCAAGGGCTTAAACAGACCCAGAAGTACTGCCCACATCAGTAACACTGTGCACTGTGACGGCCATGATTGTCTTTCTGCAGAATTGCCAGTCCTTCTTCGGCCATTTCCCTGACACACAGCCTCCGTAACTTTGTTTAATTTCAAGTTTCAAAAAGTTCTTTATGAAGGCAGTTTTACTGGCAACATCAAAAATTCAAGAGAATGTCCAGCGCTTCAGGGACAATTATAAAAGGAGCGTATTATCATACAGATGACTTTCCAAACCTCTTACCAGAGGGTGCCAATCTTCAATTCATCACACATGAAACCCAAAAGAAACTAATATAGAGTAGTATTTTATAAATAAATGGAAACAAACATATCTACATTGTGCTAGACATGGGAACTGTCAAAAAATTTGTTTCGTTTCGTCCCGTTTCGTATATAAAAAAATTCGTAATTCGTAATTCGTGTACGAAATTCTGTTCGAATTCGTACGAAATTCGTATGGGCGTTATGTGTTTCACAATGGTCGCCTCAGCGTCTGTATTGCTGACACCCATAGTTCCTCTCATTCAAGGGCAATTACCACCTATTGAATTAGTGTTTGAGTCAAACTATGAGTAGAGTTAGCGCATCGTGTAAGTCCTGGCTATCTCATAATGAATATATGTGTATACATGGAAAAATTTCAGCGCCTGATATATTTAGCTGGTGAACGGAGCTAGAGAAATAATATCCGATTTTGGGGAACCTAAAAAACACGTGGTGAAATGTGTTGGTGGATGGACTGATCAGATCACATTACTCTGGATATAGAACTATTTTCTTTCTCATCCTACTTTGGATAGCGATGGACTGTGTTTTAAATGAATTATTATTAACTTGTATTGATATCTCACCGATGCGAGTACTAATTAATTTATTTATGGATATATACACATTTTATTGATACATTTTGATTTATTTATTTATTCTCTGGATATTTATAATTATATTTATCCACAATCACATCAGTTTTTATTCTCTGATGATCAAGTGCTGCTACAGTATTTTAATAAGTTCTAATTTTATTACTTGTTACTATATTGTATTTATACACATAACGAATGCTTCGAATGCTTCGAATGAATTAGAGATTCAGTATATCTAATATAGAGAACTGTTCCTGCACAAAGTGTCATTTTTGCAGGAAAAAAAAGCTATTTAAAATCACTCGCGGCTAATGAAATGTCGGTTCCGTAACACAGAGAACAGTCATTCATTGATAAAACAAAAAAAAAATGCGTGGGGGTCCCCCAAATTCAATAACCAGGCCCTTCAAGTCTGGTATGGATATTAAGGAGAACCCCAGCCAAAAAAAAAAAAAAATGGCGTGGGGTCCCCCCCAAATATCCATACCAGACCCTTCAGGTCTGGGATGGATTTTAAGGGGAACCCCGGCCAAAAAAATGGCGTGGGGTCCCCCTTAAAATCCATACCAGACCCTTTATCCGAGCACGCAACCTGGCAGGCCACAGGAAAAGAGGGGGACGAGAGCACCCCCCCTCCCGCCTGAACCGTACCAGGCCACATGCCCTCAACATTGGGAGGATGCTTTGGGGGTCTGAGACCCCCAAAGCACCTTGTCCCCATGTTGATGAGGACAAGGGCCTCATCCCCACAACCCTGGCCGGTGGTTGTGGGGGTCTGCAGGCGGGGGGCTTATCGGAATCTGGAAGCCCCCTTTAACAAGGGGACCCCAAGATCCCGGCCCCCCCCTGTGTGAAATGGTAAGGGGGTACAAAAGTACCCCTACCATTTCACCAAAAAAGGTGACAAAAATGGTAAAAATGACAGGAGACGGTCTTTGACAATTCCTTTATTAAAGTCTTCTTTCTTCTTTCTTCTGGTCTTCCTTTCTTCATCCTTCGGTTTCTTCATCTTCTCCTTCCACCTTCTTCCATCTTCTTCTTCCTCCGATCCGCTTCTTCTTGCGCCGGTCTTCTCGTCCTTCTCGTCCGGCATCGGCATCTCTTCTGGGCCGCTCCTCGCAATGTGAGGCTCCCGCTGTGTGAGGCTTCGCTCCGTCTGACAGGTCTTTTATAACGGAGGGCACCTGGTGACCCCGCCCCCCCTCTGACGTCATGGGGAAAGCCATAGGGAAGTCCCCATGACGTCCCCATGCGTCAGAGGGGGGCAGGGTCACCAGGTGCCCTCCGTTATAAAAGACCTGTCAGCCGGAGCGAAGCCTCACACAGCGGGAGCCTCCCATTGCGAGGAGCGGCCCAGAAGAGACGCCGATGCCGGACGAGAAGGACGAGAAGACCGGAGCAAGAAGAAGCGGATCAGAGGAAGAAGAAAATGGAAGAAGAGAGAGAAGGAGAAGATGAAGAAACCGAAGGATAAAGAAAGGAAGAAGGAAGACCAGAAGAAAGAAGATTTTAATAAAGGAATTGTCAAAGACTGTCTCCTGTCATTTTTTACAATTTTTTACACTTTTTTGGTGAAATGGTAGGGGTACTTTTGTACCCTCTTACCATTTCACACAGGGGGGGGCCGGGATCTGGGGGTCCCCTTGTTAAAGGGAGCTTCCAGATCTCGATAAGCCCCCCGCCCGCAGACCCCCACAACCACCGGCCAGGGTTGTGGGGATAAGGCCCTTGTCCTCATCAACATGGGGACAAGGTGCTTTGGGGGTCTCAGACCCCCAAAGCACCCTCCCAATGTTGAGGGCATGTTGCCTGGTACGGTTCAGGCAGGAGGGGGGGCGCTCTCGTCCTCCCCCTCTTTTCCTGCGGCCTGCCAGGTTGCGCGCTCGGATAAAGGGTCTGGTACGGATTTTGAGGGGGACCGCAAGCCATTTTTTTTGGCCGGGGTTCCCCTTAAAATTCATTCCAGACCTGAAGGGTCCCCCACGCCGTACAAAATTTGTACTACGGATTCCTAAATTTGTACGAATTTTGAAAAATTCAGGCGAATTTCGAAAAATTTAAAAACTATGTCTACATTGTGCTCACATGTGAATATACAAACATTAGTGCACCACCAGTGATAAAGTGCTCCACCCGCCACTTGTGCAACCTCTTATCAAGCAATCAAATTAAAACCAAATATCATTCTGCTCCAGGTAGGTCAGCGGATCAACAACCCTTGGTGTTCCTCCGGAGAAAGTAAAACGAGCTCACGGTGCACAAAATTCAGCTTTATTTACCACCAATGTGCTTACATGTAAGAAGGTGGAAATAAAAAAATCACCCTACTATACAGCTCAGCAGCTCCTGTTGAGGAAGTTTGTAAGATGAGTTTAGGAAAGCCTATTTTGTGTGTTCAGCCTGGACTGAAGAGAACCTCAGTGCACCACCACAAGATGTGGTTGTGCAGAACTGTAAGGAAGATGCCAGTCGAGCAGTCAGGAGCCCAAATGCAAGCACACACATTTTTCAGATGCCTAATACAAAAGATCATGCGGAGGTCAGCGTGGCAAAAATGGAATAAATAATGTCAGCAATGCCTGTGTCGGAGAAAAACATTGGGAAAATGAGTATAACATTGGGTAAATATTCAAAAAAGCTAGCTTGCTATAATGACCATGCCAGGTCCTAGTAAACCAAAATGAAATACCATTGATCTGTTTTCTGCCTCAAGTTGAATTTCCATCAATCAACTCTCCCCTCCTGAGCTAATAACCATCTAACATCTCTTTTATGTTGACTAGACAACTACACTGTCATGCAACAAGTGGTTAACTGTGGCTGTTGGCTTTAAATTATAGCTTGACAAACTAGTGGCTCCTGGAACTATCATTCAAAGAGGCCAAGCACTGGGCACTGTTATGAACAGACATTCCTCCATCCTGTCAGCTTAGATAGACTTCTGATCTATTGTAACACATTGGTAAAAAGAAAGAGATTAGACTTACACTTCCCTGTCAGCAGCGTCCCTGTGCATTGAACATTCACTGCAGGGAAACTCAATGCTTTTATACAAAAGGCCCTTTTACAGAAACATAAAAACAAGGATATCATCTTCAAATCCACATTGGAGCCTGGAAGTTCATATTACAAGGTTTCTATAGGGAAGAAAATGATATTTCTGCTGTATCTATAGATATAAACCATCCTCACAGACTTTTTTTTTGTTATATTGATATGAGTTTTACCTGTTCCTTTTGCTTGAATCTTGTTCTCCAAGTGTTAGGCAGGCAGGTCAGAATCTCCTAGGAAATGGCTGCTAAAGGATATGCCTTTTTCTTCTTCTACCAAATTCATATAATACCTTCTAAAGACACCTATATGTTTTAGCTATGTTGTGGGGATAAGGCCCTTGTCCTGTAGCAGCTTCTCAAGCCATGTTGCTATGGCTGAATCTTAGACCCTTCTGACAGGCAACCAATGGCGTCCCTAGGGGGGGGGGGGCAGAGGGGACCCTGACCCCCCCCCCCAACATTATGCTGTGTCCCACCATGTGCCCCCCCAAGTAAAAAAAAAAGGCAATGTCTTTTTGTTTGCATTCCTAGCGGATGTGCCGCATCTTTCTCAGGCCGTTGCTGGAGTAACAGTCTCTATTGAGAGGGAGAGCATCCCCAGTCAGCTCTTGCGGGTGATTCATCCCCCTCCTTCTGCTCGCTGACACTGCATAATGCGAGCGCACACACAACCACAGCCGCCCGATTTGCTCCTTCCCCTGTATCCTCATTGGCAGGGAGAAGAGCGAGTTGCAGGAAGGACTCCACCAGGACTCTCAGTAACTTAAAAAAACAGACTGATTTCTCCCGTCCTTAGGACAGGAGAACCAGCCTGTAAATTCCAGCCAAGTGTCAGTCTATGACACTCTTTCACAGCCCAGCAAATCCAGCCACCCCCCTCACTCTCCTCATGTACGTTAGAGCAGGAGAGATGAATATAGCTCCTCCTCTTCCCCCGCCCCTGTTCCTCCTGAGTCTTCCAGTCCCACCCACACTATCCCCGGCGTGCAGCTGTATCTGAAGAGAGGGGATGTGTGGGCGGGAAATATGAAAATCAGCAGCATTCCTGGCTGTGTGTCAATGATGCCTGAGCTTCTAGCCTGGACCGGTGGGTAAGTGTGTGAACTGCAGTACACTGTAATCACTGAACTGCATTATCTTCATCCCTTCTCTCCCCCATCTGTCCCTCCCCCTCTCCTGTTCTTTCAAGACCTTCACAATTTACTTTCACTTTCAGTTAGGCAAGTAATAGACGGTGCAAATTTCTTTCCTGCATCCACAGATTGCAGGAAAGAAACTTGCATGATTCCCCCATCAACACAGACAGTGGTGACAGGGGAATATCCTTCCTGCCCAGCAATTGTATTCTCCCAACAAACAGTGATTATCACTGGTGGCTATAGCAACCACTAGTGATAATCATAAGAGTATCTGGCAGGCTGGTTGTTCCCAATTTGATCGATCAACTTGGTACATTCAGCCTGCTCATTAATGGTTCAAATCTCAGCCAGTTCCTGCTAAACCAGCTGAGATTTAAACTGCCTATGGCTGGTCTTAGCACTTAGGCAGCCCATACATTGATCACTTTTTTCATTCAACTAGTAGGTTGAATGAAAAAAAAAAAGAAATGATGCAATTCTACCATCTACACATTATAGGTGGTTGGGGGAATCCTCCCAGTGTGGACCAGTGGTGAAACTACCAGGGTTGCTGTTCTGTCCCGGCTATTCACAGCGCTGGTCTCTGTCTCCATGGCAGCGGCGGCACATTGGAACCCAGTGCTGGTTACTTTATGTGGCTGATGTACAGAAGGGCCAGCACAATTTGTTGTTAGAGATGGGCTGGGCATGTTCAAAATCCCACATGCCCGAGCCTGCCAGGAAGCCCTCACTGCACAGCGCTAATCACAGGCAGTGAGACATTTCCCAGTCCGCAGCTGCCCAGATCAGGAATGTCTCACTGCCTGTGATTAGCGATGTGCAGTGTCGGTCTTCCTGGCGGGATCGGGCATGTGGGATTTCAAACACACCCAAGCCCATCTCTAATGGTTGTAGATTAGACAGTTGAGCTCCCTGCAGTTTGCTTAGCGGCAGTGCAGCCTTCTCTGACATGCTAATCTTGATGCAATCCAGGTGATGCTCCTAGTCAAATCCTAGTGTTAAATATCATAGTAATTTTATTGATCAAAGCCCACACCTTACAGGCATAGAGCCCACATGGCTGCTGAACATACGGTTGATGTGGTTGTACTCTTGATTGTAATAAATACTGTGTTTATTAGATCTGACTGGGAGCATCCCCTGGATCACATCCCAATCAGCATGTCAACAGAGAAGGTTATACAGCATTACTGCTGCTAGGTGACCAGCTAGGGGCTCGGCTCTCTACAATCAATAGTGCCAGCCTTCCCCTGCATGCACCCATAATGTCACCAGCACTAGGTCCTAATAGACTGCCGCCGCTGCCAAGGAGACAGATGCCAGACCAGCACTGTCAATAGCAGGGGCAGGACAGCAAGAGGAGGCTGGGGAACCCCACAGTGGCAGAACACCAAGGCCCGATGGAAAGACAACCTTTGCAACCCTGATAGTTCTCCCACTGCTTTGGACCCTTATATTTTCTTGGTATGCTGGTGACATATATCTCTTGTTTTCCTGCCACCCTGGGGGGCCCCCAATAGAGTAGGAAGGGAGCTCACTGCAGAACATGTGAAAGGGCACGTTGTGGGATTGTAGTAAAGGGCCCCAGGATAGATATAAATAATTGCATTTTATAGTTGCCCCCCTACTTTTGTCCCTGTCCCCCCATGTGCCCCCCTAAATATGAAAGCTGGAGACGCCACTGCAGGCAACACATCTGGAAACTTGCCACTAAGCCAAGCCCTCACACAACCCTACTAATGGGCAGCCCCACTGGCCAATATGTATGAGCAGGACCTAAGAAGCAGTGGGCTAGCTTCTTTAATATAGCTAGCCCACTTGCCTGTTAGAAGAGATTTAGCTGCAACAGGAAGGCTTTTAGGCTGTTGCAGGCATGTGAACCTTTAGATACCCGCAGCAGTTATTTTTTGTCCCATGAACAGTCTCTACAACATCATCAGTACCAAAATTACATTTTAAGCAGTGGGAAAAAACAAAGTTCAATTAATAAAGTCTTGTATCATTATACCAACACAGATGAAGATTTGAGGTGTATTAGGAGGATATGGAAGACACAATCTCTGATAGTTTCATTTGCATGCGGGACTTTACATGTGCTTCAGAAACAATGGTACCTGGATCTGTCTTACCTCGGCTCTGGGAGCTTAAGAATCTAATAGTTTTTTTACAAGATTTTACAAGTTAGCTTGTGGTTTCTCTAACTGCTTTTAAGAGACAGTAAAAATGAAGTGGATTTTCTATTGCTGGTCTTAAACATGTGGTCGACCATTATGTGACATTTAATGGATGTTAATGGATATCTACAGGGTCTGAATCAGTAATGATCATTCTTGTGGTTGACACTTGTGGAGGGATTAATTGCAAGCTTTACTGTCTATATAAAGATAAACCAATTGGAAATACAATGGTGTCCTGGATTTCTGCTCCAGTGGCATTGTGGAGAAGAACTTTCCAAATTCCAAAATATAGGACAGATGCAAGTAAATAACTTCTTTTACTGAATATTTGTAATTTCTTTTTTTTTTTTTTTTCCTTTTTAATACTTACCAACAAAGTACTCCTGTTTTTTGAACAATAATGTACATAGCTTAGTTGGAATACTGGTGAACATTGCAGGGGTTATGCTGATTTATTTCTCAGCAGAACTCCTCATATCCTTTTTGTTAGTGTTCTGTACTGTCCCTCTTGCATTTCACGCATCAAAGGGTCAATTCTGTAAGGAAAATTAAGTACTTTAAAGCTAATCTCCAGGCAAGAATAAAAAGCAAACTGTATCATTATCCTAACAAAAAGAAAAACTTTAATGAAAAATTCTACATCTCCCCTCAATCTGCCTCTCTTCCTGCTCTTCTCAATAGACACCTCATAGTGCCCCACAGTTATCACCAGGTGGAAGCTAGTGATTTTTGAAGAAGTATTGTGAGTTGGCTTTTTAAAGTATAGTCATTGGTTATAGTAAGCTGTCAGGTTCTTTGTTCCATGCACCTAGAGAGTATAAGAAGAAAACTGACTTGTCATGCTATTTTGCTTGGTTCTTTTTTATATGCACACACCTATGAATATGATTTTTTAGTTGTCAATTAGACATGTGCATTAGTTTTCGTCCGAATGCATTTTCGTCCGAATTTCTGGTAGTTTCGTTATCGTTGTAAGAAATGATAACGAACGTGCAGAATCCAAAAAACCGAAAGATCCGACATAAACAAATGCTGTATTTTCATTTTCGTTGCAACAGTTCGATATAGATAGGAGATTCGACATGACGCTGACAATAGCGATCTGTGTCAATCGAACCTGTGGTCTAATGTGCCTAACCTTAGCTCTATTAGTTCAAGACTATTCTACATAGAGAGAAAAGATTCAACATAGAGAGAAAAGATTCGACATTATAGAGACAATAGCAAAAAAGGTCGAATGTGCCTAACCTAACTCTATTAGTCCAAGATTATTCGACATAGAGAGAAAAGATTCGACATGAAGATTCGATCAAGCAGTCGGCGCAAGCGGACATTTATGGTCAAATGCTCCACCCATAGGCTATAGAAACATTCTAATGTTGGTTTACTAGTAATAATAATTAAAAAATATAATTATTACTAGTGTCATACAACATTAGATTTCTACTATAGCTTTTAAGCGGAACATTTGACCGGAAATGTACGATTGTGGCGTTGTACAGTTTAGCTGCTCCATCGAATCTTCTCATTCACCATAAGCCTTCAATGACAGATTCGACCGTAATTATTTCGGATTTTCGGATGAAAGCATTTTTTAATGAAACAAAATAAATAAAAACGGAGTAACTAAATAGATTTATTTTTCGGATGAAAACAAAATTCCGAAACGAAATATTTCAGTGTGCACATGTCTATTGGCAATTAGTCAAAACAAATTGAATATATTTGTGGATTTGGAGCCCAGAGATGAATTAGCAGATAGGACCCATTGTCATCTTAATTTTTATTTTTTGAATAAAGCAGTGGTAAGGCCAAAATGCTGCCTTACAAATTGAGCCTCAATGTGTAGGCACTCCGTTCCATATCATTCTTGCAGGATTGTCAAAGCCTAGGCCCATCCATCCTTGGGGATTCTGTACTTTCTACACTTCAGGCACCTGGTACAATATTGCCAGAAAGGAACATTGGATAAATAAGATAAACCTTTCTTCTTTTTAAAAGTAAAGTCCAATACTTCTACCTCCAATGTATAAAGTATTATTCAATAGCGTGGGAAACATTTCATACTAAATCCGACAAAGAAGTATCACTTAGTAATTTCATTTTGTTTCTTCAACTATACAGCTGATCTCGGATTTTGTAAATGCCTACAGACTGTCATTTATGCAAGGAATTAATACCAACTGCATTCAGCAAATTATTACCTTCCATTCCAAGGACACGGTAAGTGGGTTTCTCATTGTGCTGCTTCTAATTAACACATCTTGCATTAATATTATAGATAGGCTTTGCATTCAGCTTAGTCTTTTGGCGGCTGGTTGTTAGTGAAAATGTTCCATTACCAAGTTTAATGGTTAAATGTTTGCTTTCACATTGTGAAGGATTTAAATCAGTTGTCAGGGAGCACCTTGCTATAAGGGAAGACTAGCAGGAGGCAGGCATTCATTAACGTATCTCACTGACTTTTACATTCTTTCAGAATATCAGTTACAATTGATAGTAGTAGTAAATGGCTGTACTTTCTCTGTCTACTTGTAGCTTTCAGTGCATGCCAAAAAAGCTGAATTGTTAAGGTGACCCACTACATCTCTATTGTTATCCCATCAAACAAAGCTTTTACATGGAGGCTGGTGTAAAGTATGGATTGCTTCCTTTCTCATGTCAGCTCTCTAGCAACCCCTAGATAGCAGCTGTGAAAACTCAGTGTAAAAACTGTGCACAGGTACAGTTAGATTGAATAGAAAGAGGAATGTTTTGGGTCACTTAGCATAGCTTATCCCATCACATGGCTCTTCCCATATGTACCTGTAGCAAATATTTATCAATGTATTTTGCAAAGCTGAAAGAGTTTTGAAAGGCATGACCCAAACAACCCTCCCTCCTACAGCATTTTTTAATTTGACTTTATTACTGTTTTGAAAAACAATCTTTATTTTTTCCTGTGATGTTGTCATCAGGATTGTAAAATATTTAAGCTCAGTTTCTACTGATGCAGGTGACCTCCCAGAATTGCCTCTCCCCAGAGCCCTTTCCCAGTGTATGGGAAAAGTCTTGGGAGTCAAGGCAGCAGCAGTGTTTTGTTGAGAAAGAAATTAATGTATGTATGTGAATAGGGACAGAGAGGGACAGAGGGGTGGAAGATAGGCGGGTTTATGCAGCCCAGCAGATGGGGTTGAAAACACTGGTTATGATTTCATTGCAGAAGAATTGCGTTGTCAGTCCAAACAGGAAGTTAGAAGCACACTGGATTTCTAGGAAGTCAACAGGTATTTTTCATTACTTTCAGAGATAAAACATTGGAAATGTGCATATATAGCAGAGATGTACTAACTTTTTTTTTTTTTGCCCACACATAAAAATTAAGGATTTCTCCAGTTTTTTCAGCATACTGTATACTACTAACAGGAAGGAATGAACAAACATATGGTAACATGCTGCCTATATCTGCTTGCTATTTCCTACACTTGATAAAAAAGGAGTAACAAGACTGTTCTGAAGGAAGGTTTGGAGCTGGCAATTCTTTGTTATTAACAAAGAGTTCACTGATGTGTGAATACTGATTTTCGATAAGGTAGACCCAACAGTAAGAGCTGCATGAACACCTTCAGCCAAAGTAAAATATGAACTGCAGCACTGACATCTAATGTTCTGAGCACTCAGTTAAACTTCGGCAAAAATAATGAATTTTTCTAATAGGTCTAGAACTGCCTGGAACTATAGTTTGTGGTGATCCTTCCCTGCAATTCAGCAACCTGGTAAAAATTGGTACAAAAGAGAGAGCCGCATGTGGCCGTGCAGTCTGGTTCACAGGCCGTGGCACCATGGCATATGGCTTATTAATTTGAAGGAAACAGTGAGGTGCTCGTTGTCTGGCTGACTTGTGCGGCTTAGTTAATATGGCTCGAAATCTGTCCAGCATTTTTTTTTAAAGATCGTGTATGCCAGACCAGGATGAGTGGAGATAGCTGCTTCAAACCTCTGTATTAATGAACCACAGGCACATGGCTCATACAGCCATCTGTGATCCTGAGCAATGGGCAGAAGGGGGAGAAGGGAGAGAATGGAATTCTAGCCAAATTGTTTAACTTCTCTTCGTGTTCCAAAGGCTTGTGTCAGCACTATACAGCTAGCCCACAACCTCCTGCCTGTGCCCTAGTGACTTATGTAATGAAAATAATGGGTTTAGTGGGGAAAAGGCCTTGCTTTACAATACATTATGTGCCAAAAACAAAACAGCTGGCAATCCTGCAACTGGGAATTGAATGAAGCTAGAGATGTACTAAAAAGTAACTTATTCAGGGCAAATAATGACTTGTGTTTAAAGATATAGTTCAATTGCACAGTTACCCAGGCTAGCCAATAAGATTTCATTATTTTATGGTGATCAAGGCAATGAAAAGTGATGGTTAACTGCATCTAGAATATTGTTGGCCATACTGGTCTCTAGATCAACCTAAGCTCACTGCACATTTTAAAATGTGAGCGTACGGTTGACTTTATCGATCTACCAGCAACTACAGTATGCATTGCAAGAGCCTGTCAGATTTTGTTTGAATAGTTTAGGTAGGTCCTCTTATTGTTTTGGTAAAATCTAAAGGAAAGTAATGTGTATCATAAGCTTAAGACCTAGATAAGTGAAAGGTGTGTGGTAGTATAGGCGTGCGCAGAGGGTGTGTCAGGATTGCCTGGGCTCACCCTAATCACCCAGTGTGGCGCAGATTCCCCCCGTTGCCCAGGCCCCACTGCCCTTCTGACACCATCCACTGCCCTACTGACACCATTCATGTTTTTATAGATTATTAAACGTTTGTTTACATTTATTTATAACGGTGTGTGTGTGTGTATATATATATATATATACACACACGTGTGTGTTTGAGCTTTGGGGTGCACACCCTAATGCAATAGGCTGCGCACACCTATGTGTGTTAGTTATAATTACATAATAAAAACAAATTACCCATTGGTTTATGTAACGTTCATTTACATATTCATGCCAATAGCTACTAATACAAGTTGTTTAGCCTACAATATCTGCCAATGCAGAGCATGGGTAGCACAATATTGATAAATACACCATTCTGATCATCTACTTGAACTTTGGGTTCTACTATAATTCATGGGCATGCCAGCACTGAGACAGATATAGAAATTATTAAATGGAAAGTGAAGGTTACTGTGGAGGTTGCAACCAGAAACAACCAGCATGCATCTGCACAGTGCACATTTCTCTCGTCCCTTTCTTGGACTGATTACACTTGCCATATTTTGGCATGCATCATCTTCTGCCAAAAAATCACGGTCCTCCAAAAATACCTGTTTTATACATAATTTTAAACAAGATTGTTGTCTACTTTGTCATGGTAATACCTAATTACAGAGTCATTGATCCAGAATAAACACAGTATATAGCCAGGGAAGTTGAACTTCGTAACCTAAAAACTGTTTATGGTCGGAGCCCTCCGATCTTCGAGAGATATGAAAGAAACACATAAACACGTCACAAGACTAACAACATAAATAGACCTGAAGTGTGCCCTGGCCTGCTGTAAGGTGAGCCCTGGTGAGCTGGGCGATAAGCCCTGGTGAGCTGGGCTATATGCCAAGAGAAGGGCGCATACCTTGACAGTAAATGGATACTTCTGTAGAGAAGGATGTTTTAAGAGAAGTACTCTGAGAAGGGAAAAGGGTGGGTGGGTACCTTGCACTGGAACCGACACAGCCTGTTGTGGGTAGTCTGGTTAAATACCCTCCGGGCTCCTCCCATAATTACAGGCCACCATGCTGGCCTTCTTATTTATGGTCGGAGCCCTCCGATCTTCGAGAGATATGAAAGAAACACATAAACACGTCACAAGACTAACAACATAAATAGACCTGAAGTGTGCCCTGGCCTGCTGTAAGGTGAGCCCTGGTGAGCTGGGCGATAAGCCCTGGTGAGCTGGGCTATATGCCAAGAGAAGGGCGCAAAAGACTCGGTTAGGGAGGTAATTTGGTATTGTGTGAAAAGCCAACTGTGTGTGGCGGCATGACATGGAAGCCAGGATGTGATGGAGGTCTCCTGTTGTCGCCCTGGGGTTTGAGGCTAGTAACCCGTGAGACAAGTTCCAGGCTGCACAGTAGGCCTTTAGGGCGTTTTGAGATAATGATAGATTAATGAGGCAGGTAGTATCGCGAAGGTGTTGTTCGGATGCGAGGTTAACTACGACCAATGTGGGATAAGAGACATGGTCGGGTCGGTTCCAGGTTCCTGCGAAAAGGACGACGCAAGGTTAACGGGTAATGTGACGGCTAGAGTATTGTTTGTCTGGGATGTAGACGCAGAGGACCTTTGATTGGTGCTGTGGGGATAGTGGCACCGGCCTGTGCGGGAAGGCCATGATGGCCAGCGACTTGGACCTGTTTATAATACTGGCTGTGGCTTGGTTGTCTGTGGTAAACGACCCTGTTTGTCTTGCCCAGTTGCTGCACCAGACGTGGCCTGCTGCAACAATGGGGTAGAGTTCGAACAACGAGGAGGACTAAGTGATCCCGGGAATCAAGAGGATTCTGACAGCCATGGCCCTGTGAACCCAAGATGGCCAAAAATTGAGGCGAGGACCTGTGGGGGCTGTGGCGTCCATGACTACCTGAGGTGAAGAGGGAGACGCTGACGGAATGAACATTGGCATGCCATGTTGGTTCGTGCGAAATTGTCTCCCATGGGCAGATCCGTTGTTGCTGGCACGTCTGAATTAAGGATTTGGTGGGGGTCTTGTACCTGGAAGAAAAACACTAAGAGGCGGGAGGTAAAGGATCACCCCCGGGTCTGAAGAAAGAATGGTGATAGTCATGGAATGAGCACCCTGCGTGCTAATGACCTAGATCCATGCTGTATGCAGATACGCGTCCACTTCTACCCTCCTGTTGGGGTTGCCCTGCATGCGCGTCTCCGACTGTCCTAAGGCACAGCGCAAACTCTGAGACAGTGAGCGTACGATTAAGTCAAGGGTCTCTGGCCTTCAGGATGATGGAGACGTTTCCCCTCTAATATGATTTGTTCTCGGCCAAGTTGTGTGCTGCTATGAGGAGGGATGCTAAGTTAACGTCATTATTGTCCAAGATGTGTGTGTTTTTTTTTTTTTTTCTTCTCGGGAGGTGATGGGGCGGGGGTGAGATCGTCGCTGTCGGCCAGAGACATGGCGTCTGCTAGAATAAAAAGAGGGGGGGGGGAATGTATATATATATATATATATATATATATATATATATATTTTTTTTTTGTAAAACAGGAGAAAAAATATATATGGGCGTTTTACATAGATTTGGGAGGAGGGGTGGGGATCAGAGCAGGATACCGTGTGACGGTATGGGGACAATCGGGGATTGCGCATGAGCGCTGAGTGAGGTTGTTCCTCTGGCCTATTAGGAAACTCAGGGGATGCGTGACAACTGAGGTGAGCCAGGAGGTGACTGGCCGGGTAACCGATGCTCGGGTGCCCGTCTGTGCTCGGCACGGACTGGTTAACCAGAGCCCCCCCAGGGCGGCACTGGGGGGAGTGGCTACTGATTGGTTGCTAAGTAGGAATGTTTCGATCTGTAGTAATTTGACGTAGGTTCGGTCAGCTAATACTTGCACTGCCAGCAAGTCATGAGATTAGGTGACCTTGTCTGCGTAGTGAAGGCTTGTGCTTCGAAAATAGTGTGAGATGCATAGAAGTATGTGACAGTTACTAACGCCTGGAGATTTTAGCCAAAACTATGGTGTTTTGCATGGATTGGGGAGGGGAGATGTGGGAAATGAAGCAGGATACCGTACGACGGTATGGGGACAATCGGGGATTGCGCGTGAGCGCTGAGTGAGGTTGTTTCTTTGGCCTGTTTGGAAACTGAGAGAAATGCATGACAACCGAGGTGAGCCAGGAGGTGACTGGCCAGGTAACCGATGCTCGGGTGTCCGTCTGTGCTCGGCACGGACTAGTTTAACCAGAGCCCCCCCCCCAGGGCGGTACTGGGGAGAGTGGCTGCTGGTTGGTTGCTAAGTAGGGATGTTTCGATCTGTAGTAGTTTGACGTAGGTTCGGTCAGCTAATACTTGCACTGCCAGCAAGTCATGAGATTAGGAGACCTTGTCTGCGTAGTGAAGGCTTGTGCTTCGAAAATAGAGTGACATGCATAGAAGTATGTGACAGTTACTAACGCCTGGCTACTGAGCCAAATCTGCGTTTAATAGATTAGGGGAGGGGGGGGTGTGAGAACGGAGCGGAATACCGTGCGCCGGTATGGGGAGATCGGGGATTGCGCGTGAGCGCTGAGTGAGATTGTTCCTCTGGCCTATTTGGAAACTCAAAGACTGCATGACAACCGAGGTGAGCCAGGAGGTGACTGGCCAGGTAACCGATGCTCGGGTGTCCGTCTGTGCTCGGCACGGACTAGTTAACCAGAGCCCCCCCAGGGCGGTACTGGGGAGAGTGGCTGCTGATTGGTTGCTAAGTAGGAATGTTTCGATCTGTAGTAGTTTGACGTAGGTTCGGTCAGCTAATACTTGCACTGCCAGCAAGTCATGAGACTAGGTGACCTTGTCTGCGTAGTGAAGGCTTGTGCTTCGAAAACAGAGTGACATGCATAGAAGTATGTGACAGTTACTAACGCCTGGATACTGAGCCAAATATGTGCGTGAAACGAGGATATGTAGTGAAAGGTGTGTAGAGAGAAAGGAAACTAAAAATAACAACAACCTATGCACCTGCTTGCTACCCTAGTGCTAGAGTCTCTGCTGGGGTCGAACCTGGTAGACCTGGTACCTACGATAGGGTGACATGAAAATATATATATATATTTTTTTTTTCTAAAAAAGATGGGTTGCAAGAGCTGATTCGGGGCCATAGCTGACCCCCTGGTGAAGAGATGCAAGCCCTCAACATTTTTTTTTTTTACCTGGGAAAGAAAGAGATGGTCTGATCCTGTTTGTAGGAGAGACCAGGTGGCAACTTACTGATCTAAAAGGTGAAAAGGGATAGAGAAAGGCGTGAGTAGCTGTGTGGGCTACTGGAGACGATTGGCCGCGGAGGCCGAAGTAGCAAGCTGCAGCGATGGCAGTGACTTGCGTTTAAATGGGTTGCCGCGGAGGCAAGGAGTGGGTCGGCTTGCGGAGGTTGCAAGGTGTGGGGGACCATGACACAAACCTGCGGTGCGGCAAGATGTGTGGGGGATGGCAGTGACTTGCGTTTGAGATGGGTTTGCCGCGAAGGCAAGGAGTGGATCGACTTGCGGAGGTTGCAAGGTGTGGGGGCCCATGACACAAACCTGCGGTGCAGCAAGATGTGTGGGGGATGGCAGTGACTTGCGTTTGAGATGGGTTTGCCGCGAAGGCAAGGAGTGGATCGACTTGCGGAGGTTGCAAGGTGTGGGGGGCCCATGACACAAACCTGCGGTGCAGCAAGATGTGTGGGGGATGGCAGTGACTTACGTTTGAGATGGGTTTGCCACGAAGGCAAGGAGTGGATCGACTTGCGGAGGTTGCAAGGTGTGGGGGCCCATGACACGAACTTGCGGTAACTGCAAGAAGTGCGGGGGATGGCAGTGACAGATGCTCTGATGGACTGGGGGGGGGGGGGGGGAGACAAAAAGGGGGAACTGACCTGGAAGGGTGAAAAAGGGGGTAAAGAAAAAAACGTATGAGTGGCCGTGTTGCTACTGGAGATGATGGGCATTATGCCAAACGCGGCAAGATGTACGAGTAGCCGTGTTGCTACTGGAGATGACAGGTGTTTAAGCAAAATGCAGAAAGACGTATGCGTAGCCGTGTTGCTACTGGAGATGACAGGCGTAATGCCGGATGCAGCAAGATGTATGAGTAGCCGTGTTGCTACTGGAGATGACAGGCGTAATGCCGGATGCAGCAAGACGTATGAGTAGCCGTGTTGCTACTGGAGATAACAGGCGTTTATGTAAAATGCAGCAAGACGTGTGGGTAGCCGTGTTGCTACTGGCAATGACGGGCGTTTCTGCAAAATGCAGCAAGACGTATGATGTGGTGGGTTTGCAGTGTTTGCAAGGTGTAGGAAGACTTGCAGCGTATTGATGTGTGTGTAGGATTTATTGTGCGCAACGGGATAGGCTTTAAGAAAGTGCATCTAAAGTACTGCTGTATTCGTACTTTCGGATATGACTTTAGTCTTATGAAGAACTCGACTTGTTTGAGTAGGTGATGGGACGGAATTTGGTGCGACTGCTTGTTGCGTGTTTCAGGGAAGACTCGAATCGTAGCGCCGATGCTGCGACTAGATTCGAATCGGCCGTAGATGCGAGGTGACTGAGGGGCTTGTATGCCACATCTGAACCATATCGCTGATGACATGGCTGGTTCGGTTTTGACGGAAAAGGTGATGGGTGGGGGGGGGGGGTTTTGAAGGGGGCTTGTGATTGCCTTGAGGATCCGAACCATAGAAGCAAGGTTTAGCGACTAGGCTTGAATCGGCTGACGGTGAGTGTATGCTATCCGGTAAGAGGTGAAGGGGGGTCGGTTGCGTCTGGCTCGAGTGCGTTGGGTAGAAAGTATGACAAAACACGAAAGATGACATAGAACGACTTGTGAAGCCGAAAGTGCGACTTTGCGACATGGACATGATAACGTAATGATTCGAGTTTAGTAGGAGTGGTAACGACAAAGTCCTACCTGCGACAGTGAGTGTGTAGCGATAATCGATGAAAATATATGACCGATCTCGTGAGCCCAACTGTATGGACATGTGTGGGTAGGCAGAAACAGTCTCTGCGATGCATCTGATGTGGATCAGTTTGAAAAGGTATGAGATGAGTCCGATATAAATCAGTAGAATCTGATACAATTGGTTTGTAGGGTGTATGCCATCTCTTCCTGTGACCGAACACCTGACCACACCCATCCCCCAGGCTAGCCAGTGCAGAGAAGGCACCAGGTGGTTTTAATTACACCTCAATCAGCCACAGGAATCCATACAAACAAAATACATGATAATCTCAAAAAATGAAAAAAAAAAGGCAATCCCATGGACAGTGAATTTGTAACAAGTGAATCCTATGAAAGTCATATTGGAGAACGACCGATAGCTGCTTGGAGGCTCGGGTCAATAACTCAGAGGTAGTTTTTGTGAAGGGGTGCCAGATAGTAAGCATGATAAGCCACAAGTTTGCACATGATATGAAAGGTTTGGCTACTACTTATCTGCGACCATGAGCGGGAACCGCCGACGAAGACCCCGAATGAAGATGCCGAAGTGGGCCTGCGATTGGACGCATGGATAGACGACCGTGAGGGAGCTGAGAAGAGTCGGCCTCTTGATGTGCAGTACCTTGCACTGGAACCGACACAGCCTGTTGTGGGTGGTCTGGTTAAATACCCTCCGGGCTCCTCCCATAATTACAGGCCACCATGCTGGCCTTCTTATTTATCATTTAATAACATAATAGCTTGGGAATCTTAAGGGTCACTATTTAAACCAATTACCGAGCATTTTTAGACAGGAGTTGAGAATAACACCCTGTGTTTCATTTGGTAGCTCTAGATAAGACCAGGTTATAAGGGCCCTTCCACTTGCTGGTGACTCAGGTGATCTTTCTCATATCTGTAACACCACTGCCCGCCTAAATAGTGTGGTGACTCCATGACAAAACCATACATGCTCAAAGAAGCTGGAGCTCTGTCAGGATGGGAATACTGGGACCTTACACACCACATAATGCAAACAGAACAGATAGAGAGACTTTTACAAACATGTAGTGAGGACGAGACCTCTGTTTGTTGACTCACATATTGCCTTCAGCACCCAATCTATTGATTTCAAACTCAAATTCTCAACAGATGACAGGGCTCTACCTTCCATTTGAGATTCTTAGATGCTTAGTGATTTGCTGATCCCTACCTTCAAGGCAGCTACATGTCCATTAGACCCACATCTCTTACTTATGTCCCTCTGTTCTCATTATATTACCCTGGACACACACAAGTGCTTTTATGGACACAGAAAATATTTTCAATTCATAGAAAGGCTAGGAATTAGTACCTGAACTCTGCTTAGCTTGATGATTCCCTCTCCTCTATATATAACACATTCTTCACTCACAGGCAGCATCCAATCTCATGAAATGGGGAGCAATGCACACTCCTATGATATGGGTATACCTAGTTAGGCCCCATTGTAGCAGAAGAGGCCTACATAGCTCTTCGGGATAGGCCTTGTGACAGATGAAATGGGAACTGGATAAAGAGACCTACACAACACAATCCTGATTACCACATCCTGTGAGCAGTTACTTTAAACTCTATTTTCTAGACTTAAGATTGGCTAGGAGAAGTCTTATGCTTGCAATAGTCTCCTCCCGGGCAGACCCACCAATCAGAACCCCTTCAGTTGCAGGGATAAAAGAGAAAACCTTTGCCTCTCCTTGTTCTTGGTATGTGGACACTTTATTAGAGTAGGGCTTCCTTTTATTTAACACCATCTTGATACGGGCATCTTGATAGTAGTGTTTGGTTAGTAGATTCAGTGTTAAACTTGTTCATTTGTTAATTATATTTTATTTATTTATTTTTTATTAGTTGACTCACTGATGAGCTGCTTGCCTTTTTTTATGCTCAAGCTAGTTTCCTGACATGCCCCCAAACGTTAGCTGGCCATCCTGCGATGATTACTGAACATAAACACTGTTAGTTTGTCAGGTAAATTTAAACTCATAAATTATTGCCTTAATACATGCTTTAACGCCACTAATTTGTTTTGGATAAATCAGCAGCTTTTCAATTTGTTGGTTTACTTTCCCTAATTCCTGTGATTTCCAAATAATTGCAAGTTTGGGATACCTCCAAATTTCTGATTAGATGACGAATCACAAGCCCAATTACTGTTTTTATAGGCTTACTGCATGACAAAAACTGAATTCAGTATTAATTATACAAATGTAATGAAATACTGTCCTGCATGAAGCCAGAGAAAAAAAAGTTTTTATCTAGCATGAAGGCATGGGTGAACATTTAATTTGTATCTAAATCCATTTTTTTAGCTTCGGGTAGAGTAGAGACGGATTTGATTCTCTTTTAGGTTCTTATTGCTGTCTGTGTCCCTGCTGGGAATATTGAAGCTGCCTCTTTGTCCTGGAGACTATTGTCTCCAGGATTGAAAATTAGGATACAATCCAAAATTTTGAGTTGTTACCAGAACTCAGCACAGCAAGGCACAACACAGGCAAGGTCTACATTATCAAGAAGACACTTGCTGGAGAGGTGGCTGACTGACAAGGTGGTGGCAAAAGCAACACTTAGGGAGGCTGAAAAGGTGGAAATTCCCCAGACTGGTAGTAAAGGAGGCATACACTGGTGTCCCTATACTCCCCCTACTCACACTGAAATCACTCTTTAAGGGTAATTCACTGTCCCTAACAAGTGGGGTTCCTCACCCTACTCTATCCACTCGCAAATACATGCCAAGCTCAGCACTGCAATTTATGAGTACTGCCCAACCAAGATGGCCGCAAAGGGTCACCGAGGGTTGCAGTGTCCAATCGGACCACTGCTCCCCAGATGACACCTACGGAGGCTGCAGGGGAACATCATCCCCATAAGATTCCACTCTATCTCCAAGGCGGCAAGGGCCACCTGTTGGGTGGAGTAGGAACTATACCTGCCAACACTCATACCCACAAGTACCAGGCATTTTACAGGTGAGCTTTAGAGGAACAAAGTGGGAGGATGATTATAAGCAGTGTAGGGAAAGGGGGGGGGGGCATAGCGGATGGACCCTGTTTGGAAATCTGTGTTAGAACTTTCCAGATTGATATACCTCTTGCTGGCAGTATAAAGGATTCCCTCCTAAATTACATTAAATATAAGCTTAATTATACTTATCATGTACTGTACAAAAGTTTACAGAAAAATATACTATAATTTACCATGCCCATGTCTCTGTGAGGAGGTAGCCATCTTGCTATGGGTAAGGTTCCTCGTGCTGGTTTTGCTTCCTCAAGTCAGAGCTGCCTCTTTGATGACTGATGATTTGATAACTAGGGAAGTAATAATCTAGCAGCATCAGTAGCATAAGCGATTCAAAAAGAACAAATGAATTTGTTAAAGAATTTATTAAAGAGAAACTTCACCCTCTGCTTCTGCTAAAAAGACATACCGTATATACTCGAGTATAAGCCGACCCGAATATAAGCCGAGGCACCTAATTTTACCACAAAAAACTGGGAAAACGTATTTACTCGAGTATAAGCCTAGGGTGAGAAATGCGCAGCTACTGGAAGTGGAAAAGAGGGTCAACAATGCCCATTTGCAGCCTCACTGTGCCCATTTGCAGCCATAGGTCCCCTGAACTTCAAACTTGGTAGTTAAGGGTCCCGAAATGACATTGCTGCAGATGGACACAGTTGACCAACTTTGGGGCCCTGTATCTCGGGGCCACTGGTGCTAGGAACCCCAAATATGGATATGTTGTAGTGTTGGTTCCTCTGGGTTTGCACACCAAACAAAACACCATGTTCCTAGCACCAAATGGCTCCGAGATAGGGGGCCCCAAAGTTTGGTCAATGTCAAGCACTTTTCTGCAGCAGAGAATGACATTTTCCGAACCGATTTGGGGCCCCGTATTTCGGGGCCACTTATTGCTAGGATCCCCCCGGAAAATGTCATTTTTTTCTGCAGAAAATTGCTTGACTCGAGTATAAGCCGAGGGGGGCACTTTCAGCACAAAAAAATGTGCTGAAAAACTCGGCTTATACTCGAGTATATACGGTACTTGAACGAATGCAGCTTTGTTCTGTAGGGATCTGCTGCTCTGCACACCATCATCTTCCTCTTCTACATCATTGGGAACAGGCCGTCTAGTTTGGGTTCTAGTATCAGCATCTAATGGCACGCCACAAGGTCTTCCTCTGCATTGCTGTGTCTATGCCTTTAATGCCTCCTGGGATATCCACGTCAGCTGCGGAATCAGGGTGACATCATTCTCGCATAGACAAGAATGGAGGCATGGGGGTGGATAACATCATAGAACCCCCACCAAAAAATTTAACTATAAAAAAGAAAACACATTGGTCAGCTATTTCAAGTTAAGGAGGGACAAAGATATGATTGATGGAAAGGAGTGTTTTAGACTGAAGGTTAGTTATAAAATAACCACAAATTTTGTAGAAAGGGTCTAATAGACTTGTAAATCAGGTTGTTAGTTGGACTGGTACACTTGCCAGTCACACGATCGGAATTTCAGCCAGCAAAAGACAGATGAGAGCTTTTCGTCGGAAAATGTGATCGTGCGTAGGCTCCATTGGACTTTTGCTGGCGGAATTTCGCAGAGCAAAAGATTGAGAGCATGTTCTCAATTTTTCGGTCGGAAAAAGTTCAGATCGTCTGTTCCAATTCCAACGTGCACAATTCCTACGCACGCTCGGAAACAAATTGACGCATGCGCGGAAGCATTGAACTTAATTTTCTCGGCTTGTCGTAGTGTTGTACGTCACCGTGTTCTTGACGGTCGAAAGTTCAGCAAACTTTTGTGTGACCGTGTGTATGCAAGCCAAGCTTGAGCGGAATTCTGTCGGAAAAACCATCCAAGATTTTTCTGACGGAAAATACACTCATGTGTATGCGGCATTAGCTGTTAGAGAACGAACCAAGTAACCATGATAGGCACAAACAGGTTGGGAACCCACCTTGTGCCTGTATGGAAATCTGTCTATATTTTATAGAGTATGAGTCCTCTACCAAAAAATAAAGTAAGTATTAAAGTAAAATAAGGCTTGAAGCTGCTGCTTGATCTTCATGGTCTCATTTGGTTATTACACACAACATTGATTAATCCACCTCTAAATCCCTCCCCATCAACAAACTGCGGTACTCATAAACAAGCAATCTGCTGTGTTGAACTGTCAGTACTTCTACAGCTCACAAACAAAAAGGACCCAAATTACATATAACTCGAGGTTATTGATGTTTACCGGTGACTTTCACCCTAACCATAGTCTTTACATTTATAGTAAATTAAATCAGTTCAAAGATGTTCTGCAGCAGTGCGGGTAGCAGAAAACAATCTGCTTTTTTTTTTTGGATAAGTCTGATCACTGAACTGCAGCATCTGCAGACTCCTGATACTCAGCACAGACTCCTAACCAACAGACATCACCCCTCATCCTTGCAGGCAATTTACACAGCATTATTAAATTCCAAAATCCATTCAGCACCCTGGAAAAAACTGTGCTTTGTTATTAAGGCTGATTTCTTCTGCATAACCGCCCAAGGATTGTGTGTGGTGTCTTGACAAATGGATGCCCAACAGCAGAGTAATTTATTACCATCATTAGTTATAGCCCTAGTTAGCAGCATTTTCTTTTTTTTATTCTTTAGAGTTTTGGTATTTATTTTTATAGAGTGCAGTCAATGTGCGTTGAGATCTTTGTATGATTGGACTGCAAGCTGCCAGCACACGCAATTATTCTTTCCAAAGGCATACTCCATTCAGATAGGCACATTTTCCACTTAAATAAACACAGTGGACACAACTTACCTACAAATTGCCTTGAGTTTTCACCCAAGTACTGATTTTGAGGACCAGGCTGCCTTTAACAGATACTGCTCATTAACTTTTGATCTAAACTCCAAGCAAACAACTAAATACATATTTAAAATATATATACAGGAGCTGTTTTACCTGTAAATGGAATTTTATTTTTGTTCATCGAATTCTGGAATATGCACAGCCCTAGCAGATAGGTAAGACAGGTTAATGACAATACTTTTCTCTACCAAAGCTAAGCCACCAGCCTGTGACCGGACAGTGATTGAGTAGTAGCATGGTCATGAATAATCACTCTATTCTCTCCTCCTGTCAATATTCCTTTCCAGCTCATATGTAGTTGTAGGTGTGGCCCAGGCTCACTGCCCACAGGGGAAAGAAACTCGAACGGAGACTGGTTAACGCAGCAAAGTATATTATCGTAGTAATGTCGAGAACAGCAAACTCTGCAGAGAAGGCCACACCGGACCTGATAGCTTACAGTGAACCAGACAAATGCTGCATACACACGATCGGAATTCTCGTCGGAATTCTCTGACGGAATTCTGCTCAAACTGTCTTGCCTACACACGGTCACAACAAATTCCGACCGCCAAGAACGCGGTGACGTACAACACTACAACGAGCCGAGTTCAATGCTTCCGAGCATGCGTCAAATTATTTCCGAGCATGCGTAGGAATTTTGCGCGGCAGAATTGCTACAGATGATCGGAATTTCCGATAGAAACCTTTTCCGTCTGAAAAATTGAGAACATGCTCTCAATTCTGTGCTGTCGGAAATTCGGCCAGCAAAATTCCGATGGAGCCTATGCACGGTCGCATTTTCCGATGAAAAGCTCTCATCTGTCTTTTTCTGGCCGGAATTCCGAACATGTGTACGCGGCAAAAGAGTATGTTACACACTGAAGACACCTGACAGTATCCAGCTTGGTAAGTAGCTGGTACCTGGTCCAAAACAGGAAGGCTACTGATGGTGCAGAGTGACAGTCCCTGTACAGTCCCTCTTCCACTTGAACCTGACCCTAAGCTACTCCGAATGTCCCTAGCAATGGGGGGATCTGTTTCTAACCTGCCCACATGCTGAATGCACGCCAACCCGAATTGGATAGTGCTTTGTGTAAGCACTGCCCACCTCAAAGATGTCCACCAGGTTAACCAGGGCAGCAGCATCCAATCGGACAGCTGCTTCTCTGAAGAGACTTATGGAGGTCTCGGAGAGATCTGGTTCACCCTTGTCCTCTGCCCTCTCCACACTGCAGCTGCAAGATAGAGCCACCCTTGCAGGGAGGCTGCACTACATCTGCCTACATACTGCAGTGGATGATTGGCTCCTAGAACTGCCTCTTCCTCTCCCTATCTGAGTGTTGCTGCAAAATCGCATACTTACATAAGTTGCATCGAGCAGGCAATTCCAGGAAATAGCTTACATGTTCATGTTATTTATTTATTTTTTAATATTGACCACAACATGTTTCTGTGCTCCCACCACCTTCCTATTGGCCAGCTAATGAGATGGGTTATTTCACTGGCCAAAAGAAAAGCATGGGGACGGCGGAAGCTGGCTAGCTGTGGACCAGGGAAGCTGTGGCCAATGTTTAAATAACAGAGGATACCAGAGTGCTCTGATGATAAAGTAAGGCTGGCCAAAGATGTTTTATTTCTTCTCAATCAGCCACTGCTTCCCCTATCCACACATTCGAGGTGGATGGAGGAATCCTCTCTGCTGTGCCATTGTATTATGACAGTGGGACTCCTCCACTCTCAGAATACAATGCTCAGTGTCTGCAGCTGACTGGCTGTGGCCGTTGACTGACAAAAGTTTTTTTTAACAGTAAAAGTTTTTTTTAACAGTACCGCTCAACAGAAGTCAACCGTTAGATATCGTCAATCGCTAGAACCGTTAGAACTGGCTGAATTTCAATCCATCTATTGGCAGCTTAAGACTAGAGGGTCCCGAGTTCTTAACATCTTCCAACTGACAATAAAGCACAAAACCCCTCACGTATTATATTGTTGACTGTCAGTAACACATCCCCATACGGTTCCCAACTGTCATACTGCCAACAAGAGCAGAACCGTCTATAGTACTGCTGTTCCTGCATAGGTAATGCATTTTGTTGGTGGACTAGAGTACTGTGTGTTTATTAGGGATGAGATTTGGGTTTGGGTTTGGGTTAGATGTGGGTCCATGGGAACCCAGCCTGTTCATAGTTTGTGGTTTCTGCCGAACTGAGGCTGTTTTTCTTCCTGGAATTCCCAGCTGCTGTAATGTAAAAAGATAGGTGGGGATCCTGGGTGACATCATTGACCAAATTCAGTCACTGATCATATTTGATAAATTATATCACTTGTGTTCTCTGGTGCTGTGGTAATGTAAACACAGCACAACAGTTTGACACGTACACATCGCTGGGTGTTGGGTTGTCGTGATTGATGATGTATTTACATTGTAGACGCCATGATTGATGATGAATTTACATTATTGGAGTTATTATTGTTATTATTATTGGAGGACATTAAAGGTCTTTTTCTAAGGTGTGTGTTTATTTACATTCAACTGTTCATGGGAATTATGAGAGAAAGGTAGAAATGGGAGTTTTGAGGTGGAAAATTACTCAAATTGAAAACAAAAACAAAATGGCAAAATGTAATTAAATAAACATTTAAAATGTTAAAATGTATTATTATTGGGCATGTGTAGGGTACACTAATGTACAGAGGACAGATAGTTGGGGTTCCCTTTATTATAAAGGGGGCTTCCAGATTCCACCATAAATCCCACCAATATTACTCCTACTTTTTTTTTGAGGCAATGAAGGTGGGTAAGGGGCCCCTGTCCTTCAACATTGGGACATGGGTGCTTTGCAAAGGGGAAGAGGCTTGCCCATTCTACCTTTTGCAAGGTACTCCCCTTTCCCAATGTTGAAAAGCATATACACTAAAACCTCAGATTGCAAGTAACGCGGTTTACGAGCGTTTCGCAATACGAGCTGCCTTTTTTTTAAAATCCTGACTCGGTTTGCGAGCATTGCATTGCATTGCATTGCAAGACGAGAAGGATTCAAGCCTCTGGGGTGAGTGGTACCGCATGTGGCCAGAGGTGCAGGGGTGCCAGTGATGCTCGAACACACTTGGAAACGCTCGGAGACACTCGGAAACACTCAGTGTCTCTGAGCGTTTACTAGTGTCTCCGGCGCCCCCACCTCTGGCCACATGCGGTACTGCATACAATAGCAGTGACACTGGAACAAATTATCTGAGTTTACATTGATTCCTATGGAAAAACTTGCTTTGATATACAAGTTCTTTGGATTACAAGCATGCTTGTAATCCAAAGCACTCAGCAGACTCACTGCCCTCCCTTCCCTGTATTTTTATACAAAAGGCCTGACCACATTTTCTCATTAGTACTTAATGGTTGTACCTTACTGTTTTCTCAGTCTGTCAAGTAGGTCTGACAAACTGAAAAAGGATATAAGCCAAATAGATAAGGCATTGTTTTTAGGTAAGTTCCTAAATGTATGCTGGTCATGTAAGGTTTTTCTTTTTCAGCCCTGAAGGCATAACAAGGGCAATCACTCACTTCCCCAATCTATGCTAAACAGCATGGATGGAGAAATCTTCCCTGCAGACTTAGGCCCCTTTCACACGAGGCGGGTCCGCTTGCACGGAGTCCGCCTCTGTCCGCCGGCTCACCGGGAGATCTCTCCGTTGATCTCCGCTGAGCCGGCGGATGACAGATCCCTCTCTGCTCACTGAGCGGGGAGGCGCTTGTCCAGCGCGGCTGGTCTCTATGGAGAGATCGGATGAAAATGGACAGCATGTCCGTTTTCATCAGATCTCACCCGATCCGATCCGCCAGCGATGGATCCGGACGTAGGGCCATCCGTCTGCTTTTGGCGGATCGGACCGGGTCGGATGTCAGCGGACATGTCCCCGTTGACATCCGTCACTCCATAGACCAGCATGGAGCGCCCATTCAGGTCCGCTATCCAAACTGACAGGCGGACCTGAGCGGTCCGTCAGTGTGAAAGGGGCCTTATACTCTGACTGGATGCAGCTGCTGTTTGCCCAACAATTTTCCATCCAGCTCCTTAAGTGCCTCTTCTAACATTAGTAGAGCTCCCTGGATAGTATCAGCAGCTCAGTCATTTATTTCCTCTAATATGATGTATGGATAAGCGATACAACTTTGTGTGCACACTTTTAACCTGAAGAGCATATGCATATTCAGATACCCTCTTCTGGATGCAAATACTGATGGCACTACCAGATTTACACAAAATTACTTAGAACCCCTAAACATTATATATATTTTTTTGCAGAGACCACAGAGTATAAAATGGCAATTGTTGCAATTTTTTATGTCACACGGTAATTGTACATCGGTTTTTCAAACGCAACGTTATTAGAAAATATGAAACAAAAATTGTTGCGCTAACCCTTATCTTATATCCGTACACCATTTATATTATCAAGAGAATATATATACAAATGCTGTAAATCAGTGAAAGTGCATTACATGCAATATACCAATACCTATATTACATGTGTAAATAATTAGTTAATACACCAGAATATCATCACCTAAAACCTCCAAAATATTGAGTAAATATTTCAAATTAATAATACAAAATGAATAAAAATGAATAAAAATGTATATATTTATAAATGTCCAGTGTTTCTGCTGGTTTAGGTGTACCAGCATTTAGTGAATCCCGCTGCCAGTTCTCTACTATATGTGCACCTATATCTTGCATCCGTGATTCAGTGTGTTTTATCCACCAGTTTAGTAATGACACCACCACCATATGAATTGGCCACTCACCAGATATTAATATAGAAAGCGCCTTTAGTTCATTAGTAGGGATAACCACTCCACTCAGGTCTATGCTGCTCCCAGTAAATAGGTATGGAAAGTGTCCGCCCTCATAAAAAATGGACAGTGATCATTGCACAGTATATCTGTGCCATTTATTGTTAAAAAGGTAAAAAAAGGCTATAACACTCACATTTTTATGGGCCAATAAGTCGGCACCAAACTTATCCAGCGGTTTAAATGGGTGAAGGTATCGCCATATGTTTCCTATGCCGGCGTGCGTCTCAAGCCTCGCTATCGTTTGGCAGGAAGTGACGTAGTATTTTTGCCAGCAGCCTCTACATGTTTCGCAAATACAATTGCGTCATCAGGAAGCTATTAGAACATATACACTTTTTTGAATTTTAATGCAACATACCCAATTTTTTTGTAAAGTATAAAAGATGATGCTACGCGAGTAAATAGATACCTAACATGTCACACTTTAACCTCTTCAGCCCCAGAAGATTTTACCCCCTTCCTGACCAGAGCACTTCTCGCGATTCGGCACTGCTTCACTTTAACTGACAAAATTGAGGTCCTTTTTTTGGTGGTATTTGATCATCTCTGCGGTTTTTATTTTTTGCACTATAAACAAAAAAGAGCGACAATTTTGAAAAGAACGCAATATTTTTAACTTTTTGCTATAATAAATATCCCCCAAAAATATATAAAATATTTTTTTTCCCTCAGTTTAAGCCGATATGTATTCTTCTACATATTTTTATGTAGTTTACACACACAGATCCCGGTTTTCCGTGTGCCCCGAGCATCGGCTCCGTGGGCGAGCAGGGGGCACACGCGCCCCTAATGGCCACAGGGTGAAGCGACGTTACATAAAGTCGTTTCGCCCAGCCATACCATTCTGCCGCAGTACAACTGCGGTGGCTGGTCAGCAAGTGGTTAAAATTGCACACACTCGTGGAATGGTGACAAACTTCGATACTTAAAAATCTCCATACGCTGTAATATTTTTTTTTACAGGGTACCTGTTTAGAGTTACAGAGGAGGTCTAGTGCTAGAATTATTGCTCTCACTCTAACATTCGCAGGGATACCTCACATGTGTGGTGAGCAGACTATTTACATATGCATGCGCGACTTAGGTATGCGTTCACTTCTGCGCACAAGCACAGAGGGATGGGGCGCCTTACATTTTTTGCTAATTCTGTGACTTTAAGGCTGGCCATACACGGTGTGAATTTCTTGCAACCAACCTGTGAAAGCCGTCCCCACCGAGAGAAGACAGTGATTATCGCTAGCGGCAATAGCAGCCACAAGAGAGTCTGTCAGGCTCGTTGTACCCAAGTTGATCGATCTTGGTACATTCAGCCTGCCCATTAACAGTTCGAATCTCAACCAGTTCCTTCTGAACTGGCCAAGATTCAAACCGTGTATGGCTGGCCTAAAGCTCTCCATACAAAGGTCAGTTTATTTCAGCCAGCCTGTGGGCCAAGCTAAAAAAAACTAACAGTTTCCTCCATCCACATTATACAGGACTGATAAATCTCAGTCTGTAACTATTGCATTCCGACAGCTGGCACCAGTGGTTGTCAGCAGTAGTGTATTTAGGTTTTGTGCTGCCCTGGGCCTGACTAAACTCGTGCACACCCTAGTTTAAATATGACCCACCCTTCCTGTCAAGGCCATACCCCTTGCTGTTTAAGACCCGCCTTGACATTTTCGAGTGGGGACACTAGTTCTGAGGGCCTGGGTCTTAGAAAAGACAGGATCAAACAACCTTTTTAAACAATGCAGAGGATTAACCCCTTAGGTTCCACAGTGAGTATAACAAGCATTCTTTACTGCATATACAGACTGATTTTACTGTTGTGGGTTTAGTACCACTTTAACCACTTGCCGACCGCTGCACGCCAATATATGTCAGCACAATGGCAGTGGTGGACAAATGGGCATACCTGTACGTCCCCTTTAATTGGCGGGGTTATGCGCCCACCGCGTACTGCATGACCATGCCCGCGGGTCCTGCGGACTCGATGTCCGCCGGGGGCCCACAATCACGTCATAGAGCCGCAGAACAGGGAGATGCCTATGTAAACAAGGCATTTCCCCATTCTGCCTAGTGACATGACAGGGATCTACTGCTCCCTATCATCGGGAGCAGTTATCGCTCCCATGTGAGTAGTAGCCCACACCCCACAGTTAGAATCACTCCCTAGGAAACACTTGATCGCCCCCTAGTGTTTAACCCCTTCGCTGCCAGTGTAATTTAAACAGTAATCAGTGCATTTTTATAGCACTGATCGCTGTATAAATGACAATGGTCCCAAAATAGTTTTAAAAGTGTCTGATGTGTCCGCCATAATGTCGCAGTCACAATAAAAATCGCAGATCGCCGCCATTGCTAATAAAAAAAAATGTATAATAAAAATGACATAAAACTATCCCCTATTTTGTAGACGCTATAACATTTGCGCAAACCAATCAATATACGCTTATTGCGATTTTTTTTACCAAACATATGTAGAAGAATACCTATCAGCCTAAACTGAGGAAAAAATGTGTTTTCTTATATATTTTTGGGGTATATCTGTTATAGCAAAAAGTAAAAAATATTGCTTTTTTTTTTAATTGTCGCCCTTTTGTTTATAGCGCAGAAAATAAAAACCGCAGAGGTGATCAAATACCACCAAAAGAAAGCTCTATTTGTGGGGAAAAAAGGACGTCAATTTGTATGGGTGCAACGTCGCACGATCGCGCAATTGTCAGTTAAATCGACGCAGTGCTGAATCGCAAAAAGTGGTCTGGTCAGGAAGGGGTAAAATCTTCTGGGGCTGAAGTGGTTAAGTATGATGTAGGAAGACATAGGGCTAAATTTACTTATCTGTCAGTTTACTACTGTACCTAGATCTACCTACAGATCTATCTATCTATTTCTATCCTTTATTGTGTGCAGGCATACGAATACACATACATGTACACAATAAAACGGTTTTAAAAGAATTAAAAAAAAAGGCAGCTCCAGTTCCGTAGAAAAGTCTGCGCCAGGTAACTTAGAAATTGATTCATCCCATTAGTGTACTCACTGTTACCCTATTGCTCTCTGCAAATGTCACTTTTTGCTGATTAGTGACACGGCGCTCTCCCTATTACTCCGTACAAGAAGATAAAAACGAGGCCAGCCGCAGAAAAGTTCAGAGACAAAGTGCGTTACGTCTTCCAATTTCTAGCTTGTAACTTTTCAGTTAGCGCCGCGTGGAACTAGTTAACTTTCACTTGAAGGGCCCTGAAATATTGATGAATAAATTAGAATACAGGATAGCAGGCTTTGTGAAATCTATTTTAACAAAAACCCAAGAAAGCCTGCCTGTATGATAATTCACGACCCAAGATTTTCTTTTGACTCCTCTTGAGAGCGCTAACACTGTACAATGAGGAGCAATCATTATAAATTCTTTTAGCTCCCTTTTGTCAAAACAGTAATGCTTCCGGACCGTCTTTGACTTTTTATATGCATGTGTGCTGTGAAATTCCATAGGAATCACTCAGCAATGGGTAATTGCTGAATCTTTCGCTGCACGGCGACCGCGTCTAGGCCTTATCTCTCAGACATTTTGTTATGTAAATAGCGATTCTCCTATTGTACTGCACAATCGGGGCAATAGCATTGAAGAGATAGTTTCAGCGATGAAAAAGTATGGCTCCGAAAAAAAAAAAAAGACGTTTTACTGAAAGTTTGCCATCTTTGCCCGCAAACATATGCAAAGACTCCCACATGAACTGAAACACGCAGCGGCATTGTTTTATGCTGTTTGCACTTTAACTGCAATAAGATAAATGCACCCAATTATAAGAGCTAGACATGTGGTATAGCATATGTGCTGATAACCTAAAACAGAGATTGGAATGTACTTTGCCAGATAACCGACATTGTTTTACATACAAACGGATTAAATTTCCAGTGTGCTATCGGAGATTCTTCAACCTACTTTTAAAACATCTGGCACATTATCAAATGAGGTTAAGAGAGGCATTTTATGCCTGGGAAAGCCCTCTATCCCTGGAAACAGAAGAAACCGGCAAACTCAATCAATACCAAGTATGATAATAATACACAGTCACTTATCTAACAGATCTCATAATTACAGACTGGAATCCTTAAAAAAAAAATTTCAGTCGCGCTGCCTGAGGCTTAAGCCGAGTTCCAATTTTAATCTTTTTCAATTTCTCAGAACGTCAATACCAGAACCAATATTGGAAAAGAAGGATCAAAACCATGTTCAAGCTGTGAAATTGGGATTTGTTTATTTATGTAAAATATATTTTTATTGCTATAGGGAATATTTCAAGAAGTACTTATTAAAAAGGATGTAGGAAATCTATGATGTTTTTAAAGAGTGTATATGTAGCTGGTATTGCTGAGTCCAATCCGATGCTATGGAACTGGAGCTTTCTGGGTGCCTGTTTGGCACACTTGGCTGTGTCAGCTGAACTTCAAGATCCCCTGGTAGCTGACAGCGGGCAGGAGACTTCGGGATCTCAACAGCGTCTGCCACAAGAAGTGAAGTGCGGTCTGGCCAATCCATCTCAAATAGTAAGCTTCCTGAAGAGGTGGACCACATCATTCTTTATCGCTTCCTGAAGAGGTAGACGTAGCCCCTGCTCTCGCCCTACTCCACTGGAACCTTTCCCTATCACTATCACTGCCCCTGACAGACGGGGGTCCTGCCCTTAACCTGTCCACTCATGAAAAGCATGCCAAACTCAGGGGTCAGAGCCTTAAATAGACTCTGCCTGACCCAATATGGCTGCCAAAGTCACATGGGACACCAGCATCCAATCGGATAGATACCCCCTGTGACCGAGGAAATCATAGTGGAGCTAAGTTCCTGTGAACTTCCTACTCCATCTGCTTGTTGTTGTGGTCAAGCGCCACCTGCAGTGGAGAACACAGGCTGCACCTGCCTACATACTACTGATCATCTGACCTGGAAAGAAAACTACCTAGTAACATTCGATTTTGCTAGTATTAGCATAAATGAATGTACATGCAGTTTTGCGGGATGAATAGCCCTACAATTTTTTTTTTTAATAAATACACCTGTTTAAATAAACCTTTCCAAAGGGATACATTAAGGCTGCCATTCAACTTTATAGTATAACAGTATTATATATATACAGTAGGTATTGCGATAGGTCGCTCAAAAGTGCAGATTGGCACAAAAACTTTCCTAAAATGCTATTTTAACTACACAGCAGTAAAAAAAGCAAAAAGCAAACACCAAACACTGGAAATGTCCATGTTCATAATTTATCGACTCTCTATCTCTCGCAGTGCACAATGCCACTATCCAGACAATCTCAACTTCAACAGCAAAATTAAATTAAGGTTGGTTAATCTTGTCCTATTGACCTTGGATCTTAGAAGGGTCTTATTGACCAAACCACCAGCTAGTTTGCAAGGCTTTTGAAGTGGTTAAGTCAGGTTCATTACATAACAGTACAAGGGGTGGAAACTTGAACCTCGCCTCCCCTCCCTCCTCTGACTCTGTCTGTCACTCTGTGAATGCAGGATCTGCCATATGGGAAGCCTTGGCTGGACCGGGCACAGAGTAGCATCATGGCTCTGATAATTGGAGTAAACATTTGCTTGTGGTTTCCCAGCTAATTTGCCTTTGTTTTCCTTGGCTCCCCAGCCGATGATGTGACAAAAGCGGCACATCTAATCCAATGACTGCTCTGACCATTCTGACTGGCTTATAACAGACACAGCTAGTCCCTCCATAGCTCCAGTCATGGCTATTATTATTATTATTATTATTATTATTTAGGATTTAAATATAGTGTTAAGTTTGCCCAGCGCTTTACAATATAAAGTAAGACGGTACAGTTAAAAAAAGGTTCAAGACAAGGGTGAGATGAGCCCAGCTTGTACTATTTTTAATGTTAAAGCAGTATTAAATTTAAAATAAAAATATAATATGTTGTAGCTTACTAATCCTTAGGCTGCATTAGTTTTATTTTTAGGCTTTTCCCCCTCTGTTTTCACCTAATGATCTGGCCAGTAACACACTCCCTATCAGTGGTGGGCGCTGCCCCCCTAATCCATGCGCCCAGCCCCTAATCTACATGCAGGGTGCCGGACGCATGCATTCCAATGGGATTTTTTTTTGAAGCACATGATTAGTGCCTAAGGCTCTAATTGGCTTCAAAAAATGGTGGGCTCGGGGGACATAGCATTGCACCCTGAGCCCACCCAGTTGTATGAAAATAGCAAATTATTATTCGCTATTGTCTTCCTGATTCTCCTCCCAGCCAATCAGGAAGCAGGTCCTGAGATTCAATTGGCTGAGAGGAGAAGGGACCGTATTGACTGCCGTATTGCGTTTGAAAAATCACTGCGCAAATAGTGTGAAAATTTTTTTTGCAACACCCTTCATTTTAATCTGTAGGGCATTTGCTTTAAAAAATATATATATAGTTTGTGGGTTCGTTAATTAATGAACAAGTAATTTTCTAGCAATAACATTTTTTTTTCATGTAAACAAAAAGTGTCAGAAAGGGCTTTGTCTGTGGTTAGAAGAGTGGGTGATGTGTGACATAAGCTTCTAATGCTGTGCATGATATGCCAGGAAAGTTCAAACTCCCCCCAAATGACCCCATTTTGGAAAGTAGACACCCCAAGCTATTTGCTGAGAGGCATGTTGAGTCCATGGAATATTTTATTTTTTGCCACAAGTTTCGGGAACATGACAAACTTTGTTTTTGTTTTTTTTGCACAAAGTTGTCACTTAATGATATATTGTTCAAACATGCCATGGTTATATGTGGAATTACACCCCAAAATACATTCTGTTGCTTCTCCTGAGTACGGGGATACCAAATTGTGATTTTACTCCTTACTGCCTATCACAGTTACGGAGGTCCTGACATGTCCAGATGGCACAATTCCCCCCCCCCCAAATGACACCATTTTGGAAAGTAGACACCCCAAGGTATTTGCTAAGAGGCATGGTGAGTATTTTCTTTTTTTTCAAATTTCAAAACTTTATGACAAAAAGCAAGATCTGCAAAATACTCAACATGCCTCTCAGAAAATCGCTTGGGGTGTCTACTTTCCAAAATGGGGTCATTTGGTGGGGTTTTGTGCTATATTGGCATTTCATGGCCTCCGAAACTGTGATAGGCAAATCAAAAATTTACGCCCTTAGAAAGAATATATTTTGGGGTGTAATTCCACATATAACCATGGCATGTGTGAGCAATATATATATAATCTAGTGACAACTTTGTGTAATTTTTTTTGTTGTCATTTTTCAATCACTTGTGACAAAAAAAAATATAAATTAAATGGGCTCAACATGCCTCTCAGCAATTTCCTTGGGGTGTCTACTTTCCAAAATGTGGTCATTTGGGGGGGGGGGGTTGTACTGCCCTGCCATTTTAGCAACTCAAGAAATGAGTCTTAAGCTAAAAACTGCGTAAATTCCAGAAAATGTACCCTAGTTTTTAGACTTTTGTGCAAACCAATAAATATACACTTATTGATATTTTTTTTACCAAAGACATGTGGTTGAATACATTTTGGCATAAATGTATGACTAAAATTGAGTTTATTGGATTTTTTTTTTATAACAAAAGGTAGAAAATATAATAAAAAAAAAAAAAATACGGTCTTTTTCCATTTATATCGCAAAAAATAAAAATTGCAGAGGCAATCAAATACCATCAAAAAAAATCTCTATTTGTGGGGGCAAGGACGGAAATTTCATTTGGGTACAGCATTGCATGACTGCACAATTACCAGTTAACAGCGCCGTGCCAAACTGTAGAAAAGTGCTCTGGTCATTGAGGGGCCAATTCTTCCGGGGCTTAAGTGGTTAAGCAAACAAGTCAGATTTGTCAAATCAAATTATTATTTTAAAAAGCATTTACCATGAAAAGCCACAGCTTCCAGGCTCCTTTTGTGACTAACAGGAGCTTTGTGGATGTTCAACATCATTAGAGCTTGCAAAATGTCATATGAGGGGAAGAATGGCACAACTATTGTGCAATAGTACAAAGCCTGCTTATAAATTTAGCAAACAAAGCTGTCTCGATTGCATGCACAGATATATTTACAAGCTACATATGGAAACAGAGTATTAAAACACTAACACAATGGCTAAGTAGTTAGCACTTCGGCCTAGCAGGATTAGGGAATCCCAACCATGGCACTACCTGCCTGGAGCTTGCATGTTCTCCCTGTGCCAGCGTGGGTTTTCTCCCAAAGACATGCTGGTGTGTTAATTGGCTCCTGTCTAAATTGTCCCTAGTATTTGTGAATGTGAGTTAGCCCTCATTCACACTGAACATCGCTTTGAAATTGTGCAAGATCTTCTGAACTCGCCCGATTTCAAAGTCACACTTCACTCTGAATTCGGGGGCGACTTGAAAGACATCTGTGAGGGTTCATGCACAGGTGTCTATTGAAATCACCTCAAGTTTCCTTAAGTAGTGCAGGAGCTACTTTTGGAAATCAGTGCAAAGTGGGCCTCGCACCGATTGAGACGCTCCTATTGCCGGCAATAGGCTCTGATTTGACATGCAATTAGACCTATCAAATCGCATGTCAAATCGTGCCGATGTTAACGGGGGGCTCAGGGATCTTACATTGTAAGCTCCTTGAAGACATGGACTGATGTAAATGCACAATATATATATATATATATATATATATATATATATATATATATATATATATACGTATGTGCTGTATAAATTGACGATGCTTTATAAGTACCTGTAATAAATAAATTACATATTAATAGGATGATTTACATTATTCAGAAGCATTGCAATATTAAAAGAGAAAGCATATATAAATTCACTGGTAATTCTTGTCTGCTTGTTTGGTAAATTCCCATTGGTCTGCCAATAGAAGGGTCTGCCTTCTATAATCACCTACTCAGTTGCAGCACTGTAATAAGAAATATTGCACACCCAGCATTGCTGTAGATGTGCTGCTCCTATAGAAAGCATATGACCAGATTGATAATAACATGCTTCCTGCAAGTAAACATAAGGTCATTGCTGGAGAAGCTTGAAATTGTGCTACGGGCATGAAAACAAAAGCAGTGAACCAATTACATGAGCGGGGGGATTATTTTTCAATAAACATCTATCCACCAAATTGTATAGTGGCCATTGGTTCAAGGAAGAGAAATTTGAATGACCTTGACATTTGATAGGCACTGGGTTGCTGGAAATTGGGTTAACTACTTGCCTACTGTGCACTTTTACTCCCTTCCTGCCCAGGCCAATTTTGAGTGCTGTTCCACTTTGAATAACAATTGAACAATTGCGCGGTCCTGCAACACTGTAACCATATGAAATGTTTATCTTTTTTTTTTTTTTCACACAAATAGAGCTTTCTTTTGGTGGTATTTAATCACCACTGGGTTTTTTATGTTTTGTTAAAAAAACTAAAAAAAAAGATTGAAAATTAGGAAAAAAAATTGTTTTTCCTAGTTTGTTACAAAATATTTAGCAAACAGGAAATTTTCTCCCTCACTGATGTGCACTTATAGGCTGCACTGATGGGCAGTGATAAGGCGGCACTGATAGACACTGGTGAGGCGGCACGGGTGGGCACTGATGAGGAGGCACTGATGAGGCGGCACTGATAGGTGGCACTGATGGGCACTGATAGGCGTCACTGGTGGGCACTAATAGGTGGCACTGATAGGCGGCACTGATAAGTAGCACTGATAGGTGACACTGATGGGGAGGCACTGATGTGCAGCACCAATAGGCAGCACTGATAAGCATTGATTGGCAGCACTGGTGGGCACTGTTGGGACTGCACTAATAATCAGGATACTAATAATCAGTGCCCTGATTATCAGTGTAGATGTCCCTTTCACACAAGCCAGTTATCGGCTCTCGTCGCCTCACGCTGTCAGCGTGAGGAAAGGAATGCCGATAACTGGCTTGTGTTTGCTTGTGATTGGACAGAGCTGATCACATGGTAAAGAGCTGCTGATTGGCTCTTTACCCTGATCTGTGATCAGCTGTGTCAAGAGGACACAGCGAGCACAGAGCACACCTTCGGAGCAGTGCCCACACGCCACGGCAGGCACGATCACGGGAGGACGTCATATAACCCCCTCCCAGAATAGGCCCACCATGCTGTAGCCGTAATTCAGCTATAGCGTGGTTGGCAAGTGGTTAAGATGACTGTACACAGCTCCTGCTGAACTGGCCAAAATTTGAGCCTGTCAGCACCATCTGGCTCAACAGACTTCTATCGAAATATCAAAGGTGTAGCGTTGAACGTTTTTAGATGAATATACCTGCATCCAATCAGATGCAGTCACTGTTTGGATATTCAGACAGCTACTGTCTACAAGTACTGTGGCCCATAAGAATGGTGATGCAAATGGTGGGCACATATGCCTGGGGTAACTTTCTCGGCTACTGCCACAGACAAACCCTCTGTCACTAGACCATCACGCACTCTTGAACCAAACCAGCTGATAAATTTCTCTTTCTCTGCAGTATTGACTGTGCCCTTGCATCTCATAGAGACCTTATGACCAGTCCAGCATATTTAATCGCAGCATCACTAACCTTACTTGGCTGCTTGAAGAATGTTACCTAGCTGACTTTAATGGTAGGTCTTGGGGGTGTCACAGACCTTACTATGCATGAAGGACCATTAGCCTCTTTTCTCTCTTTAGGAACATGGAAACATTAGCATGGCTGTTTAAGCATTATAAGATAATTTTGGTTGCCCAACAAAGACAATTAATGTTAGCACATTATGGCGCTCGTTTCATAACTAGCTAGATATAGCAGATTAAATTTTTATTTTTGGATTTGAGTGACCCTAATGACACCAATAGACATGTCCTCCCAGTTCAAACAACAATATGCAAATTTTGACAACTTCTCCTCCAACCTACCGATGGTATGTCTTCCATCCACTGATAATGACTTCTAAAGTGGTTGGATGACCTCCAACCCCCTCATCCCATTTTCTCATCAGCTCAAAATCAAGGGAGGAAAAAAAAAAAAAAAACAGGAGAGTGTCAACATCTCCATGATTGCAGAAATGGAAACTCATCCTCAAGGTGAAATTTCCAGCGAGACTGAGTCACTTTCATTCAAGGAGACAAGCCTAACATCAGCCCCCGCACCATAGCTCGCTCCATGCTCCCTTCTCCTATTGCATTTAAATTTACTCCACTTTTCCTTCCTGACACCTGTTTAAATCAATATCTTCCTCTCCAGGTCGCGAGCCGAATGTGCTGGTGCTCTCCGCACAGTGCTTCTCAAATCCACTAAAATCAACACAATAATTGAAATATTTTCAAGCTGATTACACTGCAGCCAGAGGCTAGTCTGGTTGCTAAGGGTAAGCTCCCTGGTTGCTAGGGGGAGTAAATCATCTTGCATTATTTGATTTTTGTTATAGATATGAAACCGCTACTCCCTCGATTAAATGTCTCTCAGTCTAACACCTATGGGACCTGGGGAGAGAAGGAAAGAAAAGCATCAACCTTGACCCTGTCAAATAAATATCTCTAACTTTTTCTGTCCTCCGGCTTTAAACCCAAACCTGTCTCTCTCTCTCTCTATATATTTTTTAACCTGACTTTAAATAACAAAGCTGTAGGGAAAAGCAGATAAGAAGGAGGGGGGAAAAGAATAAAGTCTAGTACAGGTTTTCACATGGCTAAAAGCAGGAAATGTATACTATTAGTGTTTGCGTTAATATACAGCATGTCGCAAGACGCGGCGAGGGGGAAAGACAGCGCCAAAGTCTAAGGATTTCGCTGGCACTTTTTAGTAAATGCATTTAGTTAACATATGACTGTATTATAGGCAAGGGATCAACATTAGCAATTTGTGGTGGCTGGTCCGTAATATATATTTATTTTGTATATATCTCATCATCATTGTAGTTATTTTATTTTATGTATTTATTTGTTTCAGGTACTTATATAGCAGCATTAAAATTACGCAGCGCTTTTACATATACAGTATATTGTACATTCACATCAGTTATTCTAATGTAGCACTCTGCATCTGTTAGTCTACTGTCTATTACATTCTAAACATATGCATTCTGATTATTTGAAATAATTATGCTATTCTATTTTGGGGTTTTTAAAATATATATACAACTATAGAGTTTTATGAAATTACTGTGTATTGAAATAATTTTTGCTACAATGTGTAGGTTGCGTAAAAAATTCAATTTTTGCTCAGTCTATTGGTACAAATGTAACTTTCATTTTTTTTATGTTTCTAGAACTGTTAAAATTAAGAAATGAGGAAGATTTGGACATTTGTTGGTCAGGCTAAAGTAAGGGATCATGCAATGGACAGACTCTTTATTATGCCAGCAATTTATACATCATTTAAGGAGTTTAGGGTTCCTAGCACACATAGAGGGACAATTAATATCACAGCATGTGTGGGAAGTGTGGGAAGAAGCCAGACTACCAGGACAAAGCTCACAAAAGCATAAGGAGAAACAGCCATCTCCATGCAGATAGTGCCCTGGTTGGGATTTGAAGGTATACTTGCTCCACCATGCCTCCCCATGCACCATGAGTAATGATGAGGTCACACACACTTTTAGTCACCCTGACCGTTATCTGCTAGAACAATTTCACTAAGAGACTTGTGACCACCATTCATCTGAAAATACGAAGGCCACCAAATCCCTTAACTGTAGAGTAACAATGCAACCAGATCTTTAATCTATGCATACCTCTTGTTGCGTTCAGTCCAAAGATGACTACAAAGCTGATTGTACACTTGTAGAATTTTCTTTAGATTTACCACAATTGTGTCAAAGTAGGACCTAGTTATACAATCTTTTACATTTATATGCCATCAGGCAGGTAATTGTATTCATAGTTGTTGGTAGATCTAAAAGAGGTTGTACAATCAGATTGTAAAGTGTATAACAGCATAGACAGAGGTGTGTCGGATGTGCTTGGGCACACCCATTTCAGGGGTCTCCAACCAGTCGATCACGGGCAGGTGACAGGTAGACCGCGATCCTTCCTAACCAACACCCAGCACCTGGACAGGAGGGGAGGCAGGGGGCGGCATTTACTAAAACTGATCTGTATTTTTCTCCAGCAGCAGCTGAAAGTAGGCTTCTCCTCCACTCCCTCCCGCTGACATTTAACTAGCACAGTAGGAATAAAGGGGATTGGTACCAAAATGTCCCGCCACCCCTCCTGTCCATGTTCCTCTTCTTTCTGCTGCCCATGGTCCCCCCTCCCATAGCACTGCCAGTTTCCCCTCTTCTCTGCTCCCGCTGGCTGCTGCAGGGGATTGTTTCAGAATGGAAAGTGGGGAAAAGGCTTTTTAAATATGTAATTTACCGGCCTCTTCCTTTTCTGAATGAACATAGTGAGTCATCAGTACCGTGTTTACTATGTTTCCGTTTATGAATGAACAGGCAGCCACTCAGCACAGAGCACTTCTCAGTCATTCACTGTGTGGTGCAGCTGAGGCTGCAGAGAACAGGACTAAGGAATCTCTGTCCTCAGTCCCTTTCTCTGTCTCATAATATAATATTGTACAAGATAATAATAATTAAAAAAAAACGACTGACACCGTCCACTTCCCTACTGAAACCGTCCACTGCTCTACTGACTGACACCATCCATTGTCCTAGTGACACCAACCTCTGCCCTACTGACAAGTCCGCTGCTCTACTGACTTACAACAACCTCTGCCCTACTGACAAGTCCATTGTTCTACTGACTGACAACAACCTCTGCCCTACTGACACATCCACTGCTCTACTAACACTGTATACATACACACACACACTCACGCATGTGTGTTTGAGCCTTGGGGTGCACACCCTAATGCAATAGGCTGCACACCTAGAATAGACAACTTTAAGCTATGGGTAACTATAACCATTTTAATTCTGTAAGCAGTTATATTTGAGCTGAGTTCCACATGGTGTGCGCATACGTGTATATTAGCAGAGCAGTGGACGGTGTCAGTTGAGCAAAGATTGGTGTCAGTAGGGCAGTGCATGGTGTCAGTAGTTTTTTATTATTGTTTACAATATATTTTATTTAATTTTTTTACAATTTTTTTAGGAGCCTTGTTATGGGGCTTTGGTGAAATATCAAGTGTCTAAACAAGCCCCTGATGTCTCATTTTTGAGACAGAGAAAGAAACTGAGGGCAGAGATTCCCCAGTCCCTTTCTCTGCAGCCTACAGTAAACATAGTTTACTATGCTTCAGTTAAGAATGATGACAGGAGCAATCGGTACAGATCACTCACTGTGTTCATTCAGAAAATGAAGGGGCTGGTTAGTAAAATATTTACCAGCCCCTTCCCCGCTCCTGAGAGGAGAGGAGGGAAGCTGACAGCACTGGAGCAGAGGGAATCGGCACCACACATTGTGAGTAGGGTGTGCCCAGGCACATCCAGCACACCCTGTGCGCACGCCTGTGGAAATGACCAAAACAGCACGGTCCTTGTACCCTCTAATGAGAGTTCTGGGCAGTATACAGTATGTTTTAATCCTCCTCTTAAAAGTATCCTTGGTATTTTCGAAACTTCTGCAGATGCTGTTGACAAATTTTTATAGTGTTTAGTATAGTATACTATAGTATACTAGTGTATAGTATATTATAGACATGTGCACTGACGAAAAATTTGTTCGTTTTCATTTTCGTTTCATTTAGGGTTTTTTTTGTTTTTTGGATCATTCGTTATGATCGAAATTCATAAATTCGTAAATTAGAAAATTCTTAAATTTCGTAAATTAAAAAAATTCGTAAATTCAAAAATTTGTAAATTCGAAAATTCAAAAACTCATAAATGCGGAAATTCGAAAATTCAGAAATTCGAAAATCTGAAAATAAGGACGAAAATCTGAAAATTTGAAAGAACGAAAATCTGAAAATTCTAAATAATAACTAACTAACTAACTAATAATAACTAACTATTAAATTATAGGTATTGGAATTTCCTTTCAAATTTGTCTGTTAGTCAACGTAACGAATACAAATGTATCCAAAAAACTGAAACAATAACTATAACTACAGCAACAACTACAACTGAAACAACAACAACTACAACTGAAACAACAATTACTGCATTTTCAAATTTATGAATTTTCAGATTTACGAATTTTCGAATAATCAATATTACGAATTTACAACTGAAACAACTACAATTGAAAACAACTACAACTGAAAACTACAACAGCTGAAAACAACTACAACCACAACTACTGAAACAACAACAAAAGAAACAACAACAACAACTGAAACGACAATAACTGAAAGCTACAACTAAAACAACAAAAACAACAACTGAAACAACAACAACGGAAAACAACTGTAACAACTGAAAACAACTACTGAAACAACAACAACAACTGAAACGACAATAAATGAAAGCTACAACTAAAACAACAACTGAAACAACAACAACTGAAAACAACTACAACAACTGAAATCAACTACTGAACAACAACTACCGAAAATAACAACTACAACAACAACTGAATACAACAAATACAACTCAAACGATAACAACTGAATTTTCGAATTTCCGAATTTTCAAATATTCAAACTTATGAATTTACAACTAAAACAACTACAACTGAAAACAACTGAAAACTACAACAACTAAAAACAACTACAACAACTACTAAAACAACAACAACTGAAACAACAATAACTGAAAACAACTACAACAACTGAAAACAACTACTGAAACAACAACAACTGAAACAACAGCTGAAAACAACAACAACTGAAAACAACAACAACAACTGAATACAACATCAACAACTACAACAAATATAACTCAGACAACAACTACTGAATTTTCGTTTTTACGAATTATCACATTTTCAAATATTCAAATTTATGAATTTACAAATTTACAACCAAAACAACTACAACGGAAAACAACTACAACTGAAAACTACAACAACTGAAAACAACTACTGAAACAACTACAACAGAAACAACAACAACTGAAAACAACTACAACTGAAACAACAAAAACAACTGAAACAACAATAACTACAACAACTGAAAACAACTACAACTGAAAACAACTGCTGAAACAACTACTGAAAGAACAACTAAAACAACAACAAATTAAAACAACAACTACAACTGAAACAACAACAACAACGAGAACTGAAACAACAACTAGAACTGAAACAACTACTGAATTTTTGAATTTCCAAATTTTCGAATTTCCGAATTTTAGAATATGAACTGAAAACTACAACAACTGAAAACAACTACAACAACAACTACTGAAACAACAACTACTGAAACAACAACAGAGACAACAACTGAAACAACAGCTGAAACAATTACTGAAACAACAACTACTGAAGAAACAACTGAAACAACAACAACAACAACTGAAAACAACAACTACAACAACAACAACAACTGAATACAACAACAACTACAACAACAACTACAACTCAAATGACAACTACTCAAATATTCAAATTTAAAAATTTACAACTGAAACAACTACAACTGAAAACAACAACTGAAAACAACTACAACAACTACTGAAACAACTACAACAGAAACAACTACAACAGAAATAACAACAACTGAATACAACAACTACAACAACAAATACAATTCAAATGACAACTACTAAATATTCAAATTTACAACTGAAACAACTACAACTGAAAACGACAACTGAAAACAACTACAACAACAACTACTGAAACAACTACAACAAAAACAACTACAACAGAAACAATAACTACAACTGAAAACAACTACTGAAACAACAACTACTGAAACAACAACATAAACAACAACAACAACAAAAACAACTGAAAACAACAACTACTAATGAAACAACAACAACAACTGAAACAACAGCAACTGAAAACAACAACTGAAACAACAACTAGGACTGAAACAACAACAACTAGAACTGAAACGACAACTACCAAATTTTAGAATTTACAAATTTTCGAATATTCGAATTTACGAATATTCTAAAAAGTTGGATAAACAGGTTTTCGCTAATTAAAAAAGGAATTTGGAATGAAACAAATTGCACATGTCTAGTATATTATAGTGTTGACTACCCTTTACTCAACCTGCAAAGAACAGATCTTAACTCAGACAGGTTACGGATGAAAACTTATCATGTACATGAATCCAAGGGCTGCCCATATAAAAAATTTTGGGCATCCAGCACTAAATGAGGGGTAGTATCAAATATATTCACCTGTATGTGTCTCTTATCTGGATGCCATTTTACTGGCCCCTCTGGTCTTTAGAAGCTTAAACTTTCTCAAAGATCTATTTTGCTTGAGTAGCAGATCAAGCCTTAGCCTTAAGCCTAGTGCACACTACTATTTTTTTTGTCGTTCAACCCAGTGGGCTGAATGAAAAAACCTGGCAGCTCAGGTCGAAGCCGCTGTACTAACAATCCTGTGTTAGTACAGTGATCTCTTCTGCTGTGCTATTGTGTTCTGACAGGAGGACGGCCCCCTGCCAGAACACTCTGGTCAGCGCGCTCAGCCATTGGCTGAGAGCACTGGCCAAGAGCTGGTTAGCAGACCCTTTTTGGTCATGCCCCTTCGACGGAAGCCAGCCAAACAGCCGGCTTTCATCCGATCGGCTGCAATACACACAGGCCGAATGTCGGACGATTTCTATTGAACCGGTTGATGCTGCCCAACATAGTATGTCAAAGAACATTGTGCTAAATACAGCAAGTAACTCATAAAAATTGATCAGTGCAGGGCAGCATACAACCTTAATACACATTGTAGATTACTTTGCACTCAAAGCTGGACTCCAGGCAGATATACAAGTGTAGTGTGCTAGGTGTAAATATGTTTAGTTGTTAGTGTATGAAAATTTGGCTTGGCTGAGAGCCAGGCCTGGGTTGTGAATCTGGGTCAGGGATTAATGACTCAGGGACTGGATAACTCATCCTGATTGCTCTCCTGATGCCTCCCCCTGTTCTCTGGAACATTGGAGAATGTTCTAGACATACAGTAGTGGGTGGAATCTTGGAGGGGCTGGGATATTTATGAGGACCTGAGCCAATCCACAGGCCAAAAGTGGATGGCTGGCAGGGGGCAAGCCTCCTCTTAAATAGGCATGAGTCATGCCAGCAGGGGTAGTTGGGTGGAAGATGGTGATGGAGTGCTGAGGAGGCTGTCGTGGCCCTTGAGGGTGCTCCCTAGTCTGGGGAGGATTGACCTTAAAGTGGTTCTGCACCCATTTCATTTAGTAAATCTATTTGCCTTCCAAATCAGGCAAAGAGTACTAAATGAAATGTGTTTTTTTTTTTTTTTACTTACCTTGTAATTGATGACTTCCGGTCTTCTCTCTCTTCGGCGGTGGGCGGGGTCTCTGCATCGATCGTCGTCAGGCCGCACTGTCTCCTGGGATCTGGTGTCATTGTTCCCAGGAGTCAGTGCGGACATCTTCCGAAATCTCGCGAGATTTCGGCCACATCTTCCGAAATCTTGTGAGATGTCGGCAGATGTGCCGTTACTGCGCATGCGCGAGTAACGGCGGTGCATGCTGGGCCATCTAAAGTGCCTGTGGGGGTTTCACATGCCCACAGGCAAGATGGCCCCCAGCACAAAAGAGGAAGATGAGGAACTTCATCGGACGAAAACCGGCGGCAAACGAGATGGAAGATGGAACAGGTGAGTCCCCCAATAAAGGTAAGCATCCTTTGTATACCCCCCCAAAAAAAAAAAAATATATACAGAGTGCAGAACCGCTTTAAGCCTAGGGCTTGGGTGCTGAAGATTCCCCCTACAACACACAGGGGAAACCCTTCCTGGAGGCACAGGAGCAAGGAGAGAGTACAGCGGGAGCCAGTCAGCATGAGATCTCCTGAGAGTCAGCCGGGTGGGCTGGTGAGTGTCAGTCTGGAGGACTGTGGAGAATTAGACTGGAGGGCTAGTGAGAGGGGAAGCTGCAGCCAGGTGGGCTGGTAGAGCCTGAAGAGGTGGTGCTGGAATCACTGACCACAAAATGGAGGTGCTGGGAATGTGTGAGCTGTATCACCCTATCTGTTCTTCAAGTATAGGGGCTGCGAGTCCCTGCATGTAATAGGCGTTTACTACAAAATTACTACAGGGTGACATAGCTAGGTTCTGCAAGCAAGTATGTGCTGGAGGACAAAGAGGGGCTGTATTTAGAGACTGTGTATAGGAAGAGTTGTCACTGAAGTTTGTTTTGAAGTCAAGTGGGCATCCCATAATCTCCCATCCCTAGCCAAGTTATTATCCCTCAATAAACAAAAAAAACAAAGTCACAGACTGTTCTCTGGAGTGCCTGTGGAAATTCTGTGTGCCTGGCTGTATAGGGTGGGGGATCCCAGTTACTTGCGGCTCCTCAGTGGGTGCACTACACAAGTTACAAATTAAGATAGCAGTGTATTTCATAATGTGTCATTAAATGAATGTACCTGAATTTGACATGGTATCAGCCTCTTGCAGTTGCTGTACAACTGAACTCAGAAAGCGAGAGGAAGAAGCACTACAAGGAGCTAGTCAACTGTGCCGCAGTGTTCATGGGCTAGCAATGAAAATGGAAAAGACTGTCGAGTGACAGTGAGACAAGCTTATCAGTCTGTTGCATCTCCTTTTATTATCCAATCATAGTCTGGGGGCAGGGACAAGACTTGTGAGTGTTATGTAACTTGTCTTGCATACACAAATATTGTCGGAAATTCTTAACATCAAGACGTACAACACGTACGGCGAGTCAAGAAAATTTAAGTTCAATAGCCAATGCGGCTACTCTGCTTGATTCCGAGCATGCGTGGACTTTTGTGCATCGGAATTGTGTACACACGATCGGAATTTACGACAGATTTTGTTGTCGGAAAATTTAAGATCCAGATCTCAAATTTTGTCGGAAAAAACACACGGTCGGAATTTCTGACAACAAGCTCCCATCGAACATTTCTCGTCGGAAAATCCGACCGTGTGTACGCAGCATAACTCAAAGGCTTTTTACATGTTTGATAATTGTTTGATAATTGTTTGATAATGGTGTCTCTTGCTCTTGGGTACAAAATGAGTTCCCAGCAGCCGCTGATCAGCCTGATAATTGACACTGTACCAGGATGAGGGACATTCTCATGGACAGTTGAATCCTTGCTGGATGCATGTCCTGCACTGTCAGGCCCTGTGTTGCTATGAGAGGAGGAGAAGATATCCGCACTGTTACAAAAATCCTCTGGCAGATCCACTAGATATGCCTACTGACACACAATACGTAATGCTGTGCTGAGGACATAGAGACAGAGCAATGATGTTCAGATGCACATGTGGTGAAAAGGAAGCTAGAGTGTTCTGACACTACCAAAAGTGTTGATTTCCAGATGTGTGTAACAGCGGCTGAATTTGAGAAAATAAATGGTATTCTATGAAACTAAAGGCATGGTTGCTGAGGACATTTTTTTACCTTCTCTCCGACCTATTCAGCCGCTAAAGTCTAAGGTGGTGACAGGGTCTCTTTAACAGCAGCAGAGAAAATCCAGGTTTCCTGCCCTGTCAGACAGGGCTGTATTATTTGGTAGGGCTGGGTAAAGCTGGACATCCACGATTTGTATTTTAGAATATTCCCACGAATCGGCTAATGTTCAAGCCGTAGAAGGCCCTTGTGACAAACTTTGATTTGATTAAGAAATTGAAGGAGCCAGGACAAAAAAAGTCTGTTGAACACTGACTGTAGCCAATCAGCTGCAGGTAATCTGACAAGCGAGGTTTCGGCTGTGAAGAATATAGTAGCCAGCAGCAGGGGATTTAAACATCTGCTGTTTACAGTGATTGGTGGAATCAATGGACATTCAACTTGCTGGGCTGAAGGAGGGAAATGTTTATGTGTGGTCAGTTTTAATGGATGTATAGAAATAGAGATCCTTATATGAATTGTATCTCTGTGTTTAGCTGTTTCCCTTTTTAATTAGACATTTTTAATTTTCAATTTCTGTTTTAAATTGGCTATTGTATCATTTTCTTTTTTCAAGTGTTAACATGATGGTAATGCTTTCAAGTGTGAGTTATGGCCCCCATATGGCCAGAGGCCAAATCACCACACTGGGCCCCACAAGGGAAGGATAACATCTCACCGCTCAGTGACACCTGTCCCGGCACTGACTACAGAGACATTTTTGAGAGATGCTACATTGAGCATGGAATCTCTCCATCAGCTCTTCTACACGTTACATGACACAATTTATTTGCTTCAGCTCGAAGGCGTGGAGGGAAGCTGTGGTAAACTTCCAAAGGCTCAACTTCCCAAGGCCCAAATACTGTGGTCCAGGCCCTGTCCCTAGGAGGGTTTGGTTCCTTAGTGGACCCTAATATAGGGACCCTGCTGCTTGGAATGGTGAACCATGCAGCCACCAGTCCACTCCTCCTACGGAAAATCTGTCTCTCAACCACCATCGCCTCCTTTCAAGAGCTGCCTGCTCCTCCTTTACATTTCACCCTTTAGTACCGAGAAGGTTAATATGAAAGTTTACACTCCATTTCCCATCCCCATTCACTGTGAGAGCCCGCACTTATCCTCTCTTTGCAGTAAACTTGACCAGACGATTTCACTTAACCAGTAATGTCTTTTACTGAAAAAATGTGTTGTTCATACATCTTCAACGTTTTCATTACAATTCACAGGATGGTACAAGTTCAGACAAACATAAAATTCTCCACTTCCTTAAAGTGCTGTGCTTGGACTGAGCTGTGGTGTTCCATACCTTTTTAGAATAACTTGCTTTGTTTAGCCACAAGGTAGTAAAGTTGGACAGGCCATACATTATTCACTTTTTCTTTCGTTCAACCAGCGGGTTGAACAAATTAAAAAAAAATTAGTCAAGTCCCCCATCCATACACTCGATGTGCATAGGGGAATCCTCCCCATTGAGCCTTTGCATTCTTACAGTGGAGAGCCTTCCCCGCGGTCAGAATACAGTGATCAGTGTTGCCGGCTTTAGCTGATTGTACACAAGTTGATTTTCAGATTGACTTGTGTACAACCAGCCCGCTCATACATGGATTAAAATTCATCCGGTCCCTGCTGAACTGGCCAAATTTTGATTAATGTAAGTTTTGATTAATGTAAGTCCATTGTCCCATACAAGGGTCCTGCTCTGGGGTAGCACCAAACTTGGTATATGATCACATCTCACATGTATGATCTCATTCCAATTCCATGAGGCCTGACCTTTTTTGGCATATATCATCTCAAAACAGTAAGTGACACACGTAGGGAGAATTGGCACCACAGCACACGTAAAATAAGTAACCAAATATTAACCTGTTAATGTATAATGCTACACTAACATTGAGGCAGCTACAGTACATACACGTGTTTGTGTGGTGGTTGATGAGTAAATAACTGTGGCAGGGACATTAGATTGCAAGTTCAATGTGGAAGGGAATGTTGAAAGCGATTAACTATTCTCTGTAAAGCACATAGAACATGTCAGTTTTATATGAATGGGGTTAATAAATAAATAAATTCAATTAAATTCATCTCGCTCTGGTCTCACTACAGTAAACTTAAACTGATTGGTTGCTAGGGCTTACAGCAGGTTCCACTGTCAATGTTGTCTGACTTTCGTGATCTTTTTTCAACAGTATTCAGTAATAGTAATGATAATTTCTCTATTCATTTTTTTTAGAATAATCTTTATCCATTTTGGCTTTGTTGGAGACATACAAGACTTTGACAAGAATTAGTTTTTTGGGCAACCTATGTTTCCATAGATAAGGGACCTGGGTCTTGTTTAACTGCGGACTACACATTCCGATTACAATAAACCCTCACTGTTAAAAAAAAAAAAAAAGTAAGCACTAAACGGGTCACAAGTGTGTCATTCATGTGGCTGGAGTGTAAACTGGAAATCCCTGCCAATACAAGCCACTAAACAGCTTTACTCATTTACTGCCTGAACAAATCAATACTCCGGCGGACTGCATGCTGGAAGGCCAAACTGGCTAATATAGCTATAACTACACATTTGCAATGTAGGGTGACACCTTATCTGTATTAAATCAGGAAACTGACATCGGAACACACTTACCCTAAATAAAATAAAGGCCAGCCATTCTTTGGGGACGTTGGCCTACTGTAAAAGATACAGTTAAAGGAAAAGTTCACACAAGTCGTAATATTACCAAAACTAGTACAGGCTCCATTACCACTGCTGCTCTACTCATCACCTCTTGAAGCTAAACTTATATGGCAGATTACAAAGCCTAGGAAGGCTGGCTTTAGTCCCATAGGTGCAGGCAAGAATGTTAAGTGGACCAGCAGTCCAGAGACTCAACAGGATCTAAAACGGACCCAGAGGGTTGCTGGGGAATAATTAGTACACTATAAATCCTCAAAGTCAGATGGGTTTGGATGAGAATTATGGTGCCAAAGGATGAGAATTATAGACATACGCAAAGACTGGAAACATTCCCCCACTCAAGCACTAAAACCAACTCAGAGAGAACACACATAATCAAATATCAGGGTAGGTAGACTTATGCCACGTACACACGATTGGACTTTCCGACAACAAAAGCGTGGAATTTTGTCCGAAGGGCATTGTCTCAAACTTGTCTTGCATACACACGGTCACACAAATGTTGGCCAACAATTACGAATGTAGTGACGTACTAGACATACTACGTGTTTTTTTCAGCTCTTTAGCGCCACCCTTTGGGCACCTTCTGCTAATTTATTGTTAGTAGAAGTTTGGTGAGTGTTGATTCGTGCTTTTCTTTTTGCGTTTTTCATTTAGCGTTTTTCATTTTGCGCTTTTAATTTCGCGCTTATCAGTTTTTGCTTTTCAGTTCGTTTCTGATCGGCCGTTCGTCAACCAGACATGTTGCGGAATCGGAGGAGGTAACGTGTTACTTATTATTGGCCTTGGAGTTATTGCTTTGACATTTTTTTTTATTTTGGTTGAATAATGATTTGATTTGGTATATTTTCTATATTTTTGGATGCATAGAATGCACTTTTTAGTTAAGTTCTATTGGCAGATAGCATGTCTAATTTTATTTTTTTAATTTTTTTAATGCACAATAAAAAAAAATTGTGGAGAATATTACTTGACTATGTGTTTTACTTCAAATGGCAGTTTGGGAATAGGCAGTTACATTTTAAAAAATAAAATTTAAAATTGACAAGGGACACCAACATAGTTGTATTTTTGATCTAAAAAACTACGGGATAATGGTGTTGTGGTAACTTGCCCAAATAAAAAAAAATAAAAAAGCATAATAATATTATTCTTGATATCACTAGGAAAAAAAGCCTTTGAAAATTTGTTTGCAATAGCTCCATCAGTATCACCAGCAAAGCAGCTTCGTTATTATCCCATTAAAGAAGAAGAGAATTGTGCGCTGCATTTCGAGATTTTATAATGTGCCACGTCATGAATGTTAATTCTCCATTGCGAGCGCTAGTTTACAAGACCGACCGCTTCTGGTTCATCCTTGCTTCCAAGCATGCGTGTCTGTACTTTGGACTTTTGTACACACGATCGGAAAATCAGACAACACACATTTGTTGGCGGAAAATTTGAAGACATTCTAGCAAACATTTGTCGGTGGAAAGTCCGACAACAATTGTCTGATGGAGCATACACACAGTCGGATTTTCAGCCAACAGCCTGACATCGAACATTTTTCTACGGAAAATCCGATCGCGTGTACGGGGCTTAAAAGTATGGTCTGGATAAGCAAGATCAACAACAAAGGCAACTATTAGAACAGCAACGTTTGGAACTCACAAGACAGCAAGGCAACCTAAAGCCTCGTACACACGATTGGACTTTAAACAAACTTTTCCGTTGATTTCTGTCCAAAGGGCGTTGGCCGTGAACTTGTATTACATATACAAGATCAGACTTTTTCAGCCAACTTTCACCAAATCACGTGGTTTTTCTGCTCTTTACCGCCACCATTTGGTCAACTTCTGTATTGTTGTCTGATCTTTTGGATTGGTTCTGAGCATGCGTGTTTGTACTTTGGACTAAAGTCTGATGGTTTTCTGTACACACAATCGGACTTTGCTCCATCAGATCTTTGTTGCTCAAAAGTTTGTCTGTTTGCACAGCGAACTTTTGTCCGATGAAAACCGAAAAAGTTTGTCTGATGGAGCGTACACGCGGTCGTATGTTGCCTTAAAACAGCTAATTTGCATGTTTGTTGTAAAAAAGTCTGATCGTGTGTATGGGCCTTACAAGAGGATTTGTGCAATCAGGACATGTGCCTATTGTTACTGATGTGTGGATTTGTTTATCCATGCTCATCCAGATGGACAAGGTGGCCAAAGGCATAAACCATTTCACTGGTGCTAGAGCCTGGACATCAGAAAACCCAACACTGGGACTTGAGCAGCAAGAAACAGGTACGAGTCAAAAAGCACACAAAACCTGCATTGAGAAGGCAGAACTGCCATAAAAATATTCCAGCATAGATTTTGTGTACCGTCTATGATGTTATATTCTGATAATGCAATGTATTGTATTAATGTTATGAATGTTCAATTTTATGTTCTTCTGCTCTATGCTGAGACATCAGCTTGTGTGTGTTCATCTAGTTGGGTTAGTCTTTAGAGCAGGAGCAGTAATCCTTGGTGTGGATGTGCCTCTCATGGTCTGGTCCTTTGTTGCCCCTCTGTGCAGCAGCAGTGCTTTAAATTCCAGTAATGGTGGAATAGGAACTGTACTATGTGTTATATCCAGCCATCCATGACACACTCTGCTCTCACATGCTGGTCACTCCTGATATCGAGTGCAGTTCCTACTGTGTTTGTTTTTATGTGTGCCTAATCCAATAAAAATGCTATGAGCCTGTTTTGCGTCCTTCCCTGTCTATGGGGTCTTTAGATAGACCCTCCCTTCTTCTTTCATGTTCCCTCAGTCTCAAGTCTTCATAGCAAACATTAGGTTGAGAAGATCATTCTCTATTTGCACTTCAAGAGACTGGAAAAACATCCTCTGCACTGTACTCTAACATACCTCCCAACTTTCTGAGATGGGAATGAGGGACACCTATTAGCAAAAGTATGTAAGCATAGGACACACCCCCTGCCACGCCCCCCTTAAAGGAGAATCGTACAAAAAAAATCATTGGTTAAACCCACAAGTGCTTTTTTACCACTGCTATTCCTTTATATTGACTTTTGGAATTTACAGATGCAGCAATTTAGAAACTGGATAAAAGGGCAATCATACTTGATAAACTTGTTAAATTTGAAACACTATGGCTTCCATGGATAACACACATTCTACCGCCAGATTTTGACTTCTCACTTCTTTTACCCTGATGAGGCTCACCACCTTTACGGACACTAATGTTATATGATCCCTTGTATATTTGAACAATCGATTCCCTCTAGAGACCCCTCATTCCCTCCAACCTCCTTTTAGATCCCACCCCTTTTTTTCCTACCTATTAAACCTCATTTTTAGATATGCATAATAGTGGGTATGTATTATTCCATTCTTATATTGAATTACTCTTTGGAAGAAAGTAAATGATTGGTTTAGAAACAATCTACCCAAAGTTTTGTTGGGGGTGTTTTGGTGGGACGTCCATTCATCCTGGAAAAGCCGGGCCACATAGCCGGACCTTGGCCCTGGTTGGGTGGGTGTCTCTCCGGGACATCCCAATACAGACCGATTTATCCAACATAGTTGTATCTCTATGTCTAATTCTTTAATATATGACATATTATTAATTTTCCTTTATGCAAATTATACCAGGTTTATTAATTGTTAGGATTATATTTTTAACATATATTTACTGATAAAAGATTCCCATATTACTCTCTATAGGGTAACTATACTATTGTTATTCCAAATGAATAACTGAGAAGTTCCTTTATTCAAGTTTGATAGCCCTATATAATGTTAAAACTTGTATTATTAACTTGTATTGTATCATTCTCAATAAATTATTTTTAAAGAGAAATTGGATAAAAGCTTTAGCACTGGGAAACACTTTTTGATAGATAAATAGTGCATTTTATATACAACTATATAGATGAGACCAAAATGAGGGACAAATTAAGATGAAAGAGGGACAGAGGGACTTTGTTCCAAATCAGGGACAGTCCCTCGAAATCAGGGACAGTTGGGAGCTCTGCTCTAAGAAGTAAAAGGTGCATTGAAGTCAACTTCTATGTCTTATTTGAGAGTAAAGCTGTCTGTAGGTTGCTATGCTAGCAAGATCTATATAGGTATGTCAATGCATAAAGCAATATTTGAAACATAATAATAGACATGCAATTGACTACCTTGCTGGAGGAACACACTTTGTAAAAGGGTTTTGTGAATAAAATTCAGCAAACCTATTATACATTTCATCACTTAAAATTATTACAATATATGTGCACCCTGACAACTGGACTACATATCCTTTACATTTCTTGTTTGGGCGTGATACTATGCATCAATTTGGAGATAATTTTTGTTGTGGATACATGTGTAATGCATATTGGTGTGTTCAACTTGATTCACACCTGAGTTCATAGTAAAGATTCATTTTCTTTTAAGTGACTCATGGTAAGTGTGCCCAAGTGTAAAAATGAGGGGAAACATAGTTTAACCATCATTGTGTAGATATTCTAGAAGAATTTAGTACAGCCAGGTCACAAATTAACTGTCTATTAATGTTTACAATGTAAAGTCAAAGTCCCTGTGGCATTCCATTCTTTGTTATACGATTGTGCGTATTATTATTCATTTAGCCTCAGGCACAGCTGAATGCTATTAAGGAAAACTCAATCTGTTGATCAACTTTTATCTTACAGAGTTTGAGTGAGACATATAGTTTCCTTCACTAGTAATATAATAATCTCAAAATTCTTAAAGCGGAACTAAATGTAAAATGTAAAACATTACAAACAGCATACCACCCAACTTTTTGAAATGGGAACAAGGGACACCTATTAGCAAAAGTATGAAGGCATAAGATACACCTCCTGCCATGCCCCTTCAAAGAAGAATTATACAAAAAAAAAAAGATTAGTTAAACCCACAAGTGTTTTTTTTTTTTTATTATTATTATTAACATTACTATTCCTTTATACTGGCTCTTGAAATTTACAAATGCAGCAATTTAGAAATTGAATGAAAGGTTAAGCACTGGGAAACACTTTTTGAAAGATAAAAAGTGCATTTTATATACAATTCTATCCACTTGAGGACCAAGCCTTTTTTGGCATTTTTTGCTAGAAAATTATTTATAACCCCCAAACATTATATCCCCCAAACAATTATTTTATGTCATACGGCATTTGCGCAGCCTTTTTTCAAGAGCATTTGTTGGAAAAAAAATACACTTTGATGAATTTAAAAAACACAATATATACCCCAATTGTTTTGGAAAATATGAAAGATGATGTTATGCCGAGTTAATAGATACATTACATGCCACGCTTTAAAATTGGGCATGCTCGTGGAATGGCGACAAAGTACTTAAAAATCTTCATAGGCGATGCGTTAACATTTTTTACAGGTTACCAGTTTAGAGTTACAGAGGAGGTCTAGCACTAGAATTATTGCTCTTACTTAGTTCAGTGAAGAATTATTGCTCTCGCTCTAGCATTTGCAGCGATACCTCACAAGTGTGGTGCAAACACCATTTACATATGCATACTTATGTATGCGTTTGCTTCTGCGCGCGAGCATGGAGGGATGGGGGCACTTTAAATAATTTTTTTCCTTATTTTTCTTTTTTTTTTCATTTTTACACCATCCCTTTATTCAATTTATTTTTTGATCACTTTTATTCCTATTATGTAAAAGGATGTACACATCCCTTGTAAATAAGGATGACAGGTCCTCCGTATAGAGAGATCATGGGTTAAAAAAAAAATAAAATCTCTCCTCTACTTTTAAAAATGAGAAATAAAAAAATGTTTTTTGATCTTTTGCTTTAAAAAAAAATTGTTTACTTCTGCCCTAGACTCGAAGTGACGTCACTGTGGTCCTCCAAGGCCAAAGAGGCAATCAGAGATGATCTGGTCTCTGGTAGCCTCTGTGACCAGCTGGCAACATCGTCGGAATGTTTCTCTGTCGTGCCAGTAAAAACAGTAAGCCTGATAAACACTGACAAATGGTGGGGGGGGACACAAGTCCCCTCCCGCCGCTTCGGAAAACAATCCAGTTGCTAATGAGCCGCTCGGACCGCTTTCATGAGAAAGCCAGCCGCTGGCTGAAAAAAAAAATACTGGGCAATGGCTGATAGCTTCACCCATAACCCTGGTAAACCACTTGCAAACAGCAATGTATATATAAACATAAAGCCAGAGATACAATGGAATGGTTTAGATCAAAGCATATTTATGTGTTAGAATGGCCCAGTCAATGTCCAGACCTAAATCCAATTGAAAATCTGTAGCAAGACTTGAAAATTGCTGTTCACTGATGCTCTCCATCCAATCTGACAGAGCTTAAGCTATTCTGCAAAGAAGAATGGGCAAAAATGTCACTCTCTAGAGTCATCCCCAAAACTTGCAGTTGTAATTGCAGCGAAAGGTGGTTCTACAAAGTGTAGCGCCCCTACCATTTTGGTAGATGCTTAGTGGTGTTTTTGATAGTGTAGGATGTAGGAAAAGGTAAAATTAACCAGGATCATGTCTTTTTGCTGGACCTGGTTGTGGATTTGGGGTTGGGAGTGTCAGAGTCAAAGGCGTTGTGCTTGTCTACACTTGGGCTCAGGGATACCTCCTCTGCTTGGACAGTGGACTCAGCCCATCCTCTCTTGCTGGCAAGAGAGGATGGGCTGAGACCTGAGTGGCAGGAAACCCCATGTGAGAGAATGGACCAATGGTTGATTTTGGTGGTCCGGAAGGAGGTCTCTCATAAAAGGGGGGGTCACATGTCCTCGCAAGAGAGAGAAAGGAAAGAAGTCTGAGGTCCAGAGGTTCGGAACCGGAGGCTCGGGGGTTCAGAGACCCCGAAGTCTCTGGGAGGAGGCTTGAAGGCCCGGGAGTTCAGAGATCCTGGAGCCGGATAGTCGGAGGTGACTCCAGGGAGGCCAAGGTCGGGTCCCCTGGAGCAGGAATCATCATGTAACACAGGAGGAAGTAGGAACTAAGAGGAAGAAGAAGACTGGGAACAACCTTCTGTGAGTAGAACATGGACTGTTGTTGGGAGAGTGCAAAGGGAGTGCAAACCCAGTGGAGCTATACAGAAATTCTATGCTGTGTATCCAAGGACCACAGTATTAAATACTTCTCGGAGTTAGTGAAGGAGGTTGGACACTGCAAGTCACGGAAATAGGTGGTGAGGCCTAAGACTTTGAGTTTCAACTCCCACAGCATTATTCAGAGTGATGCTCAGCTACACATAGTGAGAGTGTGCTACAGAAATCAGAGAAGGATCGCTGACAGGAAAATCAAATCCACAAAGCTACGGCTACGATTTGATATTTCCCTTTCCATTTCAAATATGGGATTTAACAGTTCATCTCATATGCTTCATTCTACCGCCCTATAAATGTGTCCCAAATAAAGCACTTTGAAAAGTTCAGAGAGTGAAGTGCTATTTGTATGGAATCGCATGGGAGGATCGGGATCGGAGCAGGCTGGCATAAGGTAAATGAACAATTCAGCAACCCCCAAGGGGGTAGTGCGCTACAAAAGTATTGGCTGAATACAAATGCACACCACAATTATTTATTTGTAAAAAAAAATTGAAAACCATTTGTCATTTTCCTTCTACTTCACAATTATGTACCACTTTGTGTTTGTCTATCACATAAAATCCCAATAAAACACATTTATGTTTATGGTATATGTTTTTAGCTATACGCGCTGACTGTATCACTGTATCACAGGAGCGCGGCCGCAAGCTAACCCCCTTGGGAGAGCGCTTCCCAGAATGGGGGTTAGCTGATGCAGGGAGGAGCCGAGACAGACGCAGAGGGACCGCAGAAGACGAGGATCGGGGGCCACTCTGTGCAAAACGAGCTGCACAGTTGAGGTATGTATGACATGTTTGTTATTTAAAAAAAAAAAAAAGGAACCTTTACAACCCCTTTAATAATCTGACAGGTAGTGGTAATCTGATAGAACACCCATTCGGGCATCTTACTGCAACCAGCTACGTCTTAAATTCCAGAGTAATTTTAGCAATAAAGTGAGCGTATATAAATAAATATAGTATATTGACATCTGTGATGCTGTTTTGATGTTACATTTTGAAAGAAGCTGGATGCCAGCAGAAGGAAGGTGGCGGAGGCTATGTTGGTACACGCCACACTGCTCAGCGCTAAACCTTTAGGCTTTCAAAATTAAACATCCAAACAGCATCACAGATGTCAATATATTATATTTATTTATATACGCTAACTTGATTGCTAGTGATAAGGTGGGGGGCAGGAAGTGAACAACTGTCACTCAAGAGAGGGGGTGTCATGTGCCACATTCCCTGCACTGCACACTTGCTCCAGACCAGTGACTGGAAACCAGAACATTGCCTGCTTGTCTGCTCTGAGAACGACTGCTGTCACATTGTTCTCCAAAATAGCCACTCTCCTCCCCAGCTACCCACAGCTGACATGAAAACTAGACTGCATATTTGCCACCACGTTGGGTTGGAAGACAAGCAATCGGCCACGCATGCACAGTGCATTTCTATGCCAACTAGGGACAGCTGAAGCAATGGGGCAAAGACCGGGCGCAGGGCGGTGGGCCATTCTACATAATACGTTGAAGGAGGGGGAGGGGAGGAGCACAGATCCGTTTCCTCACCATTGGTGCTGGAAGAACCTGTCCTGGTACTGATTGTCAGTAGCTGCCTAAGCATTTGGAAAGCTCCTGACTTTCTGTATGGTTATATATCTAGAGGAGAATTAATAGAAAACAGTTCTCAGTCTAGGCCTAAAGGAAAGAAAAAAGCAAAAAAAAAAAAAACAAATGAATGCATTTTTACAAATAAAATAAAGACAAGTATAAAATAAATGACACACACTTGCTCCCACATTGAAAATCATATCATGTTCTGCAGAGGAGATTATTAATAGCTCAGAATTTATCAACCTTTAACTGGAGTCTCCTGACCTTTACTGAAAAGTCTATCAATCGGCGGCATGAAAAGTCTTTCCCAGTCATTAACAAGCTCTCTGCTGTCGGCGGTGACCATTTCCTTTTCCATGTCATAACAACAATTCCCTGAAGGAAGTTCAGGTATTATGTGTCTGTTTTATGTGTACGTACCTTCTGGTAATGGGTAGGTACTGATAACCTTGTTTGTCCTTAGCTCTACTTGTCCTGTACTCATTATCCTTTCGCTGTACCGGAGTGACTGTTGAGTGTTCCCAGAATCCTTTGATTCCTGTACTATGGAAAGCCATGATGCTGCACGTTCACATGCATGTACTTATTTATTTATCTACACAGAGCCAACAGATTTAAAACTTCTTCACAGAGACTAGTCACATAAATCTCTGAAGGGGTATCGTAGCCTACTGGCCTTTTTATGGTGCTGCAGGCACACTAGTTAGTTTGGGCAGATGAATTTTAACTTACCTGTTTTGAGTTGCAGGAGAAAACTGGAGCAAACCAAGGAAGAAAAAGCATGCAACACCCCACCCAAGTGAATATCATTGTTATACAGTTACAAAGTTAGGCCTCATTCACATGGGCATACTACAGCATAAACCCTCCTGAGGGTTGTGTTTGCCCACACAGGGGTGCACGGGTGTTCTGTGGGAAACTGATGGGAATCTGTTATCTAGAAAGTTGTGATGCTGCTAATCAAAAGGGACCACAAGGGTGTTGGATGGGCATTTATTGGGGTGTGTGGGACCATGGAGCCCTAACCTATACATTCCCTTTAAAGTATATCTATACCCACAACTTCTTTTGTTTTGGATAGAATGTCAGCCTGCTATCTACACGTGAGAACCCCAGTGGAGGTTCCTGTGATTAGCTGCGAGTAGGCAGCCTCATTCAAAGCAATGGGAGGCTGCTGGTTAATCACACCCACTTGCATGTAATCTGTCATGCTGCCATAACATGCAGGTGATTGGCCCTGGACGCAGGCTGCTTGCATCCAGGGCCGATCACTCGCATGTGATCGCAGCATGACAGATTACATGCAAGTGGGGAAGATTAGCTGTGAGAACCAGCAGCCTCCCATTTCTTTCGATTGGGCTGCCTACTTGCAGTTAATCACAGGAACCTCCACTGGGGTTCTCGCATGTAATTGCCAGCAGGGTGCATTTACAAGTGTGAATGCACCCTAAGCCCCCCTCACATTTTAAAATGTAAAAAAAAATGTTATACAATGATCTGTTATATACCAAACACCCTTATATTACGAAGTGCAGAAAACTGATGGGGCACATTGCCCTTTCTGCGGAAGTTAAACATAAGATCTCTATCATGACTGGTGTCTATCAAATCATGATTTCATTCTATGCAATAATACTTTTGTTGTCGGACTGTACATACATGGGCATCAGAAATTAGTAATATAGTTCCAAAAACGGTCAATGAGGGAGTGTCTATTAAAATATATAAAGAAATACTTTCACTGTCACCCTCACTGGTAAAGATACACTTTAACAAACCTATGCTAGTGAAATCACACTCTGGTTCTAACACATAGCTGAAGGCACATCTTGCATATTCTAAAATTTGCTTCCACTGCACACTCACTCAACTCTCACTAAACATAATTTAAAGCGCAATTAAACTTTTTTTTAATGGGCCTTCAGGAGCGGAAAGTTATAATGTGCTAGTATGCACAAAATATTAGCACAATATGGCAGATTTACCTGTGGGTAGGTGCAGCATGATGCGGCAAGCAGAGAACACATGGAGTCCAAGCAATGTGACAGAAGTAGATTGTAGCAAAAGTTCAACGGTACTCAACCAGCTCGATGGGAAGGCAACCTGCCTGGTACCACTTACTAGGTGCAACAGTGAGAGAACAGAAGACTGTAGAACCAGGACAGGCAACAGCATCTGCCACGAGGAGCATAATGAGGCTATACCCAAAGGGGAGGCTTTCCAGAAAGGGTAGAGTAGTCCCTGTGCTTTCTCTACTCCTACGGAACCTTTCCCTGGCTCTAAGTACTGTCAGATGGGTGACCTTTCCCTACACTAACCACTCCCATATCTGGGAGATAAGGTTCTTACCCAAGATGGTCACCAAAGTCACATGGGGAGCCAGAATCCAATTGGATAGTTGCCTCCCTGTGACCAAGGAAACCATAGAAGAACTAGGTTCCCCATCTGCATTGCCACTGCGGACAAGCACCACCTCCATTGGAGACTATAGACTATAGAGTGCTGTGTTACTGGTCATAGGTGCTTCCTCCTTCTCCCGATCTTCCTTCCAAGTTTGGTGTTTGGCCACTTGAATGGCTGGGTTGCAGCGATGTCACGCCTTTGCATGCACAGAGTGGTGCCGTAAATGTGTAAATGTGTAAATGAGTGTACATTACCTCTGACAGGTAGGGCAGGGTCCCTCCTGTCATAAAAACCCTACCTGCCCCCTACCCTGTTAGCCACTTTTAACTTTTTACGTTCATGTCTGCTTTAAACGCTGATTGGTTGCAGTACCTTATAGTGATTGGTATGACTGAGCAATGTAAGGAAAAATAACTTGTATTGTCACATAAAATAAATAACTACATAATGGCTTAGTAAAAGTGTCCATTCGTTTTCAGTAATACTGCTATCGAGCCACAATCCCAATTTCCCCAGATAAAAAAGCAGTAGTATACAATGAGCCTTGACACAAAACAAGACCTCTCCGACCTGTTTCCTCAAATAGATGTACATGCCAATTCAATTAGCCCATTCCGCGAGATAAGAACGCTGTGCGACAAGGCTTGCCTGGATGGAAGGAGTGATTGAGAATGGTGAGCACTAGTTATTACCAAACAACTGCTAACTCACACATTTATCTGTGTTTGCGGAATTTTCTGCTGCTTCACTACTCTCTTCCTAGAAAAAAACACTTCTGACAATAAAGAAAAAATAAATCATTGAACATGTTACTATATCAATAAAAATCCAGAGCTAAAATGTTCTAAATGTTCTTGTTTCACATTTCTCATGTTCTACACCTAACTCACTTGGTAGCAACATAGTGCAGTCCCTGTACAGCTCAGACTAGGAGAGAAAGAAGCAACAAGAGGCTCAGATTTGTGCTATAGTGCTCTTGGGTTAACAAGGAGCATGCTAATATGAGAAGAGAGCAGAGTGACAGAGAGATGAGCTTATCAGTCTGTTATTTTTCCTATTGCAGGCGAGGGGTGGGAAGGAGATATGTAAGTACCCATTGACTCTGGTGCTTTGTAATACATGAAATGTATTTTTTTTAAATGCATATCTGTTTTTAGTGTTTTTTTTTTAACATACTGCGTTACAATTTAAAAAGGTTGTAAACCTCAATGAAAAAAAACAAAAACAAAAAAAACCTGTAAGACAAACGCATAATAAGCTGGTATGCATCGCATTGCAGCTCATTATGAAATACTTACCTTAGAACAAAGCCCTGCAGCAGCACCCGCACACCGCTGACACAGCTGACACAGCTGACACCTTTCCAGGTGTTTCTTCCGGGTTTGCGGGCTTCGGCGCTGTGATTGGCAAAGGCCCTGAAGAAATGGCACAAGAGGCCGTTTCTTCAGAACGCAAGCGCCGATGACGTAATAGCCTGTGTATACAGTAAATATCTCCTAAACGGTGCAAGTTTAGGAAATATTTACAGTACCTTATAGGTAAGCCTTATTTTAGGGACTTAGGAGCTAAATTGAGGAAAAGTACCTCCAAGGTAGTATCCTCAGAAATACTACCGGTACTTTCGAGCCACACTAGAAAGGCAGAGGGAAATTAGGGAAGTAAACAAGTGGCTGAGGAGCTGGTATAGAAAGGAGGGGTTTGGGTTCCTGGAGAACTGGGCCAACTTCTCAGTCGGTTACCAGTTCTTTAGAAGGGATGGACTGCACTTAAATGAGGAGGGTGCAGATCTGTTGGGAGTGAAGATGGCCAAAAAGTTAGAGGGGCTTTTAAACTAGGCGACGGGGGGGGGGGGGGGAGAGGGTCCAAAGGTTGAGATAGTCAGTGTGGAACAAATTCCAGAGGGTAGTACTGGGGGCATTACTGGTAGGCTGATCCAAGTATGCTACTGATGCTCGTGGAATTTTTATTTATCTCCTTTGATGCCCGTTTGTGACTTCATCACTGTAAGTTCACTACAATAAAATTTGTCCTTTTCTTGTACGGGCTTCACAATGTTTTTTTGCCTTACTCTTTGCTTTGCATGTCATGTGTAAACATTGGACTGCTGTGGCTTGAAGTTATACTGGTTATCTTGATTGTTTCCTGGTTATATTTTCATTTTCTGTGGGAGAGTGACACCTGCTATGATTGGTCGATTCCTGGTTATTATCATATTATCAGTTGGAGAGCGATATTTATTTCCTGGAATTTATATCTGATGCTCACCTTTATCTATTATCTGGTAAGCAGATTTGATACACCTGGGTGCTGTGTGCTCTTTTCTTCACATACTGGAAGCGGTGGAAGATTCTTCTCACTATCATATAGTGCTTACAGTTTCTTACAGTTTTTTCTACAATGAATGAACTTTAATTTAAATAAGCGCTGCATTTTGGACTATATTTTACTGAGTTTGATGATCTACGAACTGTGCTGGCTGCTATTTCATTCCCTTTATTATTATTATTGTTTATGCTACATTGTTTTTAGCGCTGATACCCACCCTTATTTATATTACTGGTAGGTTGACTAAAGCACCTCAACCCGAGGTAAGTACAGTAAAAAGTCCTATTTGCAACCTCAGAAGACCCAATAAGGAGATAGTATGCGACCGGTCTAAACTAGGAGGCATGTTCACCAATGCCAGGAGTCTGGCGGACAATATGGGAGAACTAGAGCTACTGTTGTACGAGGAGGATTTGGATTTTGTAGGAATTTCAGAGACTTGGTTAAACAGCTCTCATGATTGGCTGCAACCATTCAAGGGTATTCCCTATATCGCAGGGAAAGAGAGGGTAAAAAAGGGGAGGGGTATGCCTGTATATCAAAAACCCAGACGGACACTGGCAGCAAAAGCGCCCTGAGGCGATTTAGTTTGCATATGTAGCGCTATACAAGTTATTCATTCATTCATTCATTCATTCAATGTGAGATGTGCAAGGGAGGAGGTGGAATCCTTATGGGTAGAGCTACAAAGGAAGGAAACTAAGGGGAAAGTAATACTAGGAGTATGCTATAGGCCCCCTAACCAGAGGGAGGAGGCGGACCTCCGATCACAATTTGGATTGGCGGCAAGGATGGAAAGTGTCATTATAATGGGGGATTTTAATTATCCAGACATAGACTGGATGGAAGGAACCGCGCATTCATCTAAGGCTCGCCAGTTCCTAAATGTCTTGCAGGACAATTTCATGGGTCAAATGGTAAATACACTAACTAGAAACACGGCGTTAATCGACCTGCTGATTACTAACAATACAATACAGACCTGATCACGGATGTGGAAATATGGGCCAATTTAGGAAACAGCGATCACAGGTCAATTTGTTTTTCAGTATAAATCACACAAATAGAAACAATAAGGGGAATACACTGAATTTCAAAAGAGCCAACTTCCCTAAACTACGATCCTTTCTAGAAGATATTAAATGGGATAAAATCTTAGGAACAAAGAATACGGAGGAATAATGGGTATGCTTCAGGAGCATATTGACCACTTTCCGACCGGACCATTTTGCTGGCTTAAGACCAGACCACTTTTTGCGATTCAGCACTGCGTCGCTTTAACTGACATATTCTTCTACATATTTTTGGTAAAAAAATCGCAATAAGTGATTATTGATTGGTATGCGCAAAAGTTATAGCGTTTAAAAATAGGGGATAGTTGGCATTTTTATTAATCATTTTTTTTTTACTAGTAATGGCGGCGATCAGCGATTTTTATTGTGACTGCGACATTATGGCAGACACATCTGACACATCGGACATTTTTGACACATTTTTGGGACCATTGTCATTTATACAGCAATCAGTGCTATACAAATGCACTGATTCCTGTGCAAATGACACTGGCAGTGAAGGGGTTAACCAGGGGGTGGCAGTGTAGGGGTTAAGTGTGTCCTAGGGGCGTGTTACTAACTGTGGGGGGCGTGGCTGTGTGTTAGTGCACACTGATCTCTGCTCCAATCACAGGGAGCAGAGATCAGTGTCACTTGTTGCTAGGCAGAACGGGAGATGCTGTTTACGCATCTCCCCTTTCAGCCTCCCCGTGAGACGATCGCGGGTATCCCCACGGCGATCGAGTCCGCGGGACCCGCAAAAGGGCTCACGGGGGTCTCGACTGGCGTGCGCCTGCAATGGCACGGCGGCATTCTTAAAGGGACGTACCTGTACGCCTGTCCGTGCCATTCTGCCAACATACATCGTCGTGCGCTGGTCGGGAAGTGGTTAAATAAGTCCTGGGTGGCTTAACTACAGCTGATTGGAGAAAAGCCAATGTAGTACCAATATTTAAAAAAGATACATCCCTGGGAATTACAGACCAGTTGGCCTAACATCAATAGTATGTAAGCTCTTGGAGGGGCTGATAAGGGACTATATACAAGATTTTAGTAATGACAACTGTATCATTAGCAGTAATCAGCATGGATTCATGAAGAATCATTCTTGCCAAACCAATCTATTTACCTTCTATGAGGAGGTGAGTGGCCATCTAGATAAAGGAAGGCCCGTAGACGTGGTGTATCTGGATTTTGCAAAAACATTTGATACAGTTCCCCATAAACGTTTACTGTACAAACTAAGGTCTGTCAGCATGGACCATAGGGTGAGTACATGGGTTGAAAACTGGTTACAGGGGTGAGTTCAGAAGGTAGTGATAATTGGGGAGTCCTCAGAATGGTCCGGGGGGAAAGTGGGGTCCCCCAAGGTCCTGTCCTGGGACCAATCCTATTTCATTTATTCATAAACGACTTGGAGGATGGGGTAAACAGCTCAACCTATGTATTTGCGGATGATACTAAGCTAAGCAGGGCAAAAACTCTTCCGCAGGATGTGGAAACCTTGCAAGAATATCTGAACAAATTAATAGGGTGGGCAACTACATGGCAAATGAGGTTTCATGTAGAAAAATGTAAAATAATGCATTTGGGTGGCAAAAATATGAATGTAATCTACTCACTGGGGGAGAGCCTCTGGGGAAATATAGCATGGAAAAGGACCTGGATGTCTTAGTAGACGATAATCTCAGCAATGGCATGCAATGCCAAGCTGCTGTAAGCAAAGCAAACAGAATATTAGCATGCATTAAAAAAGGGGATTAACTCCAGAGATAAAGCGATAATTCTCCCGCTCTACAAGACTCTGGTCTGGCCGCACATGGATTATGCTGTCCAGTTCTGGGCACCAGTCCTCAGGAAGGATGTACTGGAACTGGAGAGAGTCCAGAGAGAGGCAACAAAACTAATAAAGGGACTGGAGGACATTAGTTATAAGAAAAGGTTACGAGCACTGAACTTATTCTCTCTGGAGAAGAGACGCTTGAGAGGGGATATGATTTCAATATACAAATACCTCACTGGTGACCCCACAACAGGGATAAAACTTTTCAGCGAAAGGGAATTTAATAAGACACGTGGCCATTCACTAAAATTTGAAGAAAAGCGATTTAACCTTAAACTGCGTAGAGGGTTCTTTACTGTAAGAGTAGTAAGGATGTGGAATTCTCTTCCACAGGAAGTGGTTTCAGCAGGGAGCATCGATAATTTAAAAAAAACTATTAGACAATCACCTGAACGACCACAACATACAGGGATATACAATGTAATACTAGGTTGGACTTGATGGACTTTTTTCAACCTCGCCTACTATGTAACTAAATATAGGAGTTTACTTCCTCTTTAACCCCTTCATGCCTAGGCGGATGGACCTGTGCCCTGTTCTGGGATCCAAACATCCCTCCAGAAAGTGCATTGCTGGTTGTGATTCTCTGTATTTTCAAGAGGATTCACTTGATCATTAGTTAATTTACAGTCATGTGAAGGCGTTAGTACACCTCTTTGGAATTGTTGACTTTTTCAACACGTTTTAAACATTAGATCTTTAATCAAACCATGTCTGCAAATAAGGGTGATATACTTATCTAACAACACAAGGGAAATGCGCATTTTTAATTATCTATTCAAAAAAATAGAGTGAAAAGTAAATAGATCATTGGCCTCAGAAGCTGGTATTGCCCCCCTTTAGCACAAACAACATGTTGAAGGCATTTTAAATAACTACTCACCTCTCTTTGACATTGTGACAAACCTAACCAGGACAGTTTTTTTTGGAGGGGACTAGGGGTTAGCCTTCTACCCACTGATTATAGAGGAGTCCAGGGATTTTAGTCTGTCGCACGGTCAGAGCATGGAAAAGAGCTCTGTTCAGCCTCTAAACCCATGGAGAGAGCAAATCATTCTCTAATGATGGACAACAACGTAATGAATGCTGAGAGCGAGGCTTGGATTAAATCTCTGAATAAAGACAATAAAACTTCTCTTCTTGAGTGGTTGGAAAGGTGTAATATTAATCTTGTACAGGTTAGAGGATATATGGTGGCCCTCCTCCAGAGTTGGAGAAGCTCATCCACTTGGAACAGCAATATTTATCAACGATCTTCCTGAAGAAATAAAAATAAATGAATTTCACTTTTTCAAACTGCTGGAACATTGTATGAGTTTTGTCTTCCGATTAGTTGACAGATTACACAACTGAAAGTTGGTTAATGAGATTTGGATAGCCCTGGGTCTTCTTTCTGGGGGACTTGTGCCGAACTGTCTGGGTGGGCACTGACCTGAGTCACCTAGGCTTGTCTAGGTAACTATTTGTTAATTAGCTTACTGTTAATTAGATCACTGTTAATTGTTAATTGCTAGCTGTTGATTAGCTTACTATGTATGTGTGTTGCTATGGCCAATTTTGTATATTGTCTTGATAGCAATAATAAAGTTAGGTTTGGTAAGAGCATATGTTTACAGAGGCCCTTCCCCCATCCATTGATATGTAAAGAAACCAGATGGATAGGTTTTTGGAGCTGAGTAGAGGAAGTTGGTGTATGCAGGAAATGGGTGGGAGGGGCATGGAGAGGGTTTGAAAGAAACTTGTGTTCAGACGGGACATGGTTTTGGAAGGACATAGAGGACACATGGCTGCTGGAAGCTGGAGAACTTTGGGAGTTGGACTGAGCAAAGAACCAGGAGGACATCTGGACCCCTAAGTTGAGTAATTGTTTAGTTGACTTAATGTGTACAAATTGTACATGCTTATATGTGTAGGTATATATTTTGTAAGCTATAAGTTGTGTTGTATTGTTCATCCTACAGTTTGTATGTGAGATTTTTCCCTGTTTAGTAAGGCATTGATACACTTCAGAAGTCTAAGCTTCCTTGGTTTTACCACAAGAACTTAATAGATAGACGGAAAGCATTACAAGTTAGCTGTTCATTAGATGTACTGTTAGATGTACTAATGATTTTACTGTTTAAAGTTTGCATTGTTTAGGATAATGTGATCTTGTTCTTATAGTGTCGTATATTGTGTGTGAGTTTACAATAAAGTCGGTTCCAGTTTGCACCTAAGCTAGTGTCGTCTAGTTCTTGGGTAGAATGCTCAACTATAATACCTGGTTCCTTGTTCCAGAGTGGAGGAAGCTGTATCTTGGTGGAAGCATCCAGGCAGGGTGCCAGGTGCCAGGTGGTCCGTCACAGACAACTAATTTTTGACCCCCCTCGCTCATTCAAATTTTCTTCAGTTGCAAGATCTTCTGGGGTTTGCTTACATGTGCTACCTGTTCACAATTGATATGAGGTTGTTCTCCTGACATGATGTCTTTGATTTGCGACAGACATGTCTACTGTTACTGAGACCAAGCAACTTCACCTTTTGTTCATCAGTACCTGAAAAATTGTTCTAGAAGGCTTGGTCTTTGCCTATATGTTGAATGGTAAACTGTAGTCTTGCTTTAAAGAGGAAGTAAAGCCTCCTCCAAAAAAAAAAAAAAAAAAAACAGAACCTGCAAGGCAAAGGCATAATGAGCTAGTATGCATAGCATACTAGCTCATTATGAATGACTTACCTGAGAACGAAGCCCCCGAAGCGACCCTCATCCACGATCTTCTGCGCCGCCATCAAGCGGGTCTCGCTGCTCCAGCGCTGTCATTCGCTGGAGCGGCGATGACGTCACTCCCACGCATGCGCACGAAAGCGGCATATCGCCGTGATCACGGCATGCGCCGTAGACAGCGATGCCTGTTTTTTTCTAAATATCTCCTAAACCATGTAGGTTTAGGAGATATTTATTGGACCTACAGGTAAGCCTTAATCTAGGCTTACCTGTAGGCCAAAGTGGTTTGTAAGGGTTACAACCACTTTAACGTTCTTCTTGGACAGCAAAGGCTTTTTTCCAAGCATACCTCCCATGGAGGTTAAATTAGTGTAGTCTCTATGATTGTAGATGCATGCACTTTGACACCAACTGCTTCAAGAGTTACCCGAGAACCCCACAATGTAACAATGTAATCTGTTGTTTTTTTTTTTTTTTGGAGGCATCTTTTAGCATCAAATGGTTTGTTTTTGGCTGAGTTTCCTGGACCGGCCAGTTCTGGGCAGATGTTTGAAATCTACACCACTTGTTGATTCATTTACTTACAGTGATGTAAAATAATTTGTCAGTATTTTTAAATCCCCAGCCAGAGTTATAGGCATCCACAATCTTCTTTCTGAGGGTGCTTTTGATGTTATCACGATGACACAACACAGTTCAATAGCAAAGCAAACATCATATCCTAGAAATCTGGGTTTAAAGGCTAAGCTGACTGTTTACAAAAATGATAAATGCACATATATTTGCAGGAAAAATTGTTATTTATTTTGCAAATGTTTCAATGCTCTGCTGGCTCAGCAGTGCGATGCCAGGCTCCTGCAGAGTCCTCTACCAGTTCTATGTCTAAATTGAGGTACGGACGTTCAGTCCTTGGCATAGGATTACTCTGCCAAAGATTACTCTGTAAAGCAACAGCACATCAGAGGTTGTTTGCAGACAGGGACTTCTTTAATTGACAGAGCACTTGCTCACTCACCTGTTTGTGTAAACATTAGCTTAAGCTAAAGAACCCTGTAAACAGCAGGCTTTTTACAAGTGATGTAGTACAGGAAAACACATGTATAGGAACCTAAAGCACCACCGTCTGGCTAGATATGAGCATACAAAATATTTATATGCAATATTTCATATTTACTTGTCTAAAAAATAAAGAAACTATATGCAAAGCCACTACACAACACTACTGTATATCACCAACTCATTTTCCAAGGAAGGTTTGAAGCCATTGATGGCTAAACAAAAATAGTCACACTCAGTTCAGCAATACACTTAAAGTGATATTAAACCCAAAACCAAAAAAGAAATATATTGCAGCTTACCAATCATTAGATGTGGTGGCTGCATTAGTTTATTTTTAGGCTCCCCCCCCCCCCTCTGTTTTCACTTGGTGATCTGGCCAGTAGCATACTTTCTGTTTTACAGTGCTCCCACTTTGGATGAATGAGTACAGGGGGCACCTTTGGACAGCAGCATTGTCTGGGGGGAGGGAAGTGTTAAAAATACTATCAGATTTGGATACACTAACAAATTGAAGCCAAATTCCAGCTAATACTTTATAATCAGTTACAGCAAACAGTTTTTCTTCCTTTTTTGATAAACGTTTTACATAACAAAATAAAAAAAAGCTGATCAATGTAAGCAACCCTGTCAGTGTTAAATGGTTTGTCTCATCACTGTAACTGACACATACATTCTGGGCAGCTTGTTCTTTTGAAAAACAACAGACTTACTGGCTGGATTACCAAATGAAAATAGAAGAAAATTAATTCAGCCACCACATCTGATGCCCTGTACACATGGTCGGACTTTCCGACGGAAAATGTGCGATCGGATCGTGTTGTCGGAAAATCCAATTGTGTGTGGGCGCCATCTTACTTTTTCCGTCGGAATTTCCGACACACAAAGTTTAAGAGCAGGATCTTAAATTTTCCGGCAACAAAATCCGATTGTTTAAATTCCGATTGTGTGTAGACAATTCCGACAGACAAAGTGGCACGCATGCTCAGAATAAATTACGAGACGAAGGCTATTGGCTTCTGGCCTCTTTAAAGTCCCGTCGTACGTGTTGTATGTCACCTTGCTCTGAACGATCAGATTTTCCGACAACTTTGTGCGACCGTGTGTATGCAAGACAAGTTTGGGCCAAAATCCGTCGTAAAAAATCTGATGGATTTTGTTGTCGGAATGTCCGACCGTGTTTACTGGGCATTAGAGTTGGCAGCACGCAGCACTATCATAAATGTGTACTTTTGGGTTTAATACAGATTGAAGTATATAAGGCTTTAAAATAGTAACACTCAGTTCAGCACTGAGGCTTAAATATATTGCGCTTTTTGCATGTGAGATAAAGAAGCTAGCAACATGTGTTTGGGCATGATTCCCCTTTATTACAAACAGATAAGGAGAAGGGGTTCCAAGATCATCAGACTAATGCTGGCCAGCAGGGACCAGCCGAGATTCGAACCATCTATGGACAGGCTGATTCTACCCAAGTCCATTGATCGACTTGGGTACAGCCAGCATGATGAATTATTTCGAATGATTATTGCGAACATGCTATAGCCTCTGGCAATAATCCTTGTGTGCTCTCCCAGAAAGGACAGCTTCCCACGCCGCCCCCCTGGGAGAACACAATAGCTCTGCGGGAATGTTACCTGTGGTTTCAGGAAATAAATCACACCATCTTTGGCTGACATAAAGGATAAGTTTACCTTTAAAAAAAAAAAAAAAAAATGCACTTTTTGCAGGTAAAAAAAATTTACATTTATTATTTTCTTTACTTGGAGCCTGTAAAGCATTGGATCCACGATCAGTAAATCGCGGGTGCCATACAGGACTCCTGAAGACTTGTCTGTGTATCTGTCTGCTCATACCTTGTACGGACAGGCAGATACACACTGACAGGAAGACAGAATGAACTACCAAAGTGCTCAACAGCTCCATGGTAGTTCATTGAAACTACAAGCCGATAAGTGCAAAGGCTGTCGGTACTTGTAGTTTCCCATTTACAGAGCACTGTGAATGAATGATGTGGCCGGTCACTGGGAGGTTCCAAAAGGTGAACTCTTCCTTTAAATGTGTGAGGTAGACTGGCGCAGTTCATTTAATTTTCAGTTTTCACTGAGGTGTACCCTTAAAAACACTTGCACTAAGATTGTCAAAACAAAAGTCCCTAAAAAAGAGGATTGTAAATCCCAAAGACTTCGGAACCTGACACTTCTGAGAATGTTGATATGATGGTCTCCTGCTGCAGTCAGTGGTTTGATCCAACAGCTCCTTCATTACTACTGTGTCCTGTAGTGAGGTAGGGGTCAACGGGAGGATCCACAGAGCACAGTAGGGGGACCAAGAACCGAATTCTCCTAGAAGAGCTGCATTCTGAAGAGACTTTGCATGGTTGTTTCTCTTCATTACAGCGGCATTCGTCAGGGCGAGGAGGGTAAATACAATCTTTATTCCTCTTTGCAGTTTCATTTTAGCAACAGAGCCACTCCATCACATGGGTATAATTTTGTACTTGTGAATCATGCCTTGTTAATTTTGGTGACAGATGCATTCTTACAGCCAGATGTGTGTCACAGGTGCTCTCCTTTATCAATAGCCGAATAATTTCAACATTATTCACCTTTTTCCCACCATACGAGCTGCCATGGAATTAAACAGAATCGCCCATTTGTACAACCCAGCATCTGCCCAGAATTTCTAAAATTACAATTTGTCCACTCTCTTACTTACAAGAAGAGAAGAAAAAAAAAAGGTTTTTATAAAATAGTATTATGTCTGAGACGCACCACTCTCACCATGATATTGTATTGTGTGCATTTGTCGAGTGCCTCGGAAGAGATTTCTGGAAATATACTTTACAAATTGTATCTGAAGACAGCGGTAGCATTTCATCCTCTGCAAATTGTTTGATGCCACCTACCTACTTCAAGAAGTTTCAGATCTCTTTAGGACAAATATAACTGCCAGCTAAACTTTAACTACAGCCATACCCAGATTCCATCTGTGAGACAGCAGGTGGGCCTATGAGACCCTCAGTCCTGCTGGGAAACTACCAGCTGTTTCCACAAATGTTTAGAAGCTTGGATAAATTAACAAACACTACACAGGCCTGTCAATTGAATCATTCCCGATACTCTGAAATCAAGATAAGGCCAGCTGAAGCACAGAGTGTGTCGTGTGCAGTCAAATATGCTTCTACCTAAGCTCCTATCTACATGTTTCACAAGGGCTGGAGGATGAGGAGTTTTAAATGTTTGCTTTGTATTAAATTAGAACTGAGATGAGTTTTTTTTTTAGATATAGTCTCATAGGAGGGGAAAAACATCTACTGTAAATAACATGCCGTTTCTGAACTAGCGTTTCAACAACTTATGGGTATTTGAAAATAACGCATTTTGGAATACAATTTTGGAGTGATCACCTGATTCCCTATTTGAGAACGCTTATGGTCCTTCACTGATTCTCATATGTCCAAACTGTAGCTGCAATTCAGCAAGTATTAAAAAAAGGTTACGATCTTCCACTCTGATTCACATTTGACTAAACCAGTCTTTCTCAACCATTTTACGCCAGAGTGTCGAGGATATTCCACCACACTCTTGCGCTAATAATCTAATGATATAATGTGCCTTCTGATCGTATGTCTCCCCTGGTTCCCCACACCCCAGTAAACAGACATGACCACATTCTCACATCCTCATCTCAGCATCGGCCCCCTCTCTGAGCCAGCTTCCTTCTTTTATTCACAGACAACAAAAGAAATTACAAAGGGGGAGGATTGGCTCCAACCGCCACTAGCCTCCTACACAGATTGTGACCTCACAGGAAATTGAATGACCATATAAGGATTTGAAACAATACAATACAATGCAGAAGAAAGTGGTGTCTTCACAGACAGCCAATCAGACATTTGTTTTCCTTCAAAAGAACCAATCACAGACATGTATACATTCAAATAGACTAGCAAACTGACTAAATGCTTCAATAACCAATGACTACAGTTTCCTCATGGATGGGAGATTATCTGCAGGTGTACGTCATGGCACCCCAAATATGTTGATCAGGCATACAGGCATGACAAAAGCGTACATCCACTAAAACCGATAAAATGTCTGCAGGGTGAACACATCCCCCTCCCAGACGATCATTCGTGCATCGCACAGGGGCCCCTTGCCGGCGGACATGTCCCCACTCCGCAAACACCTCTCTCTCTGAACAGGAAGTTTACCACTACCTAACAGATCTCCACCAGCGTCAGTCTGCCCCAGTCCGCTCTTTAGAGCGGGCTGGGATAGAAAGAAAACTGGGGGACTCTTATGACAATGCATATTAAAATACATCTCATAAAATTTTCCACAACACAGAGGAACCTTCAAAGTCATTTTCAGGTCTAAGGAACCCCTGTTAAAACCAATTTATTGGTGGTCAATGGATAAAATGCCCCTTACATTGGTGTCTAGTGATAAGAATGTCCTCCTTACAGTGGTGATCATAATGAAACCCTTCTAGACAGCTAAAAAGATATTTAGGTTGATGTAACTGGCTCTGCCAAGTGGTGTTGATTAGGGATAGGCCCGGTGCTCGATGCGAACCCATGTTCGCATCGAGCACCGGGTGTTCGCTCGCTCGGCGAGCCCAGAACTATTTTGGCCGCTCGCATCACGTTAGTGTTCGCGGCCGGCGCAGTGCATTGCTGGCTGATGATTGGCCAAGCATGCACTGTGACCCCGCATGCTTGGCCAATCACAGCGCCGGAAACTCGAAGAGCCATAATTGGCTACAGGCAGGACGCCTGTAGCCAATTACAGCTCAGGGGCTTTAGTACACGCCCCCTCTTATAAAAGGCCGCCACGCCGTCGGCGCCGGTCACATGCTGTTCCGGCGTAGATAGAGCAGGATCGTTCTGTGTCACTCTGCTAGATTTAGTTAGAGAGATTTACTTAGAGAGATTGAGTTAGATAGATTCATTTAGAAAGATTGATTTAGAAAGAGGGGCTTGTAGTGTGTTCGTGGCAGGCAGGCACTGGCAGGCAGTGGCAGCAAACAGAGCTCCTATATTTTGTTCCCAGAAGCACCTATAGGACTTGTAGTGTGTTCGTGGCAGGCAGGCAGAGCTCCTATATTTTGTTCCCAGAAGCACCTATAGGACTTGTAGTGTGTTCGTGACAGGCAGGCAGAGCTCCTATATTTTGTTCCCAGAAGCACCTATAGGACTTGTAGTGTGTTCGTGGAAGGCAGGCACTGGCAGCAAACAGAGCTCCTATATTTTGTTCCCAGAAGCACCTATAGGACTTGAAGTGTGTTAGTCCCATCACACAGAGCTATATTTTCTTCCCAGAAGCACCTATAGGACTTGTAGTGTGTTAGTCCCATCACACAGAGATCATATATTTTGTTCCCAGAAGCACCTATAGGACTTGAAGTGTGTTAGTCCCATCACACAGACCTATATTTTCTTCCCAGAAGCACCTATAGGACTTGTAGTGTGTTAGTCCCATCACACAGAGATCATATATTTTGTTCCCAGAGGCACCTATAGGACTTGAAGTGTGTTAGTCCCATCACACAGACCTATATTTTCTTCCCAGAAGCACCTATAGGACTTGAAGTGTGTTAGTCCCATCACCCAGAGATCATATATTTTGTTCCCAGAGGCACCTATAGGACTTGAAGTGTGTTAGTCCCATCACACAGACCTATATTTTCTTCCCAGAAGCACCTATAGGACTTGAAGTGTGTTAGTCCCATCACACAGAGATCATATATTTTGTTCCCAGAGGCACCTATAGGACTTGTAGTGTGTTAGTCCCATCACACAGAGATCATATATTTTGTTCCCAGAGGCACCTATAGGACTTGAAGTGTGTTAGTCCCATCACACAGACCTATATTTTCTTCCCAGAAGCACCTATAGGACTTGTAGTGTGTTAGTCCCATCACACAGAGATCATATATATTTGTTCCCAGAAGCACCTATAGGACTTGAAGTGTGTTAGTCCCATCACACAGACCTATATTTTCTTCCCAGAAGCACCTATAGGACTTGAAGTGTGTTAGTCCCATCACACAGAGATCATATATTTTGTTCCCAGAAGCACCTATAGGACTTGAAGTGTGTTAGTCCCATCACACAGACCTATATTTTCTTCCCAGAGGCACCTATAGGACTTGTAGTGTGTTAGTCCCATCACACAGAGATCATATATTTTGTTCCCAGAAGCACCTATAGGACTTGAAGTGTGTTAGTCCCATCACACAGACCTATATTTTCTTCCCAGAAGCACCTATAGGACTTGAAGTGTGTTAGTCCCATCACACAGAGCTATATTTTCTTCCCAGAAGCACCTATAGGACTTGAAGTGTGTTAGTCCCATCACACAGACCTATATTTTCTTCCCAGAAGCACCTATAGGACTTGAAGTGTGTTAGTCCCATCACACAGAGATCATATATTTTGTTCCCAGAGTGTTAAAGCTGGATTTCTAGCTTAGTTAAAATCATTATAGATATAAAAATGATAAAGTGAATAACGCAATTAAACCTTTGTCTGTATAAGTATATAAACGTACGATAACCGTGCGAACAGGATAAACAATTACAATTTATTTATATGTCCAGAAAAATAATAAAGAAACATTTTAGGTTACCCAATATAGTATAGAGATGCTATAAATGCCATGTTGCCAGTGTTTACAAAGATAGTTCCTAGGAGATATTTAAGGCCACATAATGGTTCACAACAGGTATACACTGATCAACAAGGTTATCAAAACATATTAAAAGTCCTAGGAGAAAGAGTAAAGATTAGAGATACAGAGAGAGGGGGGGGGGGGGAGAGAAAGAGAGAGTACATTACCCCGGCAGCTACATCTCCAAAATCATCAGGCAAAAAGAGCTCGTGTCCAGCTGTAGACTTATTTATATGCCAAAAAATGCCCCTTCCCCAGTCTCAATGTTCATTGGCTCCCGGGGGTCTTTGGGTCTAAAGGCAAAACCCCTGTCAGGTGGTCTCCAAGATCTATGAGTCATCAGTTCTACCTAGGTAAAAGGGAGGGACTGGTGACTCACAGATCCTGATAAGCAGGTATGACAATAGTATGTTAATGACCCCTGGGGAGAAGGAGCCACATCTATTGTAAGAGAACAAGAGATATTCAATTAACACCTGGGCACAGTCCATCTATGGAACCAATGTAAAAAAACCTAGCTTGCCTGTCATAAAAATATATATAAATATATATATACACATATGGGGCATGGCAATCCAATTCCATTTTAAATATTCAAACTCTCCACCACAGTTCCCCCTGAAGTTCATTCTTGAACTTAAGTAGTCCTTCAATGATTTTGTATCCACCCACAACAGCCCAGAAGTCCCAACCCTTCCCCACCACCATCACGGCCTCCTCTTCCTTCCTTTCTTGAACACGCCGGAACTCCTCAAGGTAGGAACAAATCCAGGTGCCCTTGAGGCTTCACATCTAAACCATGAGTGTCTGTACTGCAATGTTTCATCGCCCCTCTGCCTTGGAAGAGCGGAACTCCAACATTGATGGCGGGATCCTGGCATATCTAGTCCTGTAACTTGGTGAGACCGTGTAATGGTTTCTCTGCTTGGATCGGACCGCGAGACAGCACTTTTCAGCATGGTGAAGAACAGTTCAGGGTAGTCTTACTTGTCACATTTGTCTCAAGAGATGACTTGATTGTCTTCAGGTGGTGGTTGGGCGGGCCTCCAGACCGTTGTGCATGAATACATAAAACAAACAAAAAAAGGAGAATGTCAGTGTACAGATATTGGAGGAATGCCAGACAGGAGCAACGGTCATCAAGACTTAATACTTATAAGGGGTGCAATGGGGATGAGTAAAGTGGGCTCCCCACAGGGAACGGAGTCCAAGCAACAGACAGTATTATCCATGGCCCTTGATGGTAGGGATAGTCAACACTGCCTGTCATTGCAAGGTCCCGGGGTCCACCACACCTGCTCACGGGGCTCAGGTTAAAGCAGTAGGTAGACTAAGGGGGTAGCATTACATTAAGACATAAAAACACGGGATGTCCAGGGATACTTTTGGTTCAAAAATATGGTACACTACTGGCGGGCAGGGAAAATCCTTTTAAACAGATACATTATCTTGAGAAGATGGATGATGAAAACCCAGAGAAAAAATTAGAATGAAGCAAAAGCAACGGAAGAGAGGTGAGTAATGAAATTAATAATGGAAAGGGAAGGAAAAAAAACCTACAGATTTAATGCTACTCCAACCAAGACGGTTAAAGAGCATGGAATCTGGGTTAGACAAAAAAAACAAATATAATGGTTGGAAAAAAACTAAAAATAAATAAAAAAATAAAAATGAAAAATAAAAAATAGCACCAAAAAAAAATCATAATAAAAAAATCAAAAACAAAATATAGTTTCTAAGAAAAAAAATTCTCCCATACTAGCAATTAGCAGTATTTTTTCCCAGGTCAGGTACACAGATATTAATAATGAGGGGGAGGAAAAAAATAAAATAAAAAATGATCAAAACCTTTTTTTTGGAATTTAGGTAAAACCTGACCGCATATTATTACTATAAATTGAAAAGGCTTATCCCTAGAACAGCAAAGAACAAAAAGGAAAAATATAGTTCTAGGGTCCTCTTTTAAATGCACACAATCCCCTACGTTGGTCTCTAATAGTTACCCAAATTAGGACGGCAACAGGGTGGAGTTTACTAAAGCTGTGGCCCTAAGACTGTACCTGAATTAACTTTTTCCACTAAGAAACTCAACCTTAGAGATATCTGGATTGACCTCTTTTGATCTTGAGATCACCCAAATCGTCCACTTCACTCCTCCCATGTTCAACATTAGGACCGCTCTGGAACTCCTCCACCCCAATATGTCCAGCCAGCCCCTACCCTGACCACCACTAGGTGATCCCTAGAAACTCTTTTAATGTTACCTCAGCCAGCTCCATATCAGATAATTCCCAACAGCTATTATTTTGCACCACCCTCTTCTCCTTAGATCATAAACCCCTGAGTGGGGCCCTTCTATTCACGCCCTGCACAGACTGTTGTCATTATCAGATCCTGTTGCACAAACCACCCAACTACCAACTTTTTAACTCCTCCCCGAACCCCAACAGAAGTTTCAGTAGGTGTAAGGGGAGGTCAGGTTTTTCCATAAAAACCTTCCTTCAGGGGTGCTTGGGGTACAACCCGGGGTTCCTGCTATATCCATGCCAAGGGCAAGAGGAGATGTACAATAGACTCCCCCGAAGTAGTGTACCCTGCTGATTACCATTTAACCTGATGCTGAAAACAGTGCATCATTAGACATGTGATACCAGCCCCAGTACCCTGGTAACTTTGTTTAGGACCAGTTGGGACACTACCCCGGCCTCCATTAGACACGACCCCCTCCTGTGCCAGCATTGTTGCCTTTTCCCATAGCACAACACCTTCCTTTCTCCAGCACTCATTCGTACCAGTCATCTGAGGCTGTCCGGACTCAAACCATCAGAACAAGATGGACTGCAGGGTGTAACCCAGTAGAGTCTGTTAAAGGCTAGTACCCAGATTGACCGAGATATCTGCACAATGCTCCATCCCTGTCATTAGGGATGAGACCAGTGCAAGTTCGATTTTGATGATCCTGGAACTGAGTCATATACCAATCTATTATGATTCATAGGCAACCTGGATACTACCCTCACCTACCCAGTGCCCCCCCTCCAGCTCCAACGGCAGTCTCCATTAAACCTCTCTTTAACCTAAGTATGGGAAATAGTCTGAAAACCCGTATTGAAAACCACCTGCCAACAGGTACACTCGATTCTTTATAGAGGCTGCACACCTTCTCCCTCCTTTATCAATTCGGTAATCAGACCATGTTATCCTTCACCCATACAAAATTAACTGCCTATACTATTCAGACAGGACTCACATGAATGACAGGGGCATAGCATCACTGGGGCACTGGGCTTCCTGGCCTGCATGACACAGATTAACTGAGGAGAATACGACATGCCTATACATCCTGCACAACTTTTTCTCCAGACTCAACCAAAACTATACAATACGAGGCCAGACCTATACACTTTCAACTTGTATGCAATCCGGCAGGCCCTCGTACTTCACCTCTGCAGATAAATCTAAAGAAAATTAAAAAAAAAAATAATATAAAAATTGCATAATGTATATCCAGCTCGAGAAACTCCTGTTACCAAACACCACTGGCCAAAGGGCAAAGAAAAAAAATCCCTTGCAGCACTGAGACTGCTGAACAGTCGGGGGTACAATTCGAGCCAACCTGTGTACTTTGAAACCCCCCAGATATTAGCGACCGATATGCCACAGACACATTGGACAATTCATAACACATCGTCACGTAAATATAGTGACACTGGACAGGATGTGGGTTGAATCTTTACTTGGGGACAAAGGTTGCTTAAGGAACATTAACATACCTTAGCCTGAGGCAATGAGCAGAGCTGGAACAGCTAGGTAACTAATTACCATAACCGCAGGGGGGGTGAAACAGTCCTAAACAGTATTTTTTTCCCCCCACAAGTAATCAGTGGAGCACAGAAACTCGTTCTTTATACAGGTTGGATTAGAAAATACCACACCCACTTAGGTAGTCCAAAACACAGCTGAATGGGCTGACAAATAGGAGCACAAACCACATAATGGTGCTGAACCCAGGGAAAATAATAAAAAAATTGTCTACGATTTCCTTCTGGTTCTGCACGCCGTGAAACCCAATTATCATCTGAAAAACATCAATAAAATTTAGTAATAAACATTCAATTTTTCGCCTGAAAAAAATAATGGTTATATATCTGTAACAAGACATTAGCATATGAAACAAATATACATTTACATTACATAAACAGTGCACCTGATTTTATAATAGCAAAAATTGTTGAGCTCAACTTATTATTAATATGTATTTACTTAATACATATTAATACCACGTGGATTTTTGTTTTATGGTATACCAATAATTCCCCAAAAAAAAATATTCACCATGGTGAGGGAGAAAAAAATTAGCAACTCGCAATAAAACGTTTTTTCAATTTTTCAACAAATCATACTTCACCAGAAAATCTCTTGCCGAACTGTCTTCTGGAAAACAAACTGAGTTTAGTAAAGCACCTTTCAATTCATTATTACATATAGTTATCTTGGCTCGGGTAATTTGCATGTCAATACAGTTTGCTTTACACTCACTGACCTGGTCAGGAAGAAGGGGGGTCATTTGGGTTGGCTGTCAGCAGCTGCGACAACAGAAATCACAGGACACAAAATATATATGGCATATTCCACACACTCACACAATTAGCTGGGTCAAAGATGAACTCTAGACGTCACACATATTTCATATTTTCTATAATAAAAACGCCCACCTTCCAGGGATTTATCCTTGCAAAAACACCAGGAATGACACATTGTTGGTGACAACTGGATTAGTAGCATTATTGGTACATACCTTAGGTGTGGAGGCTGTTCCCCTGATCATCACCGCCACTACTCTGGGGATGTGGTTCTATTGGCCCTGTTTGTCCCTACTTCTCAGCATTTGGTGCGCTTTCTCCTTACCTCCCACCATAAAAATATTCACCTCATCAGTTCTATGCATTGATTCTACCATCCATGCGTTCCATGCATCTCTTTATTGTACCAACGGGCTTCCTAAGCTTTTGGTTTAAAAGTACCTTTTTTAGAATAAATTCTGTCAGTCCAGCAATCCCACTCTTGCATATTTCACAGTCCAAGGCCCATATTTATCTATCATTTCTTCCTTCGGGGTCAAGTGGTATGGTTCCCCACGGTTAGACACCCTCTTTCAAGCGATTCGATTACCCATCCTTTACGGACAATGGACCTTGAACTGATCCCCCAACCTCTTTAGAGGTTGCCTACTTCAGAGGTAGCGACCCTCTGGACAAGAAGTGGGTAGATAGGCCCCTCCCCTATCAACGTTGCTGCCTTTTTTTCACTACTTGCCAGAGCAATATTCTCTGCCCGGCTATAGTCCTTCAAAAAATTAGCCTAGAGATTTCCTGAACCAAATAATAGTCCAATCCCTTCCGTGGACTTTTCAGAAATATTCCAAAAACAAAAAGCTTATTACTTCTGTTATCTCAAGAATGTTTAGCACAAACTTGGATAATCTGGACCCTATGCGTATTATTACAGGAGGTAGTCAACTGATGCACACCTTTGCAATATGATTTATAGTAGTAACAACATCGCCAGTGTTTACAGATCTAATTACAAAACTTACGATTCACAGTTAGCAGTTTATAAAGAGAAAGATTCATACTAGGGCTGAAACAACTACTCGACCATAAAATCAATCGACTACTACCTTCACAATTGATCAATCGGCCCATAACACAATGGGATTAAAAGACAAAATGAGCCCTCTATTGTACAAAAAAAACAACAATCACAAATGTAAAATATAGCTTCCACAGTTCTACAGTAAAACTGAACCCCATACAGTAGTGACTATCTGCTCCCCAAATTACCCTCTTGAAATGTATCGATAAATTCCATTTAGAAATGTCTGTTTAGAGTCTTTACTAGTTTGTCACAACTCCTCATCCAATATGCCTAAATATCATACACCGCTGTCATCACTAGAGCTCCGTGGAGACTCAGAGTAGACCCAACCATGTGTCCTGTTCACTTTCTTAGCTAGTTGGAAAATACACTTTAAACATATAAATAAAGATACTTCTCTTCCTTGTTGTCTTGTTCATCAATCTTCTCTGTAACGTCCGAGTCACTTGTCACCTGTCACCTGTCACCTGTCACAAACTTGGCTAGAATTAGAGTGGTTAGTATCATTGGTTTGGAAAATTGTCACTCAGCCCATCCTCTTCCCCCCCTTTTCCTCATCTTTACAAAGTGGAGGAAAACATACAGGATTTAGAATGGTGCAGAGCCTCAGAAACTCCTTGGACCTGAAAAGATACTTATACACACAAGCTATTAATGTGTCATTCATAAACAATACAACATTCGTAAATTGTCAATGACATTCCTCATAACCGATAATACTTTTTTTTTTTTTTTTTTTACTAAAATACAACACCCACAACACGACTGTCGCGGTAGGTTCAGACTTATTCTTGTTACCACATAGAACATGACACAACTAAAACTTTAGACACACATTTTGATACAAATGTGGGGGAGATATTTCATAGTTCCTAAATCAAAATTTTTTATTAAAACCAACCAGATGGAATTCTGCCTTCACTCTTAGCAATAAAAAACTACATACAATGGGACAGACATGAGAACATCTCAGAATATTGTATGGACCAGCCACACCAAGTTCTGGAATGGGCATCTGGATTTTAAGCACAGTTCCTCCTCTGAGAATCACAAAAGCATGTACTACACATCCATCATCCCACTCATCATTACAGATTTCTGAAGCCACAACTGAACTACTTCCAAGATATTTTTTATTCTGGGGTCTACCACCAGACATCAAAAAAACCCTCCACAGCTTTAAGGGGTCTCATGTCCGGAGCCCCAAACCCAGATCTCATGTGTAAGGCAGCTGTCTGACTGGTTTGGGGCCTCATCCAGGGCACCCATGCACTAATCAGATCAGTACTGCTTAGCGACTCATTTTTACAGTACTGGCACCCAGCGTTTTCCGATTATTTTACACGGCCTACTAGTGTGCTAGCGTACTAATCCTCACATTTACTCTACTACCGGTTAAATGTGTTGTCAGACAAACTACAAAACACCATGAAATCCTCCACTATTCAAAACAAATATTATGGCTTCTCTCTGTACCTTGATATTACAATAATTTGAATGCCTCCCCAAAACAGTATTACAATATAAACCTTAATTTACTTTAAAAATCAAAAAGATTTTGTCCTACTTCAAAAGACCCCAGGCCCCTCCCATCAACTTCCTGTTGCACACCTGAACAGGAAGAGGGAGGGGGAGGGGGAGTCTTGAATAGCGTCATATTTTGTCTATCAAGACATTAGAAAAATCTATGGCTAGCATCAGCCAATAAAAATCCCCCTTGACTCATATATCCCCTGGGAAGTTAAACCACCAGTTTTAAAACCAGAATACCACACAACAGTGCAACAAAACTCCTGCAAAAAGACGGCTGAAAAAGGTCAATCAAAGCCCTTCCCTTCCACTGTAGGCCACAAACAATCAAAAGCCCCTCCCCTCCTGTGGATACATCAAAACTCATCAAACTGGTTAATTTAAATATCAATGAAGAGGAAAGAGGGAGGGAGGCTAGATTTTCAAGTGCAGGCTTAAACAATACAAGCCTAAAAAGGAACAATGCATTACCCATCTGAGACACTCCCATACACTTGCAAAGCTAGTTTCACTATACACAAACCCAGTCTAGATTCAAATGGAAATCAAAATTCAATACAGAAAACGCAAAAGCTTTACTTAAAAAAAAAATATAAAAAGTACAAAAATAGAGATCACTTAAAAAGGAGATGATGCCTGCACAGAACATGGCTACACACAAAGGAATCAGAGCTCTGGGATGATTCACAAGCTTAAAATGGCCGCCGTCTGCACCCTCATGGTGCTTACAAACAAATCGTAGGCCATCATAACAATGGGATTTTCCCGCCAAACAAAACTTCTTCGCTAGCTACACAAACTTCTCCCCACAAAATTACACATTTGAAATACCAAATGAACACTTACAAGCATTTCCCTCTATATACCACTAGAGACCTTGGGAGGCCTCAAACACAGGTTCTCCATCTCCACAAAGCCACCCACCTGAGACACCACATGAACACTTAAACCATAGACACATTTTAGGAACAGTTCCACTGAAAAGCATGTCATCTCACCGCACAATTGAGCCCGTACACTTAGGAACACACGCTATCCAATGAAACAACTCCAAAACCACAATATAACACGGCTCAAACATAAGTTCACATTCCATTCTGAAAGATCACAAGATACAGTAACAACCATTTTGCATTGTAAGCCTGGCTGCCCTTCCCCCAAGGCACATGGCTCAAACATGCAGTTACCAACTGCTCAGCCAGCCACATTGTAAGTTGCAACTAAAGCCACATTCGCACGTACAATTTATTTCATATATACCCATTATTCAAAATCAGTCTCATCACAGTATTATTGCAGACAAAAGGTAAACAGTAAAGTTCTGATAAGTTTTTTTAGTCTGGGTATTCACATGGGAGACACAAACCCAGCTTTGTCTTCCATACAAGAAATCGCATTCACCCCAAACATTAAACTTCCTCACACGGGGCACCATCTGTTAAAGCTGGATTTCTAGCTTAGTTAAAATCATTATAGATATAAAAATGATAAAGTGAATAACGCAATTAAACCTTTGTCTGTATAAGTATATAAACGTACGATAACCGTGCGAACAGGATAAACAATTACAATTTATTTATATGTCCAGAAAAATAATAAAGAAACATTTTAGGTTACCCAATATAGTATAGGGATGCTATAAATGCCATGTTGCCAGTGTTTACAAAGATAGTTCCTAGGAGATATTTAAGGCCACATAATGGTTCACAACAGGTATACACTGATCAACAAGGTTATCAAAACATATTAAAAGTCCTAGGAGAAAGAGTAAAGATTAGAGATACAGAGAGAGGGGGGGGGGGGAGAGAAAGAGAGAGTACATTACCCCGGCAGCTACATCTCCAAAATCATCAGGCAAAAAGAGCTCGTGTCCAGCTGTAGACTTATTTATATGCCAAAAAATGCCCCTTCCCCAGTCTCAATGTTCATTGGCTCCCGGGGGTCTTTGGGTCTAAAGGCAAAACCCCTGTCAGGTGGTCTCCAAGATCTATGAGTCATCAGTTCTACCTAGGTAAAAGGGAGGGACTGGTGACTCACAGATCCTGATAAGCAGGTATGACAATAGTATGTTAATGACCCCTGGGGAGAAGGAGCCACATCTATTGTAAGAGAACAAGAGATATTCAATTAACACCTGGGCACAGTCCATCTATGGAACCAATGTAAAAAAACCTAGCTTGCCTGTCATAAAAATATATATAAATATATATATACACATATGGGGCATGGCAATCCAATTCCATTTTAAATATTCAAACTCTCCACCACAAGAGGCACCTATAGGACTTGTAGTGTGTTAGTCCCATCACACAGAGATCATATATTTTGTTCCCAGAGGCACCTATAGGACTTGAAGTGTGTTAGTCCCATCACACAGACCTATATTTTCTTCCCAGAAGCACCTATAGGACTTGTAGTGTGTTAGTCCCATCACACAGAGATCATATATTTTGTTCCCAGAAGCACCTATAGGACTTGAAGTGTGTTAGTCCCATCACACAGACCTATATTTTCTTCCCAGAAGCACCTATAGGACTTGAAGTGTGTTAGTCCCATCACACAGAGATCATATATTTTGTTCCCAGAAGCACCTATAGGACTTGAAGTGTGTTAGTCCCATCACACAGACCTATATTTTCTTCCCAGAAGCACCTATAGGACTTGAAGTGTGTTAGTCCCATCACACAGAGATCATATATTTTGTTCCCAGAAGCACCTATAGGACTTGAAGTGTGTTAGTCCCATCACACAGAGCTATATTTTCTTCCCAGAAGCACCTATAGGACTTGTAGTGTGTTAGTCCCATCACACAGAGATCATATATTTTGTTCCCAGAAGCACCTATAGGACTTGAAGTGTGTTAGTCCCATCACACAGACCTATATTTTCTTCCCAGAAGCACCTATAGGACTTGAAGTGTGTTAGTCCCATCACACAGAGCTATATTTTTCTTCCCAGAAGCACCTATAGGACTTGTAGTGTGTTAGTCCCATCACACAGAGATCATATATTTTGTTCCCAGAGGCACCTATAGGACTTGAAGTGTGTTAGTCCCATCACACAGACCTATATTTTCTTCCCAGAAGTAGGGATGGGCCCGGTGCTCGATGCGAACCCACGTTCGCATCGAGCACCGGGCGTTCGCTCGCTCGGCGAGCCCAGAACTATTTTGGCCGCTCGCATCACGTTCGGGTGTTGCGGGCGGCCCCGCAATGCATTGCGGCCGGCGCGGCCGGCGCAGTGCATTGCTGGCTGATGATTGGCCAAGCATGCACTGTGACCCCGCATGCTTGGCCAATCACAGCCCCGGAAACTCGAAGAGCCATAATTGGCTACAGGCAGGACGCCTGTAGCCAATTACAGCTCAGGGGCTGTAGTACACGCCCCCCCCTATAAAAGGCAGCCACGCCGTCTGCGCCGGTCACATGCTGTTCCGGCGCAGATTGAGCAGGCTGATTCTGTGACACTCTGCTCGATTTAGTTAGGTAGAGAGATTCACTTACAGAAATTGAGTTAGATAGATTCAGTTACAAAGATTGATTGAGAAAGAGGGGCTTGTAGTGTGTTCGTGGCAGGCAGGCAGAGCTCCTATATTTTGTTACCAGAAGCACCTATAGGACTTGTAGTGTGTTCGTGGCAGGCAGGCAGAGCTCCTATATTTTGTTACCAGAAGCACCTATAGGACTTGTAGTGTGTTCGTGGCAGGCAGGCAGAGCTCCTATATTTTGTTACCAGAAGCACCTATAGGACTTGTAGTGTGTTCGTGGCAGGCAGGCAGAGCTTCTATATTTTGTTACCAGAAGCACCTATAGGACTTGTAGTGTGTTCGTGGCAGGCAGGCAGAGCTCCTATATTTTGTTCCCAGAAGCACCTATAGGACTTGTAGTGTGTTCGTGGCAGGCAGGCAGAGCTCCTATATTTTGTTCCCAGAAGCACCTATAGGACTTGTAGTGTGTTAGTCCCATCACACACACAGAGCTATATTTTGTTCCCAGAAGCACCTATAGGACTTGAAGTGTGTTAGTCCCATCACACACACAGAGCTATATTTTGTTCCCAGAAGCACCTATAGGACTTGAAGTGTGTTAGTCCCATCACACACACAGAGCTATATTTTGTTCCCAGAAGCACCTATAGGACTTGAAGTGTGTTAGTCCCATCACACACACAGAGCTATATTTTGTTCCCAGAAGAACATATAGGACTTGAAGTGTGTTAGTCCCATCACACACACAGAGCTATATTTTCTTCCCAGAAGCACCTATAGGACTTGAAGTGTGTTAGTCCCATCACACACACAGAGCTATATTTTGTTCCCAGAGGCACCTATAGGACTTGAAGTGTGTTAGTCCCATTACACACACAGAGCTATATTTTCTTCCCAGAAGCACCTATAGGACTTGAAGTGTGTTAGTCCCATCACACACACAGAGCTATATTTTGTTCCCAGAAGCACCTATAGGACTTGAAGTGTGTTAGTCCCATCACACACACAGAGCTATATTTTGTTCCCAGAAGCACCTATAGGACTTGAAGTGTGTTAGTCCCATCACACACACAGAGCTATATTTTGTTCCCAGAAGCACCTATAGGACTTGAAGTGTGTTAGTCCCATCACACACACAGAGCTATATTTTGTTCCCAGAAGCACCTATAGGACTTGAAGTGTGTTAGTCCCATCACACACACAGAGCTATATTTTCTTCCCAGAAGCACCTATAGGACTTGAAGTGTGTTAGTCCCATCACACACACAGAGCTATATTTTCTTCCCAGAAGCACCTATAGGACTTGAAGTGTGTTAGTCCCATCACACACACAGAGCTATATTTTGTTCCCAGAGGCACCTATAGGACTTGAAGTGTGTTAGTCCCATTACACACACAGAGCTATATTTTCTTCCCAGAAGCACCTATAGGACTTGAAGTGTGTTAGTCTCATCACACACACAGAGCTATATTTTGTTCCCAGAAGCACCTATAGGACTTGAAGTGTGTTAGTCCCATCACACACACAGAGCTATATTTTGTTCCCAGAAGCACCTATAGGACTTGAAGTGTGTTAGTCCCATCACACACACAGAGCTATATTTTGTTCCCAGAAGAACCTATAGGACTTGAAGTGTGTTAGTCCCATCACACACACAGAGCTATATTTTGTTCCCAGAAGCACCTATAGGACTTGAAGTGTGTTAGTCCCATCACACACACAGAGCTATATTTTGTTCCCAGAAGCACCTATAGGACTTGAAGTGTGTTAGTCCCATCACACACACAGAGCTATATTTTGTTCCCAGAAGCACCTATAGGACTTGAAGTGTGTTAGTCCCATCACACACACAGAGCTATATTTTGTTCCCAGAAGCACCTATAGGACTTGAAGTGTGTTAGTCCCATCACACACACAGAGCTATATTTTCTTCCCAGAAGCACCTATAGGACTTGAAGTGTGTTAGTCCCATCACACACACAGAGCTATATTTTCTTCCCAGAAGCACCTATAGGACTTGAAGTGTGTTAGTCCCATCACACACACAGAGCTATATTTTGTTCCCAGAGGCACCTATAGGACTTGAAGTGTGTTAGTCCCATTACACACACAGAGCTATATTTTCTTCCCAGAAGCACCTATAGGACTTGAAGTGTGTTAGTCCCATCACACACACAGAGCTATATTTTGTTCCCAGAAGCACCTATAGGACTTGAAGTGTGTTAGTCCCATCACACACACAGAGCTATATTTTGTTCCCAGAAGCACCTATAGGACTTGAAGTGTGTTAGTCCCATCACACACACAGAGCTATATTTTGTTCCCAGAAGAACCTATAGGACTTGAAGTGTGTTAGTCCCATTACACACACAGAGCTATATTTTCTTCCCAGAAGCACCTATAGGACTTGAAGTGTGTTAGTCCCATCACACACACAGAGCTATATTTTGTTCCCAGAAGCACCTATAGGACTTGAAGTGTGTTAGTCCCATCACACACACAGAGCTATATTTTGTTCCCAGAAGCACCTATAGGACTTGAAGTGTGTTAGTCCCATCACACACACAGAGCTATATTTTCTTCCCAGAAGCACCTATAGGACTTGAAGTGTGTTAGTCCCATCACACACACAGAGCTATATTTTGTTCCCAGAAGCACCTATAGGACTTGAAGTGTGTTAGTCCCATCACACACACAGAGCTATATTTTGTTCCAGAAGAACCTATAGGACTTGAAGTGTGTTAGTCCCATTACACACACAGAGCTATATTTTGTTCCCAGAAGCACCTATAGGACTTGAAGTGTGTTAGTCCCATCACACACACAGAGCTATATTTTGTTCCCAGAGGCACCTATAGGACTTGAAGTGTGTTAGTCCCATCACACACACAGAGCTATATTTTGTTCCCAGAGGCACCTATAGGACTTGAAGTGTGTTAGTCCCATTACACACACAGAGCTATATTTTCTTCCCAGAAGCACCTATAGGACTTGAAGTGTGTTAGTCCCATCACACACACAGAGCTATATTTTGTTCCCAGAAGCACCTATAGGACTTGAAGTGTGTTAGTCCCATCACACACACAGAGCTATATTTTGTTCCCAGAAGAACCTATAGGACTTGAAGTGTGTTAGTCCCATCACACACACAGAGCTATATTTTGTTCCCAGAAGCACCTATAGGACTTGAAGTGTGTTAGTCCCATCACACACACAGAGCTATATTTTGTTCCCAGAGGCACCTATAGGACTTGAAGTGTGTTAGTCCCATTACACACACAGAGCTATATTTTCTTCCCAGAAGCACCTATAGGACTTGAAGTGTGTTAGTCCCATCACACACACAGAGCTATATTTTGTTCCCAGAAGCATCTATAGGACTTGAAGTGTGTTAGTCCCATCACACACACAGAGCTATATTTTGTTCCCAGAAGCACCTATAGGACTTGAAGTGTGTTAGTCCCATCACACACACAGAGCTATATTTTGTTCCAGAAGCACCTATAGGACTTGAAGTGTGTTAGTCCCATCACACACACAGAGCTATATTTTGTTCCCAGAAGAACCTATAGGACTTGAAGTGTGTTAGTCCCATCACACACACAGAGCTATATTTTGTTCCCAGAAGCACCTATAGGACTTGAAGTGTGTTAGTCCCATCACACACACAGAGCTATATTTTGTTACCAGAGGCACCTATAGGACTTGAAGTGTGTTAGTCCCATCACACACACAGAGCTATATTTTGTTCCCAGAGGCACCTATAGGACTTGAAGTGTGTTAGTCCCATTACACACACAGAGCTATATTTTCTTCCCAGAAGCACCTATAGGACTTGAAGTGTGTTAGTCCATCACACACACAGAGCTATATTTTGTTCCCAGAAGCACCTATAGGACTTGAAGTGTGTTAGTCCCATCACACACACAGAGCTATATTTTGTTCCCAGAAGAACCTATAGGACTTGAAGTGTGTTAGTCCCATCACACACACAGAGCTATATTTTGTTCCCAGAAGCACCTATAGGACTTGAAGTGTGTTAGTCCCATCACACACACAGAGCTATATTTTGTTCCCAGAGGCACCTATAGGACTTGAAGTGTGTTAGTCCCATCACACACACAGAGCTATATTTTGTTCCCAGAAGAACCTATAGGACTTGAAGTGTGTTAGTCCCATCACACACACAGAGCTATATTTTGTTCCCAGAAGCACCTATAGGACTTGAAGTGTGTTAGTCCCATCACACACACAGAGCTATATTTTGTTCCCAGAGGCACCTATAGGACTTGAAGTGTGTTAGTCCCATTACACACACAGAGCTATATTTTCTTCCCAGAAGCACCCATAGGACTTGAAGTGTGTTAGTCCCATCACACAGAGATCCTATATTTTGTTCCCAGAAGCACCTATAGGACTTGAAGTGTGTTAGTCCCATCACACAGAGATCATATATTTTGTTCCCAGAAGCAACTATAGGACTTGAAGTGTGTTAGTCCCATCACACAGACCTTTATTTTCTTCCAGAAGCACCTATAGGACTTGAAGTGTGTTAGTCCCATCACACAGAGCTCCTCTATTTTCTTTGCAGAAGCACCCATAGGACTTCTAGTGTGTTAGTGGCATCACACAGAGCTCCTATATATTCTTCTCAGCAGCACCCACAGGACTTCTAGTGTGTTAGTGGCATCACACAGAGCTCCTCTATTTTCTTTGCAGAAGCACCCACAGGACTTCTAGTGTGTTAGTGGCATCACACAGAGCTCCTCTATTTTCTTTGCAGAAGCACCCATAGGACTTCTAGTGTGTTAGTGGCATCACACAGAGCTCCTATATATTCTTCTCAGCAGCACCCACAGGACTTCTAGTGTGTTAGTGGCATCACACAGAGCTCCTCTATTTTCTTTGCATAAGCACCCACAGGACTTCTAGTGTGTTAGTGGCATCACACAGAGCTCCTCTATTTTCTTTGCAGAAGCACCCACAGGACTTCTAGTGTGTTAGTGGCATCACACAGAGCTCCTCTATTTTCTTTGCAGAAGCACCCACAGGACTTCTAGTGTGTTAGTGGCATCACACAGAGCTCCTCTATTTTCTTTGCATAAGCACCCACAGGACTTCTAGTGTGTTAGTGGCATCACACAGAGCTCCTCTATTTTTTTTGCAGAAGCATCCACAGGACTTCTAGTGTGTTAGTGGCATCACACAGAGCTCCTCTATTTTCTTTGCAGAAGCACCCACAGGACTTCTAGTGTGTTAGTGGCATCACACAGAGCTCCTCTATTTTCTTTGCAGAAGCACCCACAGGACTTCTAGTGTGTTAGTGGCATCACACTGAGCTCCTCTATTTTCTTTGCAGAAGCACCCACAGGACTTCTAGTGTGTTAGTGGCATCACACAGAGCTCCTCTATTTTCTTTGCATAAGCACCCACAGGACTTCTAGTGTGTTAGTGGCATCACACAGAGCTCCTCTATTTTCTTTGCATAAGCACCCACAGGACTTCTAGTGTGTTTAGTGGCATCACACAGAGCTCCTCTATTTTTTTTTTTTGCAGAAGCATCCACAGGACTTCTAGTGTGTTAGTGGCATCACACAGAGCTCCTCTATTTTCTTTGCAGAAGCACCCACAGGACTTCTAGTGTGTTAGTGGCATCACACAGAGCTCCTCTATTTTCTTTGCAGAAGCACCCACAGGACTTCTAGTGTGTTAGTGGCATCACACAGAGCTCCTCTATTTTCTTTGCAGAAGCACCCACAGGACTTCTAGTGTGTTAGTGGCATCACACAGAGCTCCTCTATTTTCTTTGCATAAGCACCCACAGGACTTCTAGTGTGTTAGTGGCATCACACAGAGCTCCTCTATTTTCTTTGCAGAAGCACCCATAGGACTTCTAGTGTGTTAGTGGCATCACACAGAGCTCCTATATATTCTTCTCAGCAGCACCCACAGGACTTCTAGTGTGTTAGTGGCATCACACAGAGCTCCTCTATTTTCTTTGCAGAAGCACCCATAGGACTTCTAGTGTGTTAGTGGCATCACACAGAGCTCCTATATTTTCTTCTCAGCAGCACCCACAGGACTACCGACTACAATGGCTGGAAGACCGCCAAGGGGAGGCAGAGCGTGCAGAGCCAAGAACACAGGGCAGGCAGGCTCTGTTTCTAGTGGACGTGGCCGTGGACGTGGACGTGGTCGTGCATCGTCAACAGCACGTGGCCATGGGACACGCGCGTCTTTGTTTTTTCGGCAGCTGGACATGTGGAGCCGCATCATGCTGAAGGCTTGGTAGAATGGATGACCAAGCCCTCCTCATCCTCCTCATCCTCTCTCACCCAGGCTCAGGGTACTGACAGAGCATCATCAGCCACCCCTTCCCTAGACCCACCATGTCCTCCTGAGGAGTCCCCCGAACTCTTTGAGCACAGTGTTGGGTACATGCTCCAGGAGGATGCCCAACGATTCGAAGGCTCGGATGACGATACCCAGCTTGAGGAATCTGGCAGTACTGTTCCACCAGCTGCAGCTTACTGCCAGGTTTGCTCTAGTGGTGAAGAGGGAGGGGATGATGAGGTCACTGACTCCACGTGGGTGCCTCAAGGGAGAGAGGATGAGGAGGAGGACGAGGAGGAGGAGGATGCGGCGTCACATGTCCAACGAGGCAGGATGCCCCCTGGAGGCCAGGTAGAGGCCAGCACAGCAACTGTACAACACCGCAGAGCTCCGCCTGTGCAGGGCGCTGCCTCTGCACGTTATCAGAAAAGTTCTTTGGTGTGGGCCTTTTTTGAGACGAGTGCAGCAGATCGCACCACTGCTATTTGCAATATTTGTCTCAAGCGTATCTCGCGTGGCCAAAACATCAGCCGCTTGGGCACGACAAGCATGACCAGACATATGGCGACCTGCCATGCAGCTCGTTGGCAGGCACACATAAAAGACCCACACCAAAGAACTAAGCGGACCTCTCCTTGCTCCTCCTCAGCTGGGATCTCCATCCCCACTACACCTTCAGTCCTCTCTGAAAGCTGCTCTGAGAGGACTGAAGGTGTAGAATTCGGTGTGTCACAACCAAGTACTTGCAGTACACCGACGTCCGATTGCAGCAGGCAAATTTCCCTGCCCCAGCTGCTGGACCGTAGAAAGAAGTACACTCCCAGCCATCCACATGCCCAGCGGTTGAATGCTAGCCTTGCTAAATTGCAAGCACTTCAACTGCTGCGTTTTCAGTTGGTAGACTCGGCCCCCTTCCGTGAGTTTGTTCAATGTGCGGTTCCTCAGTGGCAGGTTCCCAAACGCCACTTTTTCTCGCGGAAGGCGATTCCGTCTCTCTACCGGCATGTGGAGGGCAATGTCCATGCCTCGCTGGACAGGGCGGTCAGCGGTAAGGTGCATATTACCGCTGACTCATGGTCCAGCAGGCATGGACAGGGACGGTACCTTTCTTTCACGGCCCATTGGGTCACTCTATTGGCAGCTGGGAGGGATGCAGGACAAGGTGCAGTAGTGTTGGAGGTTGTTCCGCCACCACGCCTCCAAAACGCGACTACTGCTACTGGTTGTGACACACCTCTCTCCTCCACCCCCTCCTCTTCTTCTTCCTCCAGTGCTCTGTCCTTGGAACCAGCGGTGCTCCGTAGGTGTACAAGGGGCTACGCAAGTACGCAGGCAAAAAGATGCCATGCCGTGCTTGCGCTGGTGTGTTTGGGGGACAGGAGCCACACTGGGCCAGAGGTTCTGGCAGCTCTGCAGGGGCAGGCCGAGAGGTGGTTGACGCCACGTCAGCTTAAGCCAGGAATGGTCGTTTCTGACAATGGCACCAACCTCCTCTCCGCCCTGCGACAGGGGCAGCTCACCCATGTGCCCTGCATGGCTCACGTCCTCAACCTGGTGGTGCAGCGGTTCTTGGGCAGGTTCCCAGGCTTACAGGATGTCCTGAGGCAGGCCAGGAAAGTCTGTGTGCATTTCCGCCGATCTTATAATGCCAGTGCTCGGCTGACTGAGCTGCAAAAGGAGCTGAACCTGCCCAAGAACCGCCTAATATGTGACATGCCCACCAGGTGGAACTCAACGTTGGCCATGCTGCAGCGGCTGCACACGCAGCAGAGGGCCATCAATGAGTACCTTTGCGACTACGGCACCAGGACAGGGTCAGGGGAGCTTGTTTTTTTTTCCCCACGTCAGTGGAGCATGATCAGGGATGCATGCACTGTCCTCTCACCATTTGAGGAGGCCACGAGGATGGTGAGCAGTGACAGTGCATGCATCAGTGACACTGTCCCTCTTGTCCACCTGTTGGAGCATACGCTGCGTGGGATAATGGACAGGGCACTTGAGGCAGAACAGAGGCAGGAAGAGGAGGACTTCCTTGCCTCTCAAGGCCCCCTTTATCCGGACAGTGTTCCTTCTGTCCCACCCATCACACAGGAAGAGGATGAGGAGGAGGAGGAGGAGGAGGAGGATTGTGTGAGCATGGAGGTGGAGCCTGGCACTCAGCATCAGCAGCAGCAGTCTTTTAGGGATGATGTACAGTCCCAACAAACCAGTGGACTTGTACGTGGCTGGGAGGAGGTGGCTGGCGATCATGTCATCCTCAGTGACCCAGAAGACTCCGGACCGAATGCCTCAGCTAACCTACGCTGCATGGCCTCCCTGATCCTGCAAAGCCTGCGGAAGGATCCTCGTGTTCTTCGGATCAAGGAGAGGGACCATTACTGGCTGGCCACTCTCCTTGATCCGCGGTACAAGGGTAAGGTTGCGGACCTTATCTTGCCATCGCAGAGGGAGCAGAGGATGAGACATCTCAGGGAGGCCTTGCAGAAAGGTCTGTGCAACGCGTTCCCAGAAACTGGGAGGCTACAAACTCCTGGTCCTGGGCGACGAGTTGCTGAGGCTTCGGTCAGTGGCAGAAGGAGCGGTGGGGAAGGTGGACGTCTGACCGATGCGTTCAGACAATTTTTTAGTCCGCAGCCCCAAGGTATGATCGGTTCCAGCAACCATCGCCAGCGTCTGATATACATGGTGCAGGAATACCTTGGGGCAAGGTCAGACTTGGACACCTTTCCCACCGAAAATCCTCTGGCTTACTGGGTCCTGAGGATGGATCACTGGCCAGAGCTTGCACAGTATGCAATTGAGCTACTGGCCTGTCCTGCCTCCAGCGTTCTTTCCGAACGCACATTCAGTGCTGCTGGAGGATTTGTGACTGATCATAGGGTGCGCCTGTCCACCGCCTCGGTTGATCGACTGACATTCATCAAAATGAATCAGTCTTGGATCACCACCAGCTACCAGGCACCTGAGGCGGATATAACCGAATAATTTTTAATGTCACATCCCTTCAAGACTGCCTATGCTGATGCTGAGTGACTGTCCTCTTATGTTCACTGACTATCCTCTTCCTCCTCCTCAATGATCCATGCCACCACACCAGTGCCTAAGGCACAATTTTTCAGCCCTGTTTAACAGGGGCGTGTACTTCCAATTTTTAAAAAAAAATGCTTCGCAACACGTGTGACTGCTGTGCTCCAAGTACAGTCTCTGTGAGGGGTTGCAGTGTTGTGGCACCAGCACCAGTGTCTAAGGCACAATTTTTCAGCCCCTGTTTAACAGGGGCGGGTACTTCCAATTTTTTTTAAAAATGCTTCGCAACACGTGTGACTGCTGTGCTCCAAGTACAGTATCTGTGAGGGCCGGGTTGCAGTGTTGTGGCACCAGCACCAGTGCCTAAGGCACAATTTTTCAGCCCCTGTTTAACAGGGGCGGGTACTTACAATTTTTTAAAAAATGCTTCGCAACACGTGTGACTGCTGTGCTCCAAGTACAGTATCTGTGAGGGCCGGGTTGCAGTGTTGTGGCACCAGCACCAGTGCCTAAGGCACAATTTTTCAGCCCCTGTTTAACAGGGGCGGGTACTTCCAATTTTTTAAAAAAAATGCTTCGCAACACGTGTGACTGCTGTGCTCCAAGTACAGTATCTGTGAGGGCCGGGTTGCAGTGTTGTGGCACCAGCACCAGTGCCTAAGGCACAATTTTTCAGCCCCTGTTTAACAGGGGCGGGTACTTACAATTTTTTAAAAAAATGCTTCGCAACACGTGTGACTGCTGTGCTCCAAGTACAGTCTCTGTGAGGGGTTGCAGTGTTGTGGCACCAGCACCAGTGCCTAAGGCACAATTTTTCAGCCCCTGTTTAACAGGGGCGGGTAATTACAAATCTTGATCTAATAGTTCACAGCAGGGCCCATTCCTGCGCCCACCAAGAGTAACTATGAGGGCCTACAGTCTTGTGGCAACACCGTCCACCACCACCGCCAAAGGCCCAATTTTTCTGCCCTGTTCATCAGGTGCTTGCAATTACAAATCTTGATCTAATAACTCACAGCAGGGCCCATTCCTGCGCCCACCAAGAGTAACTATGAGGGCCTACAGTCTTGTGGCAACACCGTCCACCACCACCGCCAAAGGCCCAATTTTTCTGCCCTGTTCATCAGGTGCTTGCAATTACAAATCTTGATCTAATAACTCACAGCAGGGCCCATTCCTGCGCCCACCAAGAGTAACTGTGAGAGCTTACAGTCTTGTGGCAACACCGTCCACCACCACCCCCAATTTTTCTGCCCTGTTCAACAGGTGCATGCAATTACAAATCTTGATCTATTAACTCATAGCAGGGCCCATTCCTGTGCCCACCAGTCTTGTGGCTACACCAACATCTAATAGGGCAAATTTCTGCAGAGTATATACGCCAGGCCCCTACTTTCAAACATCCAACTTACAAACGACTCCTACTTGCAAATGGAAAGAGAAAACAGGAAGTGAGAGGAAATCTACCCCTAGGAAGGGAAATTCTATCCTGTTAGATTTAATTTGGGAAAAAGGTATCTCCTCTCTACTGATACTTTATCACCAATCCTTGTTTCAATTAAAACCCCACTTTTCCAAAAACATTTGTCATTGGGACGGAAAGTGAGGTGACATGTTCTGAACAGATGTGCAAAGACAGCAAATGTTACAGGGGTGATAACCCCTCCCTATGTTCTCCAAAAAGCTTAAAAATAGATTTTTTTGGGATGGAGCTACACTTCATAATGTACCTGTTCAGATTCTACTTAAGAACAAACCTAAAGCCGCAAGTGGTTTTAAATGGCTTCTTTTTTTCCTTTACAAATGTCATTTTGTGCAAGGACAGTTCTAAACACGGGAAACACATGCCACTTCACAGGCATACTTTAGACACCCCCCAGGTACCATATTTAAAGGAAAATTTCACTTTTTTTTTTTCACTTTATGCATCATTAAAATGACTGCTCCCGAAAAAACGTTAGTTTTTAAAAGTTCTTTTTGCATTGATATATGTCCCTGGGGCAGGACCCGGGTCCCCAAACCTGTTTTATGACATTAACATGCATATTGGCCGTTGTAATTAGCACTTTTGATTTCGAACGTTCGCGTCCATTATAACGTATAGGGTTCGAAAATTCGCGCGAACTTTCGGTCCGTTCGAAGGTTCTGGTTCGAACCGAACCCGGGGTGTTCGGCTCATCCCTACCCAGAAGCACCTATAGGACTTGAAGTGTGTTAGTCCCATCACACAGAGATCATATATTTTGTTCCCAGAAGCACCTATAGGACTTGAAGTGTGTTAGTCCCATCACACAGAGCTATATTTTCTTCCCAGAAGCACCTATAGGACTTGAAGTGTGTTAGTCCCATCACACAGAGATCCTATATTTTGTTCCCAGAGGCACCTATAGGACTTGAAGTGTGTTAGTCCCATCACACAGACCTACATTTTCTTCCCAGAAGCACCTATAGGACTTGAAGTGTGTTAGTCCCATCACACAGAGATCATATATTTTGTTCCCAGAAGCACCTATAGGACTTGAAGTGTGTTAGTCCCATCACACAGACCTATATTTTCTTCCCAGAAGCACCCATAGGACTTGAAGTGTGTTAGTCCCATCACACAGAGATCATATATTTTGTTCCCAGAAGCACCTATAGGACTTGAAGTGTGTTAGTCCCATCACACAGAGATCCTATATTTTGTTCCAGAAGCACCCATAGGACTTGAAGTGTGTTAGTCCCATCACACAGAGCTATATTTTGTTCCCAGAAGCACCTATAGGACTTAAAGTGTGTTAGTCCCATCACACAGAGATCCTCTATTTTCTTTGCAGAAGCACCCATAGGACTTTTAGTGTGTTAGTGGCATCACACAGAGCTCCTATATTTTCTTCTCAGCAGCACCCACAGGACTTCTAGTGTGTTAGTGGCATCACACAGAGCTCCTATATTTTCTTTGCAGAAGCACCCATAGGACTTCTAGTGTGTTAGTGGCATCACACAGAGCTCCTATATATTCTTCTCAGCAGCACCCACAGGACTACCGACTACAATGGCTGGAAGACCGCCAAGGGGAGGCAGAGCGTGCAGAGCCAAGAACACAGGGCAGGCAGGCTCTGTTTCTAGTGGACGTGGCCGTGGCCGTGGACGTGGTCGTGCATCGTCATCAGCACGTGGCCATGGGACACGCGCGTCTTTGTTTTCGGCAGCTGGACATGTGGAGCCGCATCATGCTGAAGGCTTGGTAGAATGGATGACCAAGCCCTCCTCATCCTCCTCATCCTCTCTCACCCAGGCTCAGGGTACTGGCAGAGCAGCTGCCAACGCGTACTCAATGGCATCATCAGCCACCCCTTCCCTAGACCCACCATGTCCTCCTGAGGAGTCCCCCGAACTCTTTGAGCACAGTGTTGGGTACATGCTCCAGGAGGATGCCCAACGATTCGAAGGCTCGGATGATGATACCCAGCTTGAGGAATCTGGCAGTACTGTTCCACCAGCTGCAGCTTACTGCCAGGTTTGCTCTAGTGGTGAAGAGGGAGGGGATGATGAGGTCACTGACTCCACGTGGGTGCCTGAAGGGAGAGAGGATGAGGAGGAGGACGAGGAGGAGGAGGATGCGGCGTCACATGTCCAACGAGGCAGGATGCCCCCTGGAGGCCAGGTAGAGGCCAGCACAGCAACTGTACAACACCGCAGAGCTCCGCCTGTGCAGGGCGCTGCCTCTGCACGTTATCAGAAAAGTTCTTTGGTGTGGGCCTTTTTTGAAACGAGTGCATCAGATCGCACCACTGCTATTTGCAATATTTGTCTCAAGCGTATCTCGCGTGGCCAAAACATCAGCCGCTTGGGCACCACAAGCATGACCAGACATATGTCGACCTGCCATGCAGCTCGTTGGCAGGCACACATAAAAGACCCACACCAAAGAACTAAGCGGACCTCTCCTTGCTCCTCATCAGCTGGGATCTCCATCCCCACTACACCTTCAGTCCTCTCTGAAAGCTGCTCTGAGAGGACTGAAGGTGTAGAATTAGGTGTGTCACAACCAAGTACTTGCAGTACACCGACGTCCGATTGCAGCAGGCAAATTTCCCTGCCCCAGCTGCTGGACCGTAGAAAGAAGTACACTCCCAGCCATCCACATGCCCAGCGGTTGAATGCTAGCTTGGCTAAATTGCTAGCACTTCAACTGCTGCCTTTTCAGTTGGTAGACTCGGCCCCTTCCGTGAGTTTGTTCAATGTGCGGTTCCTCAGTGGCAGGTTCCCAAACGCCACTTTTTCTCACGGAAGGTGATTCCGTCTCTCTACCGGCATGTGGAAGGCAATGTCCATGCCTCGCTGGACAGGGCGGTCAGCGGTAAGGTGCATATTACCGCTGACTCATGGTCCAGCAGGCATGGACAGGGACGGTACCTTTCTTTCACGGCCCATTGGGTCACTCTATTGGCAGCTGGGAGGGATGCAGGACAAGGTGCAGTAGTGTTGGAGGTTGTTCCACCACCACGCCTCCAAAACGCTACTACTGCTACTGGTTGTGACACACCTCTCTCCTCCACCCCCTCCTCTTCTTCTTCCTTCAGTGCTCTGTCCTTGGAACCAGCGGTGCTCCGTAGGCGTACAAGGGGCTACGCAAGTACGCAGGCAAAAAGATGCCATGCCGTGCTTGCGCTGGTGTGTTTGGGGGACAGGAGCCACACTGGGCCAGAGGTTCTGGCAGCTCTGCAGGGGCAGGCCGAGAGGTGGTTGATGCCACGTCAGCTTAAGCCAGGAATGGTCGTTTCTGACAATGGCACCAACCTCCTCTCCGCCCTGCGACAGGGGCAGCTCACCCATGTGCCCTGCATGGCTCACGTCCTCAACCTGGTGGTGCAGCGGTTCTTGGGCAGGTTCCCAGGCTTACAGGATGTCCTGAGGCAGGCCAGGAAAGTCTGTGTGCATTTCCGCCGATCTTATAATGCCAGTGCTCGGCTGACTGAGCTGCAAAAGGAGCTGAACCTGCCCAAGAACCGCCTAATATGTGACATGCCCACCAGGTGGAACTCAACGTTGGCCATGCTGCAGCGACTGCACATGCAGCAGAGGGCCATCAATGAGTACCTTTGCGACTACGGCACCAGGACAGGGTCAGGGGAGCTTGTTTTTTTTTTCCCCACGTCAGTGGAGCATGATCAGGGATGCATGCACTGTCCTCTCACCATTTGAGGAGGCCACGAGGATGGTGAGCAGTGACAGTGCATGCATCAGTGACACTGTCCCTCTTGTCCACCTGTTGGAGCATACGCTGCGTGGGATAATGGACAGGGCACTTGAGGCAGAACAGAGGCAGGAAGAGGAGGACTTCCTTGCCTCTCAAGGCCCCCTTTATCCGGACAGTGTTCCTTCTGTCCCACCCATCACACAGGAAGAGGATGAGGAGGAGGAGGAGGAGGAGGAGGAGGATTGTGTGAGCATGGAGGTGGAGCCTGGCACTCAGCATCAGCAGCAGCAGTCTTTTAGGGATGATGTACAGTCCCAACAAACCAGTGGACTTGTACGTGGCTGGGAGGAGGTGGCTGGCGATCATGTCATCCTCAGTGACCCAGAAGACTCCGGACCGAATGCCTCAGCTAACCTACGCTGCATGGCCTCCCTGATCCTGCAAAGCCTGCGGAAGGATCCTCGTGTTCTTCGGATCAAGGAGAGGGACCATTACTGGCTGGCCACTCTCCTTGATCCGCGGTACAAGGGTAAGGTTGCGGACCTTATCTTGCCGTCGCAGAGGGAGCAGAGGATGAGACATCTCAGGGAGGCCTTGCAGAAAGGTCTGTGCAACGCGTTCCCAGAAACTGGGAGGTTACAAACTCCTGGTCCTGGGCGACGAGTTGCTGAGGCTTCGGTCAGTAGCAGAAGGAGCGGTGGGGAAGGTGGACGTCTGACCGATGCGTTCAGACAATTTTTTAGTCCGCAGCCCCAAGGTATGATCGGTTCCAGCAACCATCGCCAGCGTCTGATATACATGGTGCAGGAATACCTTGGGGCAAGGTCAGACTTGGACACCTTTCCCACCGAAAATCCTCTGGCTTACTGGGGTCCTGAGGATGGATCACTGGCCAGAGCTTGCACAGTATGCAATTGAGCTACTGGCCTGTCCTGCCTCCAGCGTTCTTTCCGAACGCACATTCAGTGCTGCTGGAGGATTTGTCACCGATCATAGGGTGCGCCTGTCCACCGCCTCGGTTGATCGACTGACCTTCATCAAAATGAATCAGTCTTGGATCACCACCAGCTACCAGGCACCTGAGGCGGATATAACCGAATAATTTATAATGTCACATCCCTTCAAGACTGCCTATGCTGATGCTGAGTGACTGTCCTCTTATGTTCACTGACTATCCTCTTCCTCCTCCTCAATGATCCATGCCACCACACCAGTGCCTAAGGCACAATTTTTCAGCCCTGTTTAACAGGGGCGTGTACATACAATTTTTATAAAAAAATGCTTCGCAACACGTGTGACTGCTGTGCTCCAAGTACAGTATCTGTGAGGGGTTGCAGTGTTGTGGCACCAGCACCAGTGCCTAAGGCACAATTTTTCAGCCCCTGTTTAACAGGGGCGTGTACTTACATTTTTTTTAAAAAATGCTTCGCAACACGTGTGACTGCTGTGCTCCAAGTACAGTATCTGTGAGGGGTTGCAGTGTTGTGGCACCAGCACCAGTGCCTAAGGCACAATTTTTCAGCCCCTGTTTAACAGGGGCGTGTACTTACAATTTTTTAAAAAAATGCTTCGCAACACGTGTGACTGCTGTGCTCCAAGTACAGTATCTGTGAGGGGTTGCAGTGTTGTGGCACCAGCACCAGTGCCTAAGGCACAATTTTTCAGCCCCTGTTTAACAGGGGCGTGTACTTACAATTTTTTAAAAAAATGCTTCGCAACATGTGTGACTGCTGTGCTCCAAGTACAGTATCTGTGAGGGGTTGCAGTGTTGTGGCACCAGCACCAGTGCCTAAGGCACAATTTTTCAGCCCTGTTTAACAGGGGCGGGTAATTACAATTTTTTAAAAAAATGCTTCGCAACACGTGTGACTGCTGTGCTCCAAGTACAGTATCTGTGAGGGGTTGCAGTGTTGTGGCACCAGCACCAGTGCCTAAGGCACAATTTTTCAGCCCCTGTTTAACAGGGGCGGGTAATTACAAATCTTGATCTAATAGTTCACAGCAGGGCCCATTCCTGCGCCCACCAAGAGTAACTATGAGGGCCTACAGTCTTGTGGCAACACCGTCCACCACCACCGCCAAAGGCCAATTTTTCTGCCCTGTTCATCAGGTGCTTGCAATTACAAATCTTGATCTAATATCTCACAGCAGGGCCCATTCCTGCGCCCACCAAGAGTAACTATGAGGGCCTACAGTCTTGTGGCAACACCGTCCACCACCACCGCCAAAGGCCCAATTTTTCTGCCCTGTTCATCAGGTGCTTGCAATTACAAATCTTGATCTAATAACTCACAGCAGGGCCCATTCCTGCGCCCACCAAGAGTAACTATGAGGGCCTACAGTCTTGTGGCAACACCGTCCACCACCACCGCCAAAGGCCCAATTTTTCTGCCCTGTTCATCAGGTGCTTGCAATTACAAATCTTGATCTAATAACTCACAGCAGGGCCCATTCCTGCGCCACCAAGAGTAACTGTGAGAGCTTACAGTCTTGTGGCAACACCGTCCACCACCACCGCCAAAGGCCCCAATTTTTCTGCCCTGTTCATCAGGTGCTTGCAATTACAAATCTTGATCTAATAACTCACAGCAGGGCCCATTCCTGCGCCCACCAAGAGTAACTGTGAGAGCTTACAGTCTTGTGGCAACACCGTCCACCACCACCACCACCCCCAATTTTTCTGCCCTGTTCAACAGGTGCATGCAATTACAAATCTTGATCTATTAACTCACAGCAGGGCCCATTCCTGTGCCCACCAGTCTTGTGGCTACACCAACATCTAATAGGGCAAATTTCTGCAGAGTATATACGCCAGGCCCCTACTTTCAAACATCCAACTTACAAACGACTCCTACTTGCAAATGGAAAGAGAAAACAGGAAGTGAGAGGAAATCTACCCCTAGGAAGGGAAATTCTATCCTGTTAGATTTAATTTGGGAAAAAGGTATCTCCTCTCTACTGATACTTTATCACCAATCCTTGTTTCAATTAAAACCCCACTTTTTCCAAAAACATTTGTCATTGGGACGGAAAGTGAGGTGACATGTTCTGAACAGATGTGCAAAGACAGCAAATGTTACAGGGGTGATAACCCCTCCCTATGTTCTCCAAAAAGCTTAAAAATAGATTTTTTTGGGATGGAGCTACACTTCATAATGTACCTGTTCAGATTCTACTTAAGAACAAACCTAAAGCCGCAAGTGGTTTTAAATGGCTTCTTTTTTTCCTTTACAAATGTCATTTTGTGCAAGGACAGTTCTAAACACGGGAAACACATGCCACTTCACAGGCATACTTTAGACACCCCCCAGGTACCATATTTAAAGGAAAATTTCACTTTTTTTTTTTCACTTTATGCATCATTAAAATGACTGCTCCCGAAAAAACGTTAGTTTTTAAAAGTTCTTTTTGCATTGATATATGTCCCCTGGGGCAGGACCCGGGTCCCCAAACCTGTTTTATGACATTAACATGCATATTGGCCGTTGTAATTAGCACTTTTGATTTCGAACGTTCGCGTCCATTATAACGTATAGGGTTCGAAAATTCGCGCAAACTTTCGGTCCGTTCGAAGGTTCTGGTGCGAACCGAACCCGGGGGTGTTCGGCTCATCCCTAGTGTTGATCCAGGAACTATTTAGGCACCATCAGATGGGAGACCAATCAGCCACAGCTCAAGAACTCCTACCAACCTCTGGAGGATCCCTAAAATTTCATAGAACTCTGGTTGATAAAGGATGCTCCAAATTGTACCTGCAGTTTGGCTATATGCCCAAAAAAATAAAAATAACAGTTATTAACAAAATTAAAACCCAGAGTTAAGGTAAACCTTAGAAGTAGAAAGGTCTGCGTATTTAGTGTGGGATCCCTCACATTTCCTAAACCCTGCAATAAACTACCATAAAAAGACAAAACCTGTGGGGTGGAGGTGAGAGTAATATAATGTACTTATCTTGCCTGCAAGGGTGATGTTAACAGCATCCATCCATCAAGAGCCAGTGAAACATTAAAGTGATGTTTCCACCAAAAAAACATTTTTTTACTCACCTCTAAATGCCTGTTGCTAGGGGGTCCCTCATAGTCTGCCTCCTTCAGTGCCTGGGCACTGACATCACTTCCCCTCGGCTCAGTCATCTGGGACATGTGACAGGTCCCAGATGACTGTGCGGCGTATTACGGGGGGAAGGGGGGAGCTTCGATCCCCCGCATCGCTAGACGCTCTGACAGGTAAGTGTCCGATTATTAAAAGTCATCAGCTGCAGTATTTGTAGCTGCTGGCTTCTAAAAAATTTTTTAAGGGGGCACCCCACTTTAAATAGCCCAAATCACATGAGAAGATGATCCTGAACTGTGCAGTGATGTCACACTTTAGGCCTCATGCCAACTGGACGTTCAAATAATGTTATAAAATGCCAGAAGCTTTGCAGTGAGCTTTTCAACGTTTTTCAGCGTTAGCGGTTTTCATCATTTTTTTTCTTTTTTACATTTTTCTTTTTTTTTTCAATGGATCAAAAACATAAAAAAACGCTGGTGAGCTGCATTTTTGAGCGTTTATCAGCGTTTTTCTTTTCACATTTTTTTATTGGTAATAATCAGATAACAATTACTGATACTTTCAGTTTAGCATAGAAAAAGTACATTGAACAGAGTACATTCAGATGAGATAGGATAACAGTGGCATATTGAGATAGGTGTTACACAGTTTAGGTTGGCAAATATATTTTATACAGTCAGGTTGATAACACGGATTAATATATTGGAGGGAGCAAAGGCCCATTAACACCAACAAATTTGTTTAAGGTGGTAATCTGTGGGGGGGGGGGGGGGGGGGGGGGGTCGTAGTAACAGCTATACAATGTAAATAATAAGCTTTGTTACCGGTGGTGTACATTGGGTTAAGAGAAAGGGTTGGGAGGGGGGAAGGGAGACAAGAAGAGATAAAGAAAGGGAAAAAGGAAGAGAATTATACTAGATAAAAGGTAGAAGAAAGGTGGTCAGGTGGCTCGCATGGACCGTCAACGCTTGGTGTCAATTTCACAAGTGGGCCGTGGGGAATTAAGATTCAAGGAGGTGTTTGTCAAAGTCAGGAGGCAGAAACTGATCTATCTATGGGTGCCAGATTTTGAGATGTTATCAGCGTTTTTTAACGTTAGAGCGTTATTACATCTGAAAAACGCCTCTCAGAACCCACTAGTTTTTTTTTTGTTTAAAAGCCAAAAAACGCCCCAGCCAAAAACTGCTGATATCAGCCTATGTGGACACATAGGATAACGTGATGGGGAGTTTATTGACTATAGAAAAAAACACCTGAAGCCAAAAACAGCTGCTGTATCAACGTCCAAAAACATCCAGTGTACATGAGGCCTAATAGTACAGAAGCTGAAAAAAGGTATGTTTATTAACCACTTGACCCCCCGGGAGAGTTTTACCCCCTTTGTGACCAGAGCATTTTTTGCTATTCAGCACTGCGTTACTTTAACTGCAATTCCTCATTGATACAACACTGTACCCAAATGAAATTTAGATAATTTTTTTCACAGAAATAATGATTTATTTTCGTGGTATTTGATCACCACTGTTATTTTTTTATTTTTTTATTATAGAAACAAAAAAATAGAAAATTTAGAAGGAAAATAGATATTTTCTACTTTCTAAAATAAACTAAGGAATCCGCGCTTAGGAAATAAAACTGCAGCCCCCCAATAAAGTACTACACACGAGTGTGTAATATAGAGAAATGAAATTGGATAAGGGGTGGTGGCGCTGTTCAATAAGGGTATAAAAAATGTGCTAAAAATTCATGTGAGCTGTGCAAAAAAAGGAATACAGTGAATTCATATGAAAAAATAAAAAATATAAAAAATATATATAAATATGATCAATGATGACCTCCACACTTTGAGTGAGTTATTCCAAAAAATGTATGGACAATAAGTTATGTGCAAAAGAGCTGGCAAATATGTGTGAGTGAATTGATGTGAATAAATAACAATAAAATGTATAAATTATATTAAAGTGACTCCGTAACACACCCCTAATTGATAATAAAACTATTAAGTCTGTGTAAAAATATTTTACATAAAATGTTATATACAAAAAAAAAAAAAAATAGAAAATATTGTATCAGGTGTGTATATAGTAATCCAAGTAAACCGTGGTGGTAAACAATTAAAGTGCTCAGATCCGTGTGTCCTCCAAAAAATATATATAATAAAAAGTCTTTAAAGCATGTCAAAATAAGGAAATAAGATGAGAAGCAAATGTCCAGACAGTGATGAAAAAATAAATAACAATAGATGACGTCTTGTTTAAAAAATTTTTCTGTAGCAAATAATTCCAACAGATCATACGGATAGCCGGTGAATGTTTTCAGTGCTCCCCTCCTTCCATAGAGTGACCCCTATTAAGCAAACACTCACCAGAGTGCCTAACCCCTGCAGGGGTGATAGGCATATAAAATCCTCAGCAGGTAGTGTCGAAGTCCTCCTCTGTAGGGTAAGCGATGGAGGAGATCCTCTCCAGTTGGTGTGTTCACCTGTTCCAGTGGCTAGAGTGTAGGATATACCACCGTGCAGTCCGTATGTGAAGGAAAAAATGAGACTAATAGTGTGATTCTGTAATATTAGTTGGGCCTTTATTTTCAAAAGATGCTAGTAAAAACAAAAACCAGGGGGGGGGGGGGGATAGCCACGAAGGCTATAACAGAATCCAAACAGGTAAAACAAGATGAGGATAAGAATATAAGCAGAGCGCGCAGCGCTGGGCTGTGCGATGGTAACACCGCTAAGCCCTGGTATCCGGCGTGCGTTCCAACAGTGGGCTAGGAAAAAACCGGAAACAGCAAGGCGGAAGTGACGTGACGTGTACCAGGGTATCACCTTACGTACGTTTCGTCAGTGGACGTCTTCGGATGATCATCTCCGAAGACGTCCACTGACGAAACGTACGTAAGGTGATACCCTGGTACACGTCACGTCACTTCCGCCTTGCTGTTTCCGGTTTTTTCCTAGCCCACTGTTGGAACGCACGCCGGATACCAGGGCTTAGCGGTGTTACCATCGCACAGCCCAGCGCTGCGCGCTCTGCTTATATTCTTATCCTCATCTTGTTTTACCTGTTTGGATTCTGTTATAGCCTTCGTGGCTATCCCCCCCCCCCCCTGGTTTTTGTTTTTACTAGCATCTTTTGAAAATAAAGGCCCAACTAATATTACAGAATCACACTATTAGTCTCATTTTTTCCTTCACATACGGACTGCACGGTGGTATATCCTACACTCTAGCCACTGGAACAGGTGAACACACCAACTGGAGAGGATCTCCTCCATCGCTTACCCTACAGAGGAGGACTTCGACACTACCTGCTGAGGATTTTATATGCCTATCACCCCTGCAGGGGTTAGGCACTCTGGTGAGTGTTTGCTTAATAGGGGTCACTCTATGGAAGGAGGGGAGCACTGAAAACATTCACCGGCTATCCGTATGATCTGTTGGAATTATTTGCTACAGAAAATTTTTTTAAACAAGACGTCATCTATTGTTATTTATTTTTTCATCACTGTCTGGACATTTGCTTCTCATCTTATTTCCTTATTTTGACATGCTTTAAAGACTTTTTATTATATATATTTTTTGGAGGACACACGGATCTGAGCACTTTAATTGTTTACCACCACGGTTTACTTGGATTACTATATACACACCTGATACAATATTTTCTATTTTTTTTTTTTGTATATAACATTTTATGTAAAATATTTTTACACAGACTTAATAGTTTTATTATCAATTAGGGGTGTGTTACGGAGTCACTTTAATATAATTTATACATTTTATTGTTATTTATTCACATCAATTCACTCACACATATTTGCCAGCTCTTTTGCACATAACTTATTGTCCATACATTTTTTGGAATAACTCACTCAAAGTGTGGAGGTCATCATTGATCATATTTATATATATTTTTTATATTTTTTATTTTTTCATATGAATTCACTGTATTCCTTTTTTTGCACAGCTCACATGAATTTTTAGCACATTTTTTATACCCTTATTGAACAGCGCCACCACCCCTTATCCAATTTCATTTTCTACTTTCTGTCATAAAACATATCCTATAAAAAAAAATCGAATTTCTTCATAAATTTAGGCCATTAGGCCAAATATATTCTGCTAAATGTCTTTGGTAAAGAAAAAAAAATAATAGGTGTATATTAATTGTTCTGTGTCATAAATTGTTGGCCGGTACATGCTGACAAAATCCCGCTGTAGCCAGTGACATCACTTGCCCCTAACCCAGAACAGGCTGGATGAAGTACAACAGGGGTCAGCAACCTTTTTCCACTTAAGGGGCTGGATTCAATGTATGTGAATGCATGGAGGGCCACATTCACCTGCTAATAAATTAAGATAATAATAATCCTAACATAGTAATAATAACAATACAGGTTTACCTCACTTTAAGGTGCTTCACTAATACAAAGTTCACCCTGAGGGAGCATGTAGGTTCACTCCCTTGAGGCTCTGACATCACTGCATGGTCTCTAACCCACCCCTTCCCTTACATTACACTGCCCCCCTGCCTCTGGACCTCTTTACATTACACAACCCCTGCACCTCTGGTTCCCTTTACATTACACATCCCCCTGCAACTCTGGACCCCTTTACATTACACAGCTCCTGCACCTCTGGGCTCCTTTACATTACACATCCCGCACCTCTCGTTCCTTTTACATTACACAGCCCCCTGCACCCCTGGACCCATTTACATTACACAGCCCCGCACCTCTGGTTCCCGCACCTCTGGTTCCCTTTACATTACACAGCCCCCTGCACCTCATGACCTCTTTACATTACACAGCCCCTGCTGCTGTGTGTCTTTCCGTGTTCTCATTCAGCTTCCTGCGCCGCTCTGCTCTTACTTAAAATGTCTGTGGGCCGGGTGCATGTGAATTCATCATGTGCACTGATGGGCTGGACATTTAGTGGCGGCGGGCCGTAGGTTGCCGACCCCTGACGTAAATGTACATAATGCTGCCTGCCCGCAGTAAATGCAGGAACTGGTGGAACCTTACTTTAATTGCTAGGCTTACATAAAGTATATTTGAACACCAAGGCTGGATTTTCACTATTCTGTGTGCAAACCATGTGCACGTAATGCACAGATGTAGGTGCGAATGTGCCCTTAGAATTTCCTTTGTCTTTCAAACTAAATTGTAGCACATAGATGTAAACCTGCCACATAGGAAAGAAAGGTATTTTCATGCAGTAAAATGCAAGAGTTTTGTGGCATCAAAGCGGACAAGTGTAAATAGTAAATGGATGATATTTAGTAGGCTAAAGCACTTGCTTAGGCTTAATGTACAACCTCTCCTGAACGATTTAACTTGACAGATAGTAACCCACGTTTACATGCAGCGTTTAGCGGCAATTTGCCGCGTTTGCATTTTTGCAATAATCTTTTTTTTCAAAATAGCCAAGAATTAAAAATGCCTGTAGAAGAAACGTGGCTAAATGCGAGTTACCGTGTTTAGCCGTGTTTAGAAATTGAAATGCCTCTAAACTCAGCGTCTGAACTGTAAACGACCCTGTGTACATGTACTGATAAGATAACATAAAGGAGAGTTCAGGAGCAGTTAAAAAAAAATGCCCAACTGCTCTTAAACGTCCGTTTAGCAGCAGCAGTGTACATGAGGCATATCGTAAACAATCATGCTGTTTTTTTTTTCCTTTATGGAATGTTCTTTCACTCTATTATGTTATATTATTTTTGCATCTCAGCGCTGCTGATCTTCTTTAGCCTCTTTCAGACACTTCCTGTAAGCATGTACATACTCCAGGGTAGCTCTACATCATATCTCTGCACTGGTTCCCTGATAATGACAACAACAGACCATGTCTATGTGTGTCTCGGCACAGTCGCTTATAATCTTCATTTTAGATTTACTCAAAGGTTGTGTGTTATTATTATTATTATTCAGGATTTACTGTATATAGCCCCAACAGTTTACGCAGGGCTTTACAATATAATAGGGAAACAGTACAGTTACAACACAATAAAATACAACAGGGTTAGGAGGGCCCTGCTCATAAGAGCTTACATTCTAATAGGGTGGAGCAAGAGGTACAAAAGGTTGTAACTGTGGGGGATGAGCTGATGTAAGTGATGAAAGATTAGTTGGAGGTGTGATAGGCTTTCCCGAAGATATGAGTTTTCAGGGATCGCCTAAAGGCGGCCAGAGTAGAAGATTGCCGGACAGATTGAGGTAGAGAGTTCCAGAGAATGGGAGAGGCTCTGGCGAAGTCCTGGGGACGAACATGGGAGGAGGAGACAAAGTAGCTTGGGAGCAGGAGGTCTTGAGAGGAGCGGAGAGGACGGTTTGGGTGATATTTGGAGACAAGATTGGTGATGTAGCTAGGGGCAGAGTTGTGAGTGGCTTTGTATGTTGTTAGTATTTTTAATTAAATTTGCTGGGCGATCGGAAGCCAGTGTAGGGGTTGGCGGAGAGGGGTGGCAGACGCTGAGTGGTTGGTAAGGTAGATGAGTCTGGCAGCAGCATCCATGATAGACTGAAGAGGGCCTATGAAGAGGTAGGCCTATGAGGAGGGAGTCAAGGCGAGAGATAACAAGGGAGTGAATAAGTAGCTTGGTGGTTTCATTAGTTAAAAAGGGGCACATTTTAGAGATGTTATGGAGGTAAAGTCTACAAGCTTTTGACAACGATTGGATTTGGGGCTGCATTGCACATGTATTGGCAAAGACTGGGTTATGGCAGCACTGGGCTATAACCAATTTTATATAATGCAGCACACTACGTGTTGTTTTGCATTGCCCACTACTGTAACTGCCTGCCATTCAAAATAAATGGTATTACAGCTTACTCTAATATAGTATGTGTGTTGCAGTAATGCTTAGTGTTTTACTTCTCATTACCGCAGCACACCACAGTACAATATGTGCGTTTCAGTATTGCTTAGTATTATACCTCTCATTACCGCAACACATAAGCGTGAACAGGCCCGAAAAGTTTGAGTGATGATTACGAACACCTCAACAGAAAAAAAAGTGCTTATATGTAGAAACAGACCTATTGAATTCAATGTTTATGTTATAAGGTATCCAGGGAGATATACACCAAATAAAATATACATTTCACATAAATTTTAGATTACTTTGAACGAGAGCGTCCCTGTATCAGGAAATTGCATTGGAAGGCTAATTAATCATGTCTGGAAAAACAGAAAAAGCATTTTTCATAAAACGATACTAAAAAAAGAAGCACTATATGGTTTTATAAAGTTTAATTCTGTCAGGATGAGGTTTTGGAGCTCCTATTCAAGAACCAGTGAGGTTTTTGAATATGAGCTCCAAGCAGAGATAATTAGAACACAGATTCATCCAAAAATAAAAATAATGAAATTATTTTTAAATAGACATAGCTCTAGTCATTTTCTTATTTATTTTTTAATAATTTTTTTTAGCTTCGAACAGTGTTCTGTGTTTCCATTGGGGATATTTCAACTTAATTCCTGTCTGGGAGCAGACTGCAGCAAAACTCAATTGACAGTGCCATGAATTCATTGCCATGGCTTCCGGGGAGGGAAAAAAATGAATGAACATTTCTTTTCAAAAATATTCCGTCTCAGTCCCTATGTCTTAGCAACAGGAAGTCAGGTGAAAACTCTTCACCAGGGTCTCACAAAAACAATAGGAAATAGCTACATATCCATAGCTCCCAACAGTCCCTGATTTCGAGGGACTGTCCTGATTTGGAGCAATGTCCCTCTGTCCCTCTTTCCTCCTCATTTGTCCATCATTTTGGTCTGATCTATATAGTTGTATATAAAATGCACTTTTTATCTATCAAAAAGTGTTTTCCAGCGCTAAACCTTTCATCTGATTTCTAAATTACTGCATTTGTAAATTCCAAAAGCCAATATTAAAGGAATAGTAGTGGTAAAAAAAAGCACTTGTGGGTTTAACCAATCTTGTTTTTTTGTTCAATTCTCATTTAAGGGGGCGTGGCCAGGGGTGTGTCCTATGCCTGCATACTTTTGCTGATAGGTGTCCCTCATTCCTATCTCAAAAAGTTGGGAGGTATGCATCTGTATCTAATGCTAATAGACTGTCTGGAGTTGGGCCTTCAGTTCCTAAATCTGTCTTGATATCAGGCTCTTGTAACACCCTGCACAGCAGACTGTGAAATGGAGGGTGATCATTCTTAGCCAATGTTTACAGGAAAAATTCTTACAAGAGGGCGTAGCACAAGGATGACCTCATCTTTATGCTGCAGCACCTCCCACAGTGTCCAATCACAGGCTGGGGCAACTTAATGTAGACTGTAGACCTTAATGTAAAGGAAACTGAGGTAACACCTGGCTATGTGATTTGGTGTATATTTAGAAAAGGGCAGCACAGACATTAGAAAAGTTAAAGCCCAACAAGCCTGATCCAAAATTGCAGTGTTCTTATTTTGGCTCCTTCTCTCCTCCTAACAGCGTGACTCTGAATTTCAGCAGATATCAGCACCAGCTTATGCCATTCTGATCTGAGTGATGCCCAATATCACACAAAACCAGCATCAATGGCCTCGCTGTAATAGACATACAGTGCCTCCTGGTCCTCTTAACTGCAGGGGGTATCAGCTAAGCAGCAGCATCCTGGATGGGCATTAATAGCAACATTGTAAGCTGCCTACTAAAGCCCACTTCATTTGAAAAGCTGCTATGACTACTAGGACCTGTAGTCCCAGAATGGTGACCACATGTGACATAATGACACCTTAAAGTGACACTAAACCCATATCATAAAAAAACTATCAATAAATATGGTATTACATGCTGTTCATACTAAGTCACTGTTGTATTCATTTTCTGTATTCTGCAAAAAACCTGGTTGATCCTGCTGCTCTCTATCTCCACCTTCTGTTTATGTCCCCAATTCAGCGAGGGATTTTGCAGCTGTGGTGGCAACTCTGCACGTGCTCATTTTTCAGTGAGTTTCTATGCTTAGCATTTCCCTTCTATCACATCTGAGCAGGCCATGTGACTATAAAAAACACACATGTGGACGTATACACAGTGTTAAATTACAGCTCACTCCCTCCCTCCACCTCCATGTCCACTAACCAACTAAACAAAATTGGGGCAGGATATTACATGTAGTTTAATGGAGGCTTCATCTCCCTCTTATTTTAAGACACATGCTGGAGGGGCGTGACTGGCAGATATCTGCCCACACCATGTTTTTTTCACAAAACAATAAAGAATTCATATCAAATATATATTTGTATGCCAATTTAAGACAGTTTATTGATAGTTTTTATTTATCTTTACTCTGTATTCCAAAGGCTATTTTTGTTTTTAACATGTGACCAGCAGAAGAGGACTAAAAGTTCCTCCTACTTATGTTTCTCTGCAGACAGGCTGGGAAAGATCTGGGTCATGTGACAGCTGTAGGTCAATTAGGAAAAAGGTACTTGTTTTTTTTAAATTAAAATAATTACAGTGCCATCATCCATATACAGAAATAGAAGGGACAATGTAAATTAAACAGTGTGTGTTTCGTATTACTTTGACACTCCTTCAAGCTGCCAACACTGACCAGGAGCAAGAAGAAGCGGTAATGATCAAATGGCCACTGTTTCTAAATAATTCTTTCCATATTGAGATCTGCTTTAACATAATGAGAACTATAATTAACAAATATATAGCTAAATGAGTCAGCGTCACAATTATTTTCATAAAAAAATGTTACAGTATCAGCACAAAATGAATGCCATGAAAATTCACAAGCTTCCCCTTCGTCTCAATATTCCTGAAAGTGTTAAAGCCAGCTGCGAAATACAATGTACATAAAATATTATTGAAAATCAGCATGCAGTAAAGTGTTTTCACGACCAGAGGAGATGACAGTAGGGGAAAATAAGAGTATACAGGTATTGTAAATGCTGTGATTGTTCGTGGTGGGGGATCCCGTTCCCGGCTTTGATAAGTTAATTTAGGTGGCTTGGAACGCTGACAATAGAATAGGTCTAAGTGTTTACGTAGGAAGGGGCTGTTGGCATAAAGGACAATAAATCTGCAGAACAAGTTGCCTTAGGAAACATTACTATTGGATATTGTACCAGAATTCAGATGAAAACTAAATAGGCCTTTTTTTTCTGATCAATAATCCCAGCCAGGCAACGAGGCTGGAACACGGCGGCCATAGTTTTTTAGATGGATGGAAGAGGTTGGGAGAGCTAGGGGCACAAATATCAATTATGGTCCACCGGTTAGGAGCGCTACACCCTCATAAATCCTTTTATGATTGCACGCAGCCTGAGTCAATGGTAGATGGGATTCTGCCCAGGAAATACTTTCTCATGTTGTCCTTTATTCAATTAAAGCCACAGTGAAAAATCAACAACAAAATACATGGCAAACAATCGCTACGTTCATTTTTCAAAAATACCTGTCTAGAAATAGGTTAAGAAATATGTTGGATAAGCTTAGTAAATAGGCTCCCTAGGATGCTGTTTAACAATTTTACCTACCAAATATACCAAATATAGATTTAGATTTAATTAGATACACGTACTAAAGTGGGGGTTCTCCATGTCATATGTCACTGCATGGTAATTAAGGACTTGTGTTGTGTACGCTCACATGTGTCTGCAATACTTGCATTGTATCCTTTCTGCAAAGAGACTGACACTCAATGTCACAGTGATCAGCTGGAAAATAAGTTTTGCTTAAACATAGCTTTGTTTTAAAAAAAATAGCTTTGACCACCATTAAAGCAAACCTGTGCTTTGCCCATGAAGGTATAGAGTCAAAATCTTTAGTTCTGGAGAGAGTAGAGGTAACAGGTTATTTTTTTTTCCATCTCTTTATCATTGGGGAAATTTCCTTTCACCTCCTGTTTAAGAGATACAGCAGGAAAATAGAATAAATCTCCCAAAGAGAGGGGAATTCCTCTCTTATGCGGCGTACACACGTTCGGACTTTGTCCGCCGGACCCAGTCTGGCGGACAAACCGCCGGACTTTCCGAGCGTGTGACTTGCCCACACACACGCCCGGACTTCTCCGGCGGACAATCCGCGGGAAAAAGTCCGCAGGACTTTTGAAAATGAACGGACTTGCCCACACATGGAGCAGTCCGTTCATTTAGAACGTAACTGCAGGTAGACGGGGCTAGCGAAGGCAGTGAATGCCGCCGCGCTAGCCCGTCACCTGGTATGGATTTAAAGGGAATCCCCACGCCGAAAAAAACGGCGTGGGGGTCCCCCCAAATCCATCTCAGACCTTATCCGAGCACGCAGCCCGGCAGGCCAGGAAAGGGGCGGGGACGAGTGAGCGCCCCCCCTCCTGAGCCGTACCAGGCCGCGTGTCCTCAACATGGGGGGTGCCCTGGGGAAAGGGGGGCTGTGCGGCCCCCCCACCCCAAAGCACCTTGTCCCCATGTTGATGAGGGCGGACTTCAGTCCGGCGGACAATCCCACGGGATAGTCCGCTCGTGTGTACGAGGCATTAGACAGTTGTCCCCAGAACAGATATTCCCATTGGACTCCTTACCTCTTGTTCTGGGGACAACTGTAACAATTAAAGTTTTCTCTCCCTTTTTTTTCTCAGTATCAATAGTCACACGTGTAAATAAAGGGATGAATCTCCACATCAGTGAGACAGATAGAAATAAAAGTTTGACTGAGCTTCTAACCCTTCCCCTCTCTATCCAATACAAAAAAAAAAGGTTTTGCCTAGTGATACACTTTAATGTCCCTCTCCTCAACACATACTCATCATACCTTCACTCCCCCGCTGCTCCATTGTGGTGATGGGAGCAAAGAAAATACCTGGTACTTCTGTGTATGGAAGAGCATGTGGCCCCTGGTCTACTCTGGCAGCAGGGACTGGACTACTATCACTGCTGCTGCCCTGCACTTCCTCTCTTCCTCTCAAGCTATTAAGGACTATATGCACCCATAGAGAAAGCTAGAGTACTGACCATCTGCAGGACTGTATGCAACCTAAGGGAGAGCTGGAGGAAACCCCCTGCCCACAGCCTGAGATAACAGGTAGAGCTGGATGAAAGCCCCTGCCCACCGCCTGAGATAACAGGTAGAGCTGGATGAAAGCCCCTGCCCACCGCCTGAGATAACAGGTAGAGCTGGAGGAAAGCCCTGCCCATCAACCAAGATCACAGAGAAAGAGGAAAAGGAAACTTAGCTGCTGTGGATTGTAGGAAGAACTAAGCCTGCTGGGTGCAACTATGACTTGTGGGAGATGAAGTCTCCAGACAGACTGAGCCTGTACTACAGATTGGCAAGGCAACTGCACATACCAGCATGACCAGGGTTCTGTGTAGAGGAAAAGGAAAGTCTGTTCCTGGGCTCGAGGCAGATGGGGTAAGGACATTGAGGGAGACAGATCATATTGCAAGGCGTTAGCAGACAATTTTACCATTCCATCAGGGTGCAGAGAGGTGGAATAGCAGACATCTCCTGGTATATGAGAACGCCACTGTCGCTGACCGGAACTGTTGCTTGGTAGAACACTGTCGCTGACGTAATATACAGTGGGTGTTAATTCCATTCCCGTGGACATTTCTGAGGGACCTTGAAGTAAAAGGAGCGATGGTGGAGAGTCTGCAGGAAAAGCCCAATATCCTGAATCTTGAAATGCTAATGGTGCTTTTTTTAATTACTTAAGTGCCCTGCCCATTGAGGTGTGGCACCTCCTTACCAAGCCAATTTCATACATTCCTTAAGTATTGCATGACCTGACCACGCATTTATTCATTTACCTTAGTGAAATTATCTTAAGGCTGTTTTATTCCTTATTTGAGGTGACCCAAATATCACACGTGATATCCTTTAGACCCCTTTTATACTTTTAGGTGGTTTTCAGGCGTTTTAACGCTAGAAATAGCCTCTGCAAAGTGCCTGAAAAGTGCCTCCCATTCATTTCAGTGTGTCTTTTCACACTGGCGCAGTGCGCTTGCGGGAAGTTGCAAGCAACATCCTTGGGGCTGTTTAGGAGCGCTGTATTTAGCGCTCCCAAAACTCCAACATGGGCCCTTTTAACCCCTTCTTTGGGGTTAAAGGGCACCGCTCGCGGCCAAAAAGCAACGCTTAAACAGTGGTAAAGTGGCACTTTAGTGCCAACGCAGCCCCAGTGTGAAAGGGGTCTTAGTCCATTGTTTCTTAGGCATGACCCTCCCTAGTATAGATTTTATAGGTCATTCCTTGGACCATTGGCTTACTACCAAATGTATACCCTAATTGCTACAATTTATTTGTTTGTGTGCCAACTGTATACCCTATTTGCAGCTGTATATATTTGTTTCCTTGGTGGCTGCATATTATGTAGCGCCATCGCTTTATGCAGCGCTTTACATATACATTGTACAGTCACATCAGTTCCTACTCTCAAGGAGCTTACAACCTAAGGTCCCTAGGTCATACATATACTAGGGCCAATTTAGACAGGCGCCAATTAACTTACCAGCATGTCTTTAGAGTGTGGGAGGAAACTGGAGTACCCAGAGGAAACCCACGCAGGCACAGGGAGAACATACAAACTCCAGGCAGATGGTGTCGTGGTCGGGATTCAAACCAGCGACCCTTTTTGCTGCTGGGTGAAAGTGCTAACCACTACACCACTGTGCTGCCATTATATGTATATACGTATAAAACAAATATGCCCTTTTAAGCCCAGGCATGTCAGAGAATTGTGGGCTCCGGGAACAGGGGGCACTAGAAAATAACAGCTCCTTTGGGGGTAAGCACTAAAAGCATGTGACTTACTCCATGTGACAGTCTGTGCTTGGTGATCAACCCAGCAATGTTACCTCGAGGCAGTGCTTGAACAAGGTCTTCCAGCCCAGGGTGAAGATCCCAAATTGTGCCCCCTTTCCCCCAGGGAACAGAAGGGGAAAGTTCAATAGCATCAAAATGTATGTGATGGTTGTAGCACACTGTGACACATTGTGAATTCAAGAGTTTAATTGTCACTCACATACCATCTCGCAGTAACATACCGTATGGGGCTAAAAGTCGTGGCATGAAGAAGTTCCCCAGCATCAGTGTTGGGAAAAAATGCCCCTGTGTCAGTGTTGTTACTGAAACAAAAAAATTGCTCCTGTATCAGTGGGGTCACTGGAAGAAAAAAATAATCCCCTACATAACTATTTTCTTTGCAACGGTGTTGTCAGTCCGAGGACGATTGCTTGGGGTAAAGGACAGAAGATGGGAGGCTAGAGAAAGGGGGCTATGAAGGTTGCATTTAAAATATTTTTCTTAAAATGTGCTGTATTACATCTAGTTAATCCCCATGGGGTATATACTACCTCCAGGATAGCTGCCATGTCTGTATTTCTGCATCTGATGCCAGATATTATACCCATGACTTTACTTTCAGTCAGTGGCAGTTGGTGCTTCCTCTGCGTGTCACCAGGATCTTTAGAACTAGTGCCTTAATTTGAAGATTTCCTATCCGTTAGTGTTCTGGTGTCAAACATAAATTTGGGATTTTATTTTCACTTTCGGTGATAACAGTAAACAGGACAAATAGAGAGGGTGAACATCTAACCCCTCTCCATTCTATCTAAAACTACAAAAAAGTTTTGCCTTTAGTTTACACTTACCGAGAAGGAGGTCCTTTCTTACTATATAAGAAATATAAGTTTAATATAAAGTCGTTAGGATATAGTTCATTCTTAGCAGACCCCTTTCACTGCTGGTACTTCTAGCCTTTTGACTCGTTGTCCCATTTTCCTGCCACAGTTGCCCCCACAATAATGCCCCGTACACACGGTCGTAAACTCCGACAATAAAATCCATCGGAATTTTTCCAAAGGATTTTGACCGACACTGGTGTTGCATACACACGGTCGGACAAAGTTGTCGGAAAATCCGATCATTCTGAGCATGGTGACGTTTGTTGCGTACGACGGAACTACGTAGAGGCTAGTAGCCAATAGCTTTGGTCTCGTAATTTGATCTGAGCATGCGTGGCACTTTGTCCGTCGGAATTCTCTACACACGATCGGAAAAAGTCAGATCGGATTTTGTTGTCAGAAAAATTTGAGAGCAGGATATCAAATTTTTTTCGTCGGAAATTCTGACGGAAAAAGTCAGATGGAGCCCACACACGGCTGGATTTTCCGACAACATGGTCCGATCGGACATTTTCCGTCGGAATTTCCGACCGTGTGTATGGGGCATAAGTCCCAATGACCTCCTGCCCACCTCAATGTGACAGCGCTCAAGCACCAAGAACTGCATTAGGGCAGGAAGAGTACAGAGTCACATTTTCCCCAATACTGGAAATCTCATTTTTTTCTCTTGGCAGGCCAATAGTATAGAAGACGAGTGAGTGGAAAGTAAGTACCAACAGCCATGCAATAAACCTGTTGCTCGCCTTACCTGTCGATTTATGGTTTCAATCCCACAGAAAATGTTTCTTCTGCATAAAGAAGCATGCTGAAGAAACTAATAATAAAAGGTGTATTTTTGTCTTCATTTTTAATGTCCTCAGTTTAGGTTTTTCCAGTTCTTTTTTTTTAGTTTATCCACTTTACATGCACTAACACATGTCAACATAAGTTTACTTGAATTAGTTTACATATGATTAAATAATTTTAATTGCATTTCCTACAAAACAGTCTGCTCAAATATTTCTGTGCATGTAGCTAAATGAATAAAGCATAGTGTAGTACCCCCTTACCCCCTCAAGACTATTAGAGACCCTCCAGAGGTCATGTGGGCTGACATTTCACATCAGGATTGAAACCTTGACTTTAAAAGGGGTAGCAGACAAATCGGCTCCATATTTTGGTCAGAAAAATAACATTTTTGGAATGGGCTCTAATAAACTCCTGGGTGAGAGGGTTAGGGCACAGGACACCCAAGGAATGTGACAGATGCCAGAATTCTACTTGGAGTCTAAAGAGGTAAAAGGACCTTCAAGCCAGACCAGCACCCTATGATTCATGAACACTTGACAGTAGTGCACATGCAACATGAACTCCCTAGGCGAGACTCAAGACTCCCTACGAGGTCCAAGCCGAGTTCCATCTTCTCAGGCACCTCCAGCAGTTTAAGTAAACCCCTGGTGCTCCTTCTCAGGATCAGCTCCACTCCTTATTGGAAAACTACCTCCAGCAAGCCAGTACAAGCTTAGGCTTCCGAACCAGGCCTTTCTTCTCACAGCATAGCACATGTGGCCTTCCCAGACCTGGGAGGTAAAAGACAGCAGTACATATCCTCCATAGGCAGAGCCTGGGAGGTAAGAAAACTTCCTGAAGGTCATCCAAAATACTGTATGTATGTCCTTCCCCAGTGTACACCATTGACAATAAACCTCCTAGTGACTGGCCAGGAAGACATACATATTCATATTCCCGATTAATGGATCCTCTTACACTATTGCCAGGGAAAATCCTCAGCAGCAGACAGAGGCAAACATTCAGCAGAGCTGAGGGGAAAATCAACAGATCACACCACTTACTATTAAGCTCAGGCTGCCTACAGCCTGACAGAACAACATTTAAATGATCACTCCTTCTTAGGGGAAGGTGGCTACACTAGAAACATGGAGTCATTAAAGTAGAACTATAGGCAAAACCTTTTTTCCATTTTGGAGTAAGGGAGGTTATAACCCCTGTTGGTTCAGTTTTGCCATCTGTGCCCTATTGGGGAGATTTACCTTTACTTCCTGTCCTATAGCCAAAATGGAAATTCAGGGAATTCCTTGGTGAACCCCAGGTCACCAGAACTAGTGTCCCTATTGGAAGATTTAGCCACTTTTGTGGGGACAAGCCCAAATGTTGTATATTCTTAGTTTCACTTTCAATGCTAATGGTAAACAGAACAAATAGAGAGAGTGCATCTCCCTAACGTCAGATTTAGGGGTTCTTGGGCCGCTTTTGAGACATCTACAATCCCCTTTAAGTGATCACTGACAACTTATGGTGCCTACACCCATGTGAATTTTTTTTCTCCCCCATCACAGGTTTGTTAAGCACTAGGCATATTTCCCATATTTACAGATGTTGTGCTGGTGAGTGCAGCCTATTACAATTACAATTACTAAAGAGTAATAAAACAATATTTTCATTCTGGGAATTTATCAAGCTGCCCTTGGGGGAAATAATTATTATTATTTTTTTAACTGATGGGTTAGGCCCCCTTCACACTAGTGGACTGATTGGGTCCACCTGTCAGGTTTTCAAGTGGACCTGATTAGATCCTCCATTATCCTCTATGGAGTGGCAGGGGTAAATGAACATGTGTCACCCACTGACATCTGATCAGCCCATAAAGGAGAGCAGGCTGTGTCTGTGTCCACTCTGCATTAGCGAAATGGACATGGCTATGGACCTGCTCAGTGAGAATCAGCAGCCAGATACTGCTGAGCAGGTGGACTCCAATGGAGCCCACCCAATATGGAAGGGCCTTAAAGAGGAACTGCAGTCTGATCACATCATTTGTAATAAAAACATCTTTGCCATTCTGAAGTTTCTCTCCAACCACTTTGCATATTATTTTATATATACTGTGATTCTGAACTGCCAAATATGCTGCAGAAATCTCCCTCCACTGAGTCTGGCTGCAGCCATTTTAACTGTGGGAAGCTGAAGCTGCTGCCTGTTTAATGGCTGAATGTGCACATATTAGGACCATTGGAATGTTTGGAATGGCACAAGCTGGTCCACATTATTGTAGATCTGCAGCCGGGGTACACATGGCTTGAGGAGGGTAAGGAGGGGCATTAGGATAATTTTAATTAAAGATATTGTTATATTTTTAATCTGAGTGTTATTGTAATAAAATCCCCAAGCTTTTCATTGTGCTTTTAGATGGGTGGGGCTGTTTCCCTATGTTATTTGATTCTGTGCTACACAATCTGCTTTTTCTATACGTCATCATGTTCCAGAGAGGCTTCAAACCAACAAGAGAGGGCAGCATTGGTTTGAAAGGAGCATTTAGGCTAGGGAAATGAGGATACCAGAAACCACAAGTATTTAGCTAGCCAGGCTGCCAGGTGCAGATGAAAATTTTCGTGCAACACCAGAACATAGGCTATTGCCCTGATTACAGTAAATCTGTAATTCCAGAGTCTGTCATTACTGATATGTCATTCGCAAAATACCAATTTCCTAGCTGTCATGCTGATCCAGTTTCTTCAGTACTTTCTACATCACTAACTCGATAGAAATGTGCAATTCTTCACAGTAAGAGCTGTAAAAATGTGGAATAGACTCCCTCCAGAGGTGGTTCTGGCCAGCTCAGTAGATTGCTTTAAGAAAGGCCTGGATTCATTCCTAAATGTACATAATATAACTGGGTACTGACATTTATAGGTAAAGTTGATCCAGGGAAAATCTGATTGCCTCTTGGGGGATCAGGAAGGAATTTTTTCACCTGCTGTAGCAAATTGGATCCTACCTTTCCTGGGGGGGGGGGGGGGGTTTCGCCTTCCTCTGGATCAACCGTGGGTATAGGATTGGGTATATAAGATTGTATGATATTTTTTATTTTATTTATAATTTTTTTTTTTTTTTATGGTTGAACTAGATGGACTTGTGTCTCTTTTCAACCTGACTAACTATGTAACTATGTAACTATGCATGCTTGTGCAGGGTCAGAGACTCAGGAAGCCAGGGACAGCCAAGGAACCAATATTCTGAGAAGGAGGTGAACAATGGCAGGCTTCTTATTTTGTCTCCTTTAAACAAAACATTTTCCTGACTTGAGTTTTCTGCTGCACCCACTCTGGCCTTTTTATAGAAGTCAACTTACAATTTATGTTCACCGGTAATTTCAACAGCATGTAATAGGAAAGTACGAAATTGTTATCTGACATATTGTATCGCAAATCGCTTGCGCTTTCTCTTTTAATTGTTGTGACTAAGTGTCATTTTGTTATACAGAGCTGCAAATTTCCTCTTTTCTCTTTTCCTCTGTACTCACCAAGCTCTCCGAGCCCACACTGCAACCCAAGGAGCTACCGAATTCACCCATATTTAATGTGTATGTAAATGTAGTTGGAATTCAGGATTTTAATAAAACACAGCCTTGTAGAGTGCTCGCGCCTGCACTGTAAGAAAAGCTGCTTTGTGCTATAGACATCTTTAATCCGTAGCCTGGCTCTGTCAAAGGCTTTAGGCAGTGTAATGCACTGATGCAGCAACTTAATGACATCCATGGCTAGTTGCTGTGCATCAGAAAGGAGGATTTAACCAGCAGTTTCCAGTGTGGGACAAAGTGCAACTCTACTGTATATCACACTGCAGTATTACAGGTCTAATGTCTAGCCAACGCTGTCCAGACTGTAAAAGAAAAGAGGTTTTTATCTAATAAAAAATTACATCAGTTACTACATATAGTACACAAGAAACAACTACTTAAAGGGCATCTCCACTTTCTTTCACAAACAGAGCAGCAGAGTTATGGGTGTAGACGAATGCACTGTGCGCTGTGTAAGACTAATCACCTAAGACTAATCACCTAAGTGTTTCAAATTTCCTTATCTGTCACCTGTTTAGGTGGCTATGAACGCAAGGGAAGGCTTGCATGAACCAGTAGTTTATGGCCATAGAATACTGTAATTATTAGGGCTGTTACTGATTAAAATGTTGGTGTTCGATTAATCGTTTTTTTTTAAACGATTAATCGACTAATTTCGATTATTTCTAACACACATACAGATCCAACTACTTTTAGCTGATCTCCTTGCATTGCAACTCTGCATTAGTCAACGGTAAATGTGGTATACACTATATACAATCACCCAACACTAGTTAGTTTCCACAATCCATGACTTAACTTCACAGTTCAGAAATACGTTTTAAATTCAAACTGTAGCACTGACAAAGTAATCTTTTTCCCACAGTAGCGTGACAATCCCTCCACCTCCGGTCTAACTAATCACTCTCACCTTATGGCATGGACCCCTGTGCAAACAGGTGGTCATGCAAGCGGTATCAAAAGGGTTAACACGGACCATAAACTTCTCTCACGTCTCCTTAAATCTCAGCAAGGAAACCAGGTCATGGGTAGAAAGAAAAGATCTAAGTGCTCACCGCTTAAGTATAAGATTGAATTTTTGTTTTCAAACACAAACTACTCACAACAAGATGATAAAAACACAGCATTTAAAGCCGACAATCGTGTTAGTTCATGCGTAGCTCCTCCCCGTACGCGTTATGTTCAATCAGAACTTCGACATCACTGGACTCCTCCCCTTCCCTTCATTAGCAGATGGAGGCACTTGGGGAAGGGGGAGGAGTCCGGTGACATCGAAGTCTGTGACATCACTGGATCTCCAACGGAACTCCCTGAAGACCCGGAAGCCGGCGGAGAGGTGAGTACCATTCAAAAGAATTTTGATCGATCAAAAGAATTTTGATCGATCAAAAAAATGAATCGATTAATCGAGGAATTCATCTTTAATTTCCACAGCCCTAGTAATTATATGTCTCCTATCAACCTTTCTCAAACTTTTTACCCAAGAGGAACCTCTATAATAATTTCCAGACATTGGAGAACCATTACTGAAACCAATTTATTATGGCTCAATGACAAAATGTCCCTTACACTGGTGGTCAGTAGGAAGAATGCAACCTTCACAATGGTGGTCAGTATGCCACTCTTATGCCCTGTACACACGGTCGGAAATTCCGACCACAAAATCCGTCTGATTTTTTCAGACAGATTTTGTCCGATGTTGCATACACACGGTCGGACAAAGTTGTCGGAAAATCCGATCATCCTGAACGTGGTGGGGGAATACGTAGAGGCTAGTAGCCAATAGCTTTGGTCTTGTAATGTGATCTGAGCATGCGTAGCACTTTGTCCGTCGGAATTCGCTACACATGATCGGAAAAAGTCTGATAGGACTTTGTTGTCGGAAAATTTGAGAGCAGGATCTCAAACTTTTTCCATCGGAAATTCAGACGGAAAAAGTCAGATGGAGCCCACACACGTCGGAATTTCCGACAACATGGTCCGATAGGACATTTTCCGTCGGAAAATCCGACCGTGTGTACGGGACATTACAGTCAGCTAGAAAGATTCACTGGTGTCATGTTGCTGGCTTTTCCAATTAGCTTTGGTTCTGGAAATATGTAGGCTCCATTAGATGGGAGGGGAGGTCAATCAGCCAAAGCTCATGGAACCCCTAGTACCTCTTGAGGAACCCTAGTTGAGAATGGCGACTCTAGACCCACACTATGGGCCAGGCTAACAGTAATTTAAAGAAATCAGCTGAGACAAAATCTTCTAGGAAGTTTTTAGGTAATATAATGAATAATAAACAGTACAACAATCTGGGGGTAAACCTAAACTGTCCATATATGGCAATATAGTATAGCAAATTTTACAGTAACAAGACAGCTCAATATGCAGAACATACACGTGCAGTGTGCTTGAGGATTGCTCCTTCAAACTGGTCCCCTAGGCTTTTTTTTTTGTATCAAGTAATTTTTGTTGAAGATATTTTTTTTTAGTTATACACCAAAGAAACGAGAGACATGCAGTGGCCCAAACCAGTGACCACTGTCAGAAACACTTACATAAAATCAAGAAAAATTGACAACCATTCTTGTACCAATAAACAACAATAAAGATGATTTCTTAATAAACTCCAGTTATTGCTATAATTAAAGTCACCAGTACCACCACACCACTACAAGAGATTATCAACATCACCAGTAACACAAATGAAAAGGCAATTTTCCAAGCCCTATTCCAACACTAGATCCCCACCAGACAGAAATGCTAGTGGTGAGACATATGTGGATTCTGAGGAGGACAGACATGGATTCCATGTTTTCTTAAACTTTGTAGGACAGTCTCTTTGTTTATAAGTTAGGTCTTCCCTTTTTAAAAGTAGGTTAACGGCATCCCTCCAGCTTTTAATGGGCCTCCTGGATAGTATGCTGTGCTGGCAATGTGGGGAGCAAGGATGCACCAACTGAGATGCAGGATGGTGAAAGGGTCCTTCTCTAAATTAAGTCGTTTCCAAGGGTTGCAGGGTCAGTCCTAAACTACCCTTCTCCACAAGCATACCTCCCAACATTTTGAGATGGGAATGAGGGACACCTACTAGCAAATGTATGTATGCATAGGATATGCCCCCTGCCACCCCCCCTTAAAGGAGAATTAACCAAAAAAGGTTAATTAAATCCACAAGTGCTTTTTCTTATCACTACTATTCCTTTATATTGGCTTTTGAAATGTACAAATGCAGCAATTTAGAAATTGGATGAAAGGTTTAGCACTGGGGAACACTTTTTGAAAAAAGTGAATTTTATATACAACTATATAGATCAGACTAAAATGAGGGGCAAATGAGGGGGGAAGAGGGACATTGGTCCAAATCAGGGACAGTCCTTCTAAATGAGGGACAGTTGGGAGCTATGCACAAGAACCTTTCCCTATGCTAAGCCTGTCTGTAACTGGCCAGCGGGTCTCTTCCCCTTTCTCACACACCCCACACTGCAGGGAGTGTCAGAATGACCCAGCAGGGGCTATATAAGGCATTTGAGTCCAATATGGCTACCCAAGACTTGGGAGAGCTCTGTGTCAAATCAGACACAGGCTTTTACAAAATGGCCGCTGGGAGCCCAGTGCAGAATACAAGTCAGTCCTCTAAAGGTTCCCCTAGAGAAAATGGAAAGCAATGACCGTGTGTTCACTGTGTTTACTTTTGTCAGCTAACCAGGTGGTGAATGGGCAATTGATGCCTCAACAGACTGAGACAGAAGTACAGTTAAATCACACGTGTTTAATAATAATAAAAAAAGGTAAACATGAGGCACTTGGCAGCAGAAGCGGAGCATGCGGGAACGTCAAATACCCTTTCAAAAGAAGTCACAAACTCAGGGTAACTCAAGACAACAGGTTTTTGCATCTCCGATAGAGAGTTTGCCCAGGCCAAGGCTCTCTCAGAAAGCAAAGATATAACGAAACCTACTTTGCTTCTGTCCGTGGGAAATGCCTGGGGCAGCATCTTAAAGTATATCTCAGCCTGGTTGAGAAACCCTCTGCATTGGACTGGTTAACCCCCAAATCGCTGGGGAAGCGGAGACAAACCTCTTATAGAGGTAATACTCGAGGCGGGTGCCTGCACAGGAGCAGCAGCAGGAGGAGCAGTAGCAGGGATGGCCTGCAACACAGGTTGTACTGGAGCAGCCACAGTGGGATATTCCAGGTTAGCCGTGCGACTCAGGACTCAGGAGCGTTTGTAACGCCATGGCAAACTGATCCATGCGGTGATCCTGCTCATCCAATCTGGAAAAAATATTACCAACAAGTGGATTCACTGCATCTTCTGAATTCATGGCCTTCGTCTACTGTCAGAAACCATGAATGAGACAGAAGTACAGTTAAATCACACTTGTTTAATAATAATAAAAAAAGGTAAACAGAGTAAACATAGTTAAAACATAGCCAGAGTTCAGGAACCAGAACGGATAGTCAGACAAGCCAAAATGTCAGGGAGTCAGAGATGAGCGTAGTAGAACAGCAAGCAGGATCTGGAGCCAGAAGGAATGTCAGCCAAGCAAATCTTTAACAGGAATACAGGAGAGCGTCTCTAGAGATGTGACCAAGGCGAAGGCAGAGATCATCTGGGCTAGGCGGCTAAAGTAGGCCAGACTGATGAGCAGGATATTATCAAAAGGTGAGTCACTGTGGAGAGAAAGGAGCTGGCAATTAGCCCACAGCTGAGAGGCCAGCTTTGAGAAGGAAGGGCTGAGCCCAGCCCCGACACTGTGCTGACACTCCTCGAATGGTAACGGTGCTCAGTGGCGGCGGCGGCTGGTGGCGGCGGCAGCTGGTGGCGGCGGCGGCTGGTGGCGGCTGCCAAGGACACTCTTTTACAACCCTGTCTGAGATAGGCATCCCTGCCCATGCCCACTGGGGGAAGAGTACATAGGTCAGTCAGAAATGAAAATTAATCATCACATGGCCGGACTGCAGCAGTGGTCCCCTTTGACGTGTTTCACACAAAAAAGCACATTTTACACACTCTTTGAAAAAGCATAAAACATGTCAGAGGGGACTCCTGCTGCTTTTTAATAAAGAAGAAAAGTTTCTGCAGTTTGGAATGTGGTTATGTATTTATTTTTATGACTGATATGCAGTACAATGAGTCAGGCTGCCATCTGATGCATGGCAGTGGAGCCTGTGGTGAGTCACTCACCTTGAATGGTATATACAATATATCCAATTTGAATTTGATTAACCAGGTTAGATATTGGCAGCTGATCATTATTGTTTTTCCCCCAAGATAGGTCAGTACTAGGGATGTCTTCAGAGTCTTTTCCATCTTCTCTCCAATGTCATAAACATTCATGTTCAGGCATACATGGCCCCATGCCATTTACAATACTGTATATAGGTTGCTTAAAGGATAACTCCACGTTTTCCACAAAAAAAATCAATATAGCATACTTTTATTATACAAGCCATTTTATAATTTAAAGTTATTAAAAATGACCTTTCCGTTTCAATCTACAGCCAGCTTTGGATTTGTAAAACTGATGAAAAATTAAAGTGTAGCTTCCTTGTAACCATGGCAACCGGGGGGCTTTCTGTACACCATTATAATGTTATTTCTTGCTTGTATGGTTGGCTTTTTTTTAGCTGGTTTTCTACTATTTTAACACTTACACTGATTTTGTTTCTTGGCACAAGGAAGGACGGAAAGGTTTCTTTTTGTGAAGAATGGAATACAATAGTCTGTTTCTACCAAGCAGCAGGATTTTTGAATCTGTCATTCAAGAAATAGCATTCTGTAGATGTTATACATTGTCCCATATACCTACGTGCTGTGGAAGACTAGTTATGTGGTCAGACAGGATCTCCAATCCACTCCTTCCTCCCCATCATGGCCAGCCAACAACTCAGCTAGCAAGGAGACAGCTGTATTAATAGCCAGTGCTTATTCTGGAGCCTGCCAGAGGAATATATGGGTGGGGTTGCATTCCTCTTGCCAGCTCTTGTCTTTGGTGCTTGGAGACAAAAATAAACACTGGCTATCGAAGCATCCATCTCCTTGCATGCTGCGTTGCTATGAAGAACAAGCGGTTGTCTTGTCTGATCATTGAGCTAGCCTTCCAGCCTTCCAAAGCATGAAGATGAGACAAAGTACTATATGTATTTTAATGTTAACATTAAATGTATATTCAATTTCCTAATGGCTGAGGATTCAAATCAATGATCATTTTTGACCATAGTGGCGAGAAGATGGGAGAATGGCAATTTTTTCTCAAACAAATATGGGGAAAGGGGGTAAGCCTGTCTTAAGGCCCCCTTTCCTTATGGAATCGTGGCAGAAGCAGTTTCTAGGCTCCCCGCTGTGTGAAAACGGCGGAAAGACTGTGATAGGCTCTTAAGGTCAGCTGACCTGGAATCTTCTGGATTCCAGGAGCCCCTTTTTCAGGATAGGTCAGCAAGGGTCACATGACTCCCGGGAACATTCTGGAATTCCAGGGGTCCCTATATAAAGGGCTAGTCCATAGGGTCCGGGGCCAGTCGTTTGAAGAGGATCAACAGCGGAACTTGGGCTTTAATATAGGGCAGGAGTGCTGTAATACATCCGCTGTTTGATCCTCTTCGGCAGCATGAAGGCCCTTGTGCGCCAGCTGTTGGAGCGGGTGGAAGCCGAAGTGGGAGAAGACTGGATCCGGCGCTGTCTGGAGTTATCTGCGGGTCAAGAGGAGGGAGCGTCCACTCAGATCCGCCGGAAGATGACGGGCTACTAGAGGAAGAGGCGGAGGCAGATGTGGACCTTTCGTTTCTAGGTCAGAGAACAGGTGATGCGGTGGTAGGCGGAGCTCAGGAGGAGCGGCCGAACAAGAGGCGGTGCATTCGGTGACGAAGATTCAGCCCATCGCTAACCTAGGAGTGCGTCACAGCGCAGGGCGGAGCCGACCTCTAGGAAAAGCGATGGCTAGCCACTAATAGCTCAGAGGGCGGAGATTTCAGGGGGCGGAGCATCACGGAGCGCCCCCACAGGAACGTGGCATCCCCGGGACAACCAGCGACGCTGTGTACAGTACGGTCGCCTGGTCAACAGGTCGAACATTTTAGCGGTGCTACAGGATCAGCTTTACAGGACGCAGGGGCAGCTGGTTTTCCAATACCAATGCTCCATACATCCCAGCAGCATAGCTCAGGCGCAAGTGTAGGTGGAGCATCGGGAGGTGAGCCACATCAGTTGCCATTTATTAGTCTTCTTGCTTTTCTAATTTTTTAACTGAATTTAAAGCTCACACTGCTCTAGTCTCTCACACTATTCCAGTATCAACTGTTCAATCCTCTTCAAAACAGTCTTCTGGTGTCTCATTATTGGATCCTGCTGCTATAGTTTGGTCTGAGGACATGGTGTCCCAGTCCGCTGATTTTATTCTAGCTTCAAATGAATTTGGTAAAGATAATATGGTTACGCCTGCTTGTATATCTAGCGTTTTACCTGCTGTTCCTGTTTAAGAGTCTATGCCCTGTTTTTGTCACCTTTGGGTTTTCATTTATCTGCTAATATTAAAGTGGTTCTGCACTGTGTTTTTTTTTTTTTTTGGGAATATGCCAAGGATTATGAGGTAAATTAGGGGACTCACGTGTTCCATCTTCCATGTCGATCGCAGCCGGTTTTCCTGCAATAAAATTATTTATATCATGCTTTTCTGCTGGGGGCCATCTTGCCTGTGGGCATGTGAAACCCCACAGGCACTTTAGATGGCCCAGCATGCACCGCCGTTACTGCGCCGAGCTCGCGCGTGCGCAGTTACGGCAAAGTGCAGCTCACGATCTCCGAAATCTCGCGAGATGTCGGCACATCTGCCGACATCTCGCGAGATTTCAGAAGATGTGTCCGAAATCTCGCGAGATTTCGGAAGATGTGGCCGAAATCTCGCAAGATTTCGGAAGATGTCCGCACAGACTCCTGGGATCAATGACACCAGATCCCAGGAGACAGTGCGGCGTGACGAGGATCCCCACAAGACCCCCCCCACCGCCGCAGAGACAGAGGACAGGAAGTCAGCGATTATCAAGGTAAGTGAAAAAAAAAAAAAAAAACACATTTCATTTAGTACTTTTTGCCTGATTTGGAAGGCAAAGAGATTTACTAAATGAAATGTGTGCAGAACCGCTTTAAAGAAAAAAATTGAAAGGGTGAATTTGTTGACATTTTATCACTTTTACCATCTGGCAAAGAGTCTTTTTTGAAACCTGATAAAGGTGATAAAACTGAAGAAGATCGTCGTAGACATGTTCCTAAATCTTTTTCCAATTGGTTACAGGGTTTTTGTATTTTTGCAAGTGTACTTTGTGAAAGATTTCTGGACAGGAGTCCGGGCCTATTTCAACATATTGACATTATTCAGGAAGCTTATAAGTGTTTTTCAGGTTTTTCTTGGTTTTCATATGATGAAGCATTTCATCACAAGTTATCAGTTTGCCCTAGTTTACAGTGGGGTTCAAAGGATGTAGGTTGTGGCTTAATCTTTTCCTTCCACAGAAACCGATTTTTCCCAAGTCCGGTACAGGTAATGTCGGCAATACGTCTGCGGTGCCGTATAGGAAAGGTATATGTTTTTCATTTAATGATAGCCAATGGCGATTGCCCGCTACATGTAAATATAAGCATGAGTGTGCTATCTGTGGAGGTTTACATCCCGTATCTAAGTGTTTTCGTAAAATGTCATCAGCAAATCAGCAACAGCCTCAGAGGGAATTTTTTCTTAAAAGCAATAACTCCAGTGAATTTAGCAAGAATGCTTCCTTGGCTTCAGCGTTATCCAAATCGGCAGATAGCGGATCTAGTCATTAAAGGTTTTGATGAAGGTTTTTAATACCTAAATTCCATGGTTCAGGTTGCACTATGGTGGACAATTTAAAATTTGTTTCTGATTTGCCTTTTATAGATGTAAAAAAATTGGAGATTACGCACTGATGCAGATATAGAGCAGGTCGTTATGGAGAACTCTAGATCTGACGACAGTTCCCACTCCCTTCCCTCCCTCGAACCCTCCCCCTCACCCGATCCCCCTCTTTCTACCTCGCATCTCTTTTTCTGTGCTATCCTCTCGGGATAGCATCTTTTCTCCTCTTTAGATCTGTTCTTTGGATCTTCATTAAGATATCATATCTCAGGTAAAGCAATTTTTGAGGATGCTCAAATGTTAATATGTTTATTGGTTAAAGGAAGACGAGATATTTTGGAAAGAGTTGTCCAACAATACAATCTTTATAGTACAAGACAACTGAAAATACATTAATGCTATCTTTGATCTGTAAAGTAGATACAAAGCTTTATTGAATGTATACCTGTTTACTACTGTATTCTTGTTTACTTTTGAAATAAAACTTTATTGTTAAAAAAAAAAATTGGAGATTGAAATTTTATTGGGTAGAATCTCTGGCCCTTTTGATCATCCTCCTTTTCTTAATTTTCGTTTGTCTCCTTTAGGCTTGGTGCCTAAAAAGGAGCCGAATACTTACCGTTTGATACATCATTTGTCTTTTCCTGCGGGTTCGTCTTTAAATGATCAGATAAATGATGATTTATCGTCGGTTTCTTATGCTTCTTTTTAACAAGCAGTGCATAAGATTAAATTGTTAGGAAGTTCCGTTTTATTGGCTAAGGCAGATATAAAATCTGCATTTAGACTTCTTCCCATCCATCCTCATTGTTTTCACTCATTGGGTTTTCAATTTCAAGGACAATTTTATTTTGATCGCTATCTGCCGATGGGTTGTTCACTCTCTTGTTTTTATTTTGAGAAGTTTTCCACTTTTTTTGTAATGGGTTGTGTCATCTAGATCTGGGTCCCCTTTTTTGATCCATTATCTGGATGATTTTTTGTTTATGGGACCTTCCGGTTCTACTCAATGTTTTTCTCTGTTATAAATTTTTGTTGACACTTGCAAGGAGTTTGGCGTTCCGCTAGCATCTGAAAAAACACTTTTGCCTACTACTTGCATTGAATTTTTGGGTATCACCATTGATACAGTTGAAAGAGAATTTAGGCTGCCTTTGGAAAAAGTTGAGAAATTAACAAATTTTCTTCCGTCATTTATTAAAAAACAGAAAGACTGTATTTGGCTATTTCGGGATATAAGGAACCCTTTTTCTCATATTAGATTAACTACGGATTTAATGGAGGATATGCTGGTTTGGCTGAATTTTTTAATTCATTTTAATGGGAGAGCTTTTTGGCAGGACAAGTTTACCCTGGACAGAGATTTCTGCTTGGCCACTCACACGGCGGGTTCTATTGGATTTGCAGCAATCTGGGGAGATCATTGGTGCGCTGAGTCATGGCTGGTGAGATGGTCAAGCAGGGGCCTCTGTACTAATATCGTACTTCTTGAATTGTTCCCTTTAATTGTTGCACTTGAGATTTGGGGTGAACATTTTGCAAACAAAAGGATCCTTATTAGTACAGACAACCGGGGTGTTTTGTTTGCAGTTAACTGTTTGTCTTCCTTTAATTGCTCTTTTGCGTTACCTGGTTTATAAATGCCTCTGTTTAAATATATGGGTCAAGGCTAAATATATACCAGGTAGGGCTAATGAGACGGCTGATGCCCTTTCTCGTTTACAGATGGAGCGTTTTTTCTCCCTATTACCTACGGCAGACTGTATCGGAATCCCTTGCCCACATCGGTTATGGGAAACCGTTTAGTAGCAGAACACGTTGAGAAATCTTTGGCTGCAGCCTCATGGACCGGTTCCTGGTCTTCATGGTTTTTATGGTTGCAATTTTTGTCTGCAAAACAGGCTCCGGTTTTCGATCGTTCTGAAAATATGGTCTTATTATTTCTGGAATTTTTAATGCCTAAAGAATATTCCTGGTCTCATGTTTATAAAACCTTAGCAGGAATTAAATTTTTTCAAAAATTAAACAATTTAACCTTATTATTTTTCCATTCACCAAGCACTTAAGGGGTATGAAAAATTGCATGCTAGGGTAGATAACAGTCTATCCTATCCTATCACACCTGAAGTTCTCACATCTTTTTGCTCTATTACAATTTCCTTATGTTTTTCATCATTTGAGGCTATAGTTTTTAATGTCGTTTTTACTCTGGCCTTTTTTGCGGCATTACGGATTTCTGAAATTGTGTCAATTAGCAAACGAAAACCTTCTGGTTTGAATGTGCAACATATTATTCTGGCTTATACTGTATGAAAGGTATTTATTCAGTCTAGTAAGACTGAACAATCTGGGAAAGTCATGTGTTTTTTTTTTTATTGGCTTGTCCTGGTTCTCCTATTTGCCCTGTGATGAGGATGTCATCTTATTTGGCTATTCGCCCTAAAAAAGAAGGGGTGCTTTTTTATCACCTCTCACAAAATTCCAATTTAATAGTATCTTGTCCAGATGTTGCACAGCATTGAATCTATCGGACATTCTGGTTTCTTTACACTCTTTCAGGATTGGTGCTGCCACGGAAGCGGCTAAATTAGGTCTTGGTTCTAGTCGCATCAAATGTTTAGGAAGGTGTACGTTGAATTCTTTCAAACTGTATGTTTGTCCTAATTCTATTATCTAATTAGTATAGGTATGCCTGGAGAGGTCTGGATTTTAGGACACTCTTTCTTATATTGGGTGCATCAACGTGCAGCTGCTCATTCTTATACTTCCAATTTGGGTCTGGATCCGTAGTATTTCCAAGTTTTTTGGTTTGGAAGACATGGTATGCTGTGGGAGGAATTATTGTTTGAATTTAGTACACTTCTTCTTGCCTGGCCTACACCTCACATTTTAAATTTGGGAGGAAATGATATAGGACAGATGTGTACGATGGATCTTATTATTAGCATTAAGAATTCTATCTATCTTATTAAAATGTCTTCTCCACAGTTGGGGATAATTTTTTCTGAAATTATCCCGAGGTTAAGGTGGTTGGATTTGGCTGTTCTGAGACCCTTTAAAAAAGTTAGGAAACGGTTTAACAGGGCAGTTTCCAAATATATGGCCCCGGATTTTGGTTTTTCTTACCGGCATGTAGATCTAGAAGGGGGGGGGGTTTCGGGGTTTTATAGATTTGATGGAGTACATCTATCTGACATTGGCTTGGACATCATGTACCTTGCTTTTCAGTCATGTATTGAAAGGATCGCATGCTGGGGGTAGGTGACAGGTGGGGTTGAGACAACCCCGTCCTGTCTTTTGGGGACAGTTTTGTGAAATATTATTGAAGACAGTTTATTTTTCAGCTTGAGTATTAGTGGCTGAGCTGTATTTTCATAAGTTTTGGCTATTGAGTTATTTCTATGATGAATAAAATACGTATGGTAATTTAATACTTAATAAATATGTTTATAAACCAATAATATATGCCGTGGCCAAGTTTTATCCAATAAATATTTTATTAATGTAGTCTTGTTGTTTGAGTGTTCATTTTGTCCGAGCATTCCTGCCTGCGGTCCCATCAAATTCCAAATGTGAACGTGGTTTTCATAATGCACATCCTAAACCCCTTAAAGCGAATGGGAGGCACCAGCTCCAAGGGGCCCCCTTTGCTTACGGGATTGTGGCAGGAGCAGTTTCTATGCTCCCCGCTGTGTGAAAACGGGGGGAAAGCCTGTGATAGGCTCTTAAGGTCAGCTGAGGTCAGCTAAGGTCAGCTGACCTGGAATCTTCTGGAATCCAGGAGCCCCTTTATCAGGATAGGTCAGCAAGGGTCACATGACCCCCTGGAACAATCTGGAATTCCAGGGGGTCCCTATATAAAGGGCTAGTCCGTAGGGTCCGGGGCCAGTCTTTTGAAGAGGATCAACAATGGAACTTCCCACCCCCCTTCCCTTGTCACAGCTATATTATGTGGTAGGGTCCCTTTTACTTTCAAAGTAAGAGGGGACAGTTTTGTGAAATAATATTGAAAACAGTTTATTTTTCAGCTTGAGTCGTAATGGCTCAGTTGTATTTTCATAAGTTTTGGCTATTGAGTTATTTCTATGATGAATAAAATACGTATGGTAATTTAATACTTCATAAATATGTTTATAAACCAATAATATATGCCAAGGCCTAGTTTTTATACAATAAATATTTTATGTCTGAGTGTCCATTTTGTCCGAACATTCCTGCCTGCGGTCCCATCAAATTCCAAATGTGAACGTGGTTTTCATAATGCACATCCTAAGCCCCTTAAAGCGAATGGGAGGCACCAGCTCCAGGGCCGTTTTTTCCACTGGGCATGCTAGGCAGTTGCCCGGGGGCCCCACTTGTCTGGAGGGCCCCATCCAGGGCTGATCCTCAGCGCTGCAATCTGCTGCTTAAATTGACTGACTGCACTGGTTGCTCACTTCGCCGCCCCAGCATTTATAGCGCACGCGGCTGCCCCAGTGGCTAGTGAACAGGCTCCGCCCACCTCTGCTATGTTCTTCAGACACCATGGAGAGGGAGCGGAGCAGAAAGACCGCCCTTGATAGCTGGCGCTGCCTTGCTGCTGTGAGTTACACACTGTACTGCACCAGGCCGGCGGCCTCAAGTAAGTCTAACAATGTCTACTTAGGTAAGTTCAAGTTGTGCATCAAACACAGCCACTGTCTGTGCCCCTCAATAGCTGCCACTGTGCCCATCAAACACAGCCACTGTGCCCATCAAACACAGACACTGTGCCCATCAAAGCTGCCACTGTGCCCATCAAAAACTGCCACTGTGCCCATCAAAAGCTGCCACTGTGCCCATTAAACGCTGCCACTGTGCCCATGAAACTCATGTTATATTGTCCAAACGTTGTGTTAATGTTTAAACACTGATTTTGTTGGAAGTACCAATAAATATAGCCTTATTGATAATTTTCATTCTTATTCTCGTGCGTGATCGTATAGACAGGGCCCCAGTGCACTGTATTGCCCGGGGGCCTATAATGCTCTTAAGATGGCCCTGACCAGCTCCAAGGGGTTAATATATCTGGAATTCTGTAACAAGTCTGGACAAAATTGTAAGGGCTTTCAGACAAAGCTGGCTCAGTGATGACAAGATCAAATGCTCTGACAAATGATATTTCACGTGTTCCATTTGAATGTTCGACTGAAATTCTACTGGTGTATGGCCAGCTTTAGCTTTAGCGGTTAAGAGTAACAACAAAATACAGTTGCTTGTTGAAGTGAATGCACAAATCAGCAAAACATACTGTACGTCAATAAGTAACATTTGTTTTGAACTACAATTCACTGGATTTTTGGTAGCAAATGCAGAAAAAGATAGTAATTTTGCCGCATTTACATGCCACATTTTGCCGCATTTTAGAAGCGTTAGAAGCGTTTAAAAAATATATATATATTTTTTCAAAATAGCCAAAAATGAAAAACGCTTGTAAACGAAACACGGCTAAATGCGAGTTACCGCGTTTAGAAGCATTTGGCGCTTCTTGGCTTGTTTCAGGAAACAGTGAAAGCATTATAGGGTACAAACGGACAGCATCTCCTGAGAAAGCCCAATATAGGGGCAAAACGTTAGGAAATATGACCATGCTGCATCGTTTATAATGCACAATGTATTGTAGTAACTATTATGCACTTCCTTGTTCCTGTATATTTTAATGATAAAAATCTTTGTTTTTGTTGTTCAAAAATAAAAGAATATTTTTTATACAATACACTTGACTTAGGATATTGCACCTTTAAAGTCCCCATCCACTAGTGCTTCAATGATACAGGAGAGGGTCAGAGACTGCAGACATGATACAGGAGATGGTCAGAGACTGCAGAAATGATACAGAAGATGGTCAGAGACTGTAGACATGATACAGGAGATGGTGAGAGACTGCAGACATGATACAGGAGATGGTGAGAGACTGCAGACATGATACAGGAGATGGTGAGCGACAGTGTTACCAACCCTCCGAAGTAAAATTTACTGGCAGGACCCCTGAAATTTACAAACACCACCAATTTTTTACTGGCACTGCAAAAAAGTACCTACAATGCCTGTTTTCAGTGCTAAACAGTGCAAATATCAATATGTAAACTATAAACATGTAGCTAGTGCTATTAGCAATGTGTTTAAGTTAAACAAAAGTAAAAAAATATATTTCTTCATTTACGTGGTACAGGTGTCAAAGAGGCTGTGGTGGACAGAGTACAGGGGTCAGAGAGGCTGCGGCGGACAGAGTACAGGAGTCAGAGAGGCTGCGGCGGACAGAGTACAGGGGTCAGAGAGGCTGCGGCGGACAGAGTACAGGGGTCAGAGAGGCTGCGGCGGACAGAGTACAGGAGTCAGAGAGGCTGCGGCGGACAGAGTACAGGGGTCAGAGAGGCTGCGGTGGACAGAGTACAGGGGTCAGAGAGGCTGTGCGGACAGAGTACAGGGGTCAGAGAGGCTGCGGCGGACAGAGTACAGGAGTCAGAGAGGCTGTGCGGACAGAGTACAGGGGTCAGAGAGGCTGCGGCGGACAGAGTACAGGAGTCAGAGAGGCTGTGCGGACAGAGTACAGGGGTCAGAGAGGCTGTGGCGGACAGAGTACAGGGGTCAGAGAGGCTGCGGCGGACAGAGTACAGGGGTCAGAGAGGCTGTGCGGACAGAGTACAGGGGTCAGAGAGGCTGCGGCGGACAGAGTACAGGGGTCAGAGAGGCTGCGGCGGACAGAGTACAGGGGACAGAGAGGCTGCGGCGGACAGAGTACAGGGGTCAGAGAGGCTGCAGCGGACAGATTACAGGGGTCAGAGAGGCTGCGGGGGACAGAGTACAGGGGTCAGAGAGGCTGTGCGGACAGAGTACAGGGGTCAGAGAGGCTGCGGCGGACAGAGTACAGGAGTCAGAGAGGCTGCGGCGGACAGAGTACAGGAGTCAGAGAGGCTGTGTGGACAGAGTACAGGGGTCAGAGAGGCTTCGGCGGACAGAGTACAAGGGTCAGAGAGGCTGCGGCGGACAGAGTACAGGGGTCAGAGAGGCTGTGCGGACAGAGTACAGGGGTCAGAGAGGCTGCGGCGGACAGAGTACAGGGGTCAGAGAGGCTGCGGCGGACAGAGTACAGGGGACAGAGAGGCTGCGGCGGACAGAGTACAGGGGTCAGAGAGGCTGCGGCGGACAGATTACAGGGGTCAGAGAGGCTGCGGCGGACAGAGTACAGGGGTCAGAGAGGCTGCGGCGGACAGAGTACAGGGGTCAGAGAGGCTGTGCCGACAGAGTACAGGGGTGGTCAGAGAGGCTGCGGCGGACAGAGTACAGGGGTCAGAGAGGCTGTGCGGACAGAGTAAAGGAGGGGGTCAGTCTCTGCTCCTGCTCTCAGTGCTCAGTCGCTGTCTGTCCTGCTCCATACTTGGCTCAGTATAGAACAATATATCTGAGGTGACGTCTGACTGACCTGGATGGATGGATGGATGAATGGATGGAATTTTAAGCAGCTTTCCTTTACTAGTCCTTATGGATGCTCTGAGCAGCAGGAAGCACCTCTGCATTGGGACATCAGGATCATTCATGTTGTTTTGGTGCCAATTACAGGACAGTGACCCAGCAGCAGGCATAGCACACTGAGATCCCAGCTGCAGATTGTGCCCAGTGCCACTGACACATGCCATTGCCATGTCTAGCCGGGGGGTGACATCAACAGACATTATCAACCTCCCCGGACCCCTGCTGTGGTGTGGCGCCGCCGAAAACGAGCGCCAGCTATTCAAAAATGGCGCCAGGCGGGGACATTACATCACTGCGCATGCGCCCGCCTATTGCGGCCGCCCGAGCGTGTACGAGTTCTCCCGAACCTGGCAGGCTTCGGAACGGCGCATGCGCAGTAGCGCCGTCGGCCTGCAGCCATCTTTTTTACGGGCACCGTTGCCCGTAACGGACATTTACGGACACCCCGAAAATAGGGTGATATTTACGGGCTGTCCGTAAATTAACGGACGGTTGGCAACACTGGTGAGCGACTGCAGACATACTACAGGAGATGGTCAGAGGCTGCAGACATGGTAGAGGAGAGGGTCAGAGACTGCAGACATGATACAGAAGATGGTCAGAGACTGCAGACATGATACAGGAGATGGTCAGAGACTGCAGACATGGTACAGGAGAGGGTCAAAGACTGCAGACATGATACAGGAGATGGTCAGAGACTGCAAACATGAAACAGGAGATGGTCAGAGACTGCAGACATGGTACAGAAGAGGATCAGAGACTGCAGACATGACACAGGAGATGGTCAGAGACTGCAGACACGATACAGGAGATGGTCAGAGACTGCAGACATGATACAGGAGATGGTTAGAGACTGCAGGCATGATACAGGAGAGGGTCAGAGACTGTGGTTATAACACAGATTTACAGCGACTGCACTTCCAGGTGCACTTTCAAGTGCACTCGCAGTGAACTTGTAGTGCAGAGTGGATTTGCTTTTAGTAAATCAACCCCTATGTGAAGCTGTTTCCATAATGCTGTCCATGGTCTTGTCTACCTACTCCACCACACATGTCTATAAACTGTGGTTTCAGGTTTTTGCCATAAAAGCATTAACATGCAGATCTGCTCTATATGCCTGGTTGACAAATGGCCCTGAATCACATGCTTTCCGCAATTAAAGCTGAGCTCACAATGGCAATGCATGGTTACATTATGGTACATTGTTGATGCTGGTTGGCAGAAGGATGCCCAGGCATGGTGGTCTGTTCGTGTATTATGTACTAGCTGGGTGACAGGAATGTTGGAAGGTAAAGTGGGTAATGGGTAGTGTGGTGTTTTATGTCTTATGGAGTTATTGTATGCGGGGAGATTATTCTGGGCCTGGGAGTCTAGGCTTCGGAGTGGCAGCACCATACAAGGCTAATTCTCCTTTAATTCTTCTTTTCTTTATTGTGTCCATATGGTCTTCTCAGACTTTCAATTTTTACTTAATGCTGTTGTTGTCACGTTTTCACATTTCCATACTGAAGCTATTTCCATGTCTGTGAATGCTGGAATGATTGCAGTACAAACCAGTTTAAATGGCCACTGGTTTATCTCATTGTACCCAGCAATTAGTGCTGTAAAGTACCACCTGCTCATGTCAATCTTCATTCTCTCAGTGGAAGGATCCTTTTTCTAAATGACGGTTACACCTAAGCATTGCACTCATTGTTTTCTCTGTCACCTAATGCTGTATGTGATTAGGATCAGATTACATGTTCCTGATGTGCATTTATTTTAAACTACATGTGCCATTGCACAGCCAGATATACAGGCCATGGAAGACAATGTACGTTCTGATTACCCAAGACAAATGGGCCTCAGGCCATTCATTCTTTTAGCATAGATTCACATTGGAGCTATTTGTCATGCGATTTACGAGCTCAAATTGAATGACAAGTCGCAGCCTATTGGAGGCAATGACACTGTTCTAATCAGTGCAACACCGATTTTACGGCGCCGCACTGATTTGCAAAAGCAGTTCCTGCACTACTTTTGCCGATTTCAGGTGCGACTTCAATAGACATTTGTGCATGAAGCCACACAGATGTCTATCAAGTAGCACCTGAAATCACGCTGACCTTGCTACTTTGAAATCGCGCTACTTCAAGTGTAGCAGCGCTATTTCAAAGTGGCATCAATGTGAACCAGGGCTAAAAAAATGAAATTCCATTTTTTTACGTCTGAAAAAACAATGACATAGGTTGTGCTCACTATTTGGATAAAGAATATTAAATTCTTTTTTTTTTGTTTTCTTTCACAAAGGTTTATTAGTGTGTTAGCCAACTTATCAGGACAACATATAGATGGTTACATAATGTAATAAACAAGGATCATACACAAAAAATAAAGATAAAATACATATGGGAAGTGAGAAGAGAGGGACATGGACAACCATATAAAGCCCCATACACACGGTCGGACTTTTTCATGGATTCTGTCCGATCGGACAATGTTGTTGAAAAATCAGACCGTGTGTATGCACCATCGGACAGTGTACGTCGGATTGTCCGACGGACAAAGTCTTATCTCCTGCTGGAAAGATTTGCCGACAACACGGTCCGATCACACCAAATCCGATCGTGTGTACGGTTGTCCGACCGGACAAAGTGCTACGCATGCTCACATCACATTACAAGACCAAAGCTATTGGCTACTAGCCTCTACGTAGTCCCGTCGTAGACAACAAACGTCACCACGTTCAGAATGATCGGATTTTGCGATAACTTTGTCCGACCGTGTGTACGCAAAACCAACATCAGACAAAGTATGACGGACAGGATCCGACCGACCTGGTCCGCGGATTGTCCGACCGTGTGTATGGGGCTTAAGAGTTTTAATCAAAAGGTCTCCTTGTCCATGTGGTTTTAACACGGAAAAAAAAAAAACATAAGACTGGTTCAGGAAGGAAAATGAGAAATAATTGAGAATACAAAGTTATAAAAGGTAACCAATCTTATCAGAACTATCGCTGTCTGCTGGACAGGCATATGTAGTCAGCACATTAAGCATTATGAATTGGAGGAAAAAAAGCAACCAATATGAGAAGAAAGAGTCTGAAAAAAGAAGGGGAATGAAGAAAGAGGAGAAGAAGGGGAGAAGAAGAATAGATGAGAAGAGAAGAGTCAAAGATTTTTTTCATTTGAATTAGTATGTTATAGTTAAAGAGCATATTCACATCGCGCCGCCTAGGGCGTCAGTGGTAAAGCGGCGCTATTTTTAGCATCACTTTACCGTCATTTTAGCGGAGCTATTCGCCCGCTAGCGGGGCGGTTTTAACCCCCCGCTAGCGGTCGAAAAGGGGTTAATTCCGCCCGCCCGCCCGTATAACAGCGCTGCCCCATTAATTTCAATGGGGAGCAGCGGTGGAGGAGCGGTGAGTTCACCGCTCCTTCACCGCTCCAAAGAAGCTGCTGGCAGGACTTTTTCTGACGCTCTGCCAGCGCACAGATCCAGTGTGAAAGCCCTCGGGCTTTCACACTGGAGTGCATAGAGCAGCTTTTTTAGGGCGTTTTGCAGGCGCTATTTTTAATGCTATAGCGCCTGCAAAACACCCTCAGTGTGAAAGGGGTCTTATAGCACAACATTATACAGTATCTCATAAAGTACATAGCACCGTTTTGATCATTCCTTACACCAGCAGGAGTTTGTAGTTCTAATGTTACTCTCATGCACAATTGCTAGTTCATATTCCTGGTCACTTGTCTACATGTTTGCTGGTGAAAAAATCAGAGCACAAAAACATAAGTATGGGATGGATACACAATAAGCGCCTCGAAGTTGTACATTACGGCTCCATGCCCACTAGTGTTTTTCATAAGCTCAAAAAAAGCTAGAAAAAAAAGATTAAAAATGCTGATAATAGCATTTTTGTGCCAGCTTCTAGTAGCATCAAATTTGTTATAACCCTAGTTACACCACTTTTACCTACCGGTAAGCCTATAATAAAGCATACCGGTAGGTACTGGAAATATCTCTTAAACCTGGTTTAGGAGATATTTACCATATACGATTGCGCCAACGTCATCAGAGAAAGGGCACAATCGTGCTGTTTCTAAGGGGCTCTTGCTGTGACTGCCTGCTCCGTCACGTGACTCCGGCCAGTCACAGAACCGGAGTGCACGGCCCTGCAAGGAAGAGGGGTGAAGATGGATGCGGGGACATCGCAGACATTGCGGGCTTCGTTTGCAGGTAAGTGGCACATAATGGGGTATGTGATGCATAGTAGCTCATTATGCATTGCTCTTTAAGGCTCCATGCACACTAGCGTTTTTAAGCATCAAAATCCTGTTTTTAGCATTTTTTTTCTGCTCCTAGAAGCTAAATAGTGTTATCCTATGTGCCCATGAACACTACTTTAGGTTTTTAGCATTTTTGGTGCTTCAGCGGCTAGGAGCAGAATTTTTTTTATTTTTGTAGAGTTTCTTGGAGCGTTTTTCCAGCAGAAAAAAAAAACGCTGAATGCTCCTAACTGCTTCTAAATGCTACTAAAATACTAAAACAGCTTTTTTTTTAGCTTTTTTTTTTTGTACTGCAGTAACGCTAAAAATTGCTAATGCTCCTAAATGCCTTTAAATGCCTTTAAATTCTCCTAAAAGCTTCTAAGTGGTTCTAAAATCTACTAAAATGCTACTAGAAGCTGGCACAAAAATGCTAGCATTTTTCACCCAGCATTTTTTTCCAGGTTTTTTTGCGGTGACTAAAAAACGGTAGTGTGCATTGAGCCTGAGAAAAGAAGCATTTGGTAGCTTTTAGGAGCATTAGCCTTTTATTAGCATTTTTGCTCCAAGAAACTAAAAAAAAAAAAAACAATAAAAAAAATGTTTTAGCTCAAAAAATGCCTGGAAACGACTATAAACTACTCTGTGTACTGATAAAGATAACATAGAGGAGAGTTCAGGGGCTGCTGAAAAAAATGCCCAACTGCTCCTAAACATCCGTTTACCAGCAGCGGTGTACATGAAGCCTAATGCCGCGTACACACGATCAAAAATTCCGCCAGCAAAAGACCGATGAGAGCTTTTGGTCGGAAAATGCGTCCATGTGTAGGCTCCATCGGACTTTTGCTGGTGGAATTTCGGCCAGCAAAAGATTGAGAGCATGTTCGGAAATTCCGATCATCTGAGGAGCAAAATTCCGACGCATGCTCAGAAACAATTTGACGCATGCTCGGAAGCATTGAACTTAATTTTCACGGCTCGTCGTGGTGTTGTACGTCACCGCGTTCTTGACGGTCTGAATTTGGTGTGACTGTGTGCAGGCAACACAAGCTTGAGCGTTGGAATTCGGTCGGAAAAGCCTTAAATGTTTTTTCCGATCATGTGTACGCGGCATTAGAGCAGAAAAAAATGCTGACAACAGCTTCTAGGAGCTTAAAAAATATGCTATTGTGCATGGAGTCTTAGCATGTAGAAGCAGTTAGGAGCATTTAGGAGCATTCCGTGTTTTTTTCTGCTGGCAAAACGCTCCAAGAAACTGTACAAAAACAATCTATTTTTTGTTTAGCTCAAAAAATGCTAATAGCTTAACCACTTGCCGACCGGCGCACGACGATATACGTCGGCAGAATGGCACGTACAGGCAGGAGGGCGTATATATAAGTCCCTCCTTTAGCCTGTCCATGCCATCGGGAGAGCGCCGGGAGCGGCACTCTCCTGCGCCGGTCGGGACCCCCGTGAGTCCGGTCGTGGTCCCCGCGGGCTCGATCGCCGCGGGGACGCGGGAAGGCTGAACGGGGAGATGCCGAGATAAACAGCATCTCCCCGTTCTGCCTAGCAACTAGTGACGCCGATCTCTGCTCCCTGTGATTGGAGCAGAGATCAGCATTCACTAGCTGACAGCCACGCCCCCCCCACAGTAAGAAACACACCCCTATGCATACTTAACCCTTACACTGCCCCCTTGTGGTTAACCCCTTCACTGCCAGTGCCATTTATACAGGAATCAATGCATTTAAATAGCATTGATTGCTGTATAAATGACAATGGTCCCAAAAATGGCCGATGTGTCCGCCATAATGTCGCAGTCACAAAAAAAATCGCAGATCGCCGCCATTACTAATAAAAAAAAATTATTAATAAAAATGCTATAAAACTATCCCCTATCTTGTAAACGCTATAACTTCTGCGCAAACCAATCAATAATCGCTTATTGCGATTTTTTTTACCAAAAATATTTAGAAGAATACGCATCGGCCTAAACTGAGGAAAAAAAATGTTTTTTTTATATTTTTTGGGGATATTTATTATAGCAAAAAGTAAAAAATAATGCATTTTTTTCAAAATTGTCGCTCTATTTTTGTTTATAGCGCAAAAAATAAAAAAAAGGGAAATGGGAAAAAAAGGACGCCAATTTTGTTTGGGAGCCACGTCGCACGAACGCACAATTGTCAGTTAAAGCGACGCAGTGCCGAATCGCAAAAAGGGGCCTGGTCCTTTGGCTGCAAATTGGTCCGGTCTGAAAGTGGTTAACCACTTCCCGACCGCCCCATGTACATATACGTCGGCAGAATGGCACGTACAGGCAGAACCACGTACCTGTACGTGCCATTCTTCAGGCGCGTGGGGGGTCCGATCGGACCCCCCCCGGCCGGCGGGGACGGTCGGGATCGCTTCAGGAGCGATCCGGGATGAGGGGACGGCCAGTGGTTTCTGGCCACCCCCTCGCGATCGCTCCTGGCCAATCAGATGCTTCCTCTGTCTGTGTCAATCAAAACACAGGCAGAGGAAGTGATGTCACGCTCGGTGCGCCGGTCTATGTGACCGGAACGCCGAGCTGTCAACACACACAGGTTAGTGCACCAACAGTACACTGACACCAGTACACATAGGCACACAAAACACCCCCCTGTCACCCCCAGATCACCCCCCAGATCACCCCCTCCCCCCCCCCAGTCACAGTGTCACTAATTGCAGTGATCATTTTTTTACTGATCACTGCATTTAGTGTCAGTGTGACTGTAATAACTGTCAGTGCAGTTAGTTTTAGGTCCAAGGTAGCCCCCTACCCCCCCCTAATAAAGGTTTAACCCCTTGATTGCCCCCCAGGTAACCCTTTCACCCCCTTTTGCCAGTGTCACTAAGCGATCGTTTTTCTGATCGCTGTATTAGTGTCACTGCTGTCGCTAGGTAACCATTTTTTTTTTTTAGGTACTGATGACACTGATGACGCTGGTTAGCCAGTTAGTTATTTCGTTATTTAGGTTCCCCGTCAGGTTTTTATATAGCGTCAGGTACCCCCATATATTACCTAATAAAGGTTTTAACCCCCTGATTGCCCCTAGTTAACCCTTTCACCCCCTTTTGCCAGTGTCACTAAGCGATCGTTTTTCTGATCGCTGCATTAGTGTCGCTAGGTAACCATTTTTTTTTTTTTAGGTAACCGCCATGTTTATATAGGTTCATAAATAGGTTTATAGGTCAGGTACCCCCATATTACAACCTAAATAAAGGTTTTAACCCCCTGATTGCCCCTAGAGTTAACCCTTTCACCAGTGATCACTGTATAACTGTCACTGGTGACGCTGGTTAGCCAGTTAGTTATTTCGTTATTTAGGTTCCCCGTCAGGTTTTTATATAGCGTCAGGTACCCCCATATATTGCCTAATAAAGGTTTTAACCCCCTGATTGCCCCTAGTTAACCCTTTCACCCCCTTTTGCCAGTGTCACTAAGCGATCGTTTTTCTGATCGCTGCATTAGTGTCGCTAGGTAACCAGTTTTTTTTTGTATTACTGTTACGGGTGACGCTGGTTAGTTAGCTTGTTTTTTATACTGTCAGGGCACCCGCCATTTATTACCCAATAACGGTTTAACCCCCCTGATCGCCCGGCGGGTGATATCAATTAGGTTTTAGGGTCAAATAAGGTCTGCGTCGCCCCAGGTTAGTGCCAGTACCGCAAACACCCACGCACAAAGCATACACCTCCCTTAGTGGCACAGTATCTGAACAGATCAATATCTGATCTGATCAGATCTATACTAGCGTCCCAGCAGTTTAGGGTTCCAAAAAAAAAAAAACGCATTGTTAGCGGGATCAGCCCAGATACCTGCTAGCACCTGCGTTTTCCCCCCTCCGCCCAGCCCACCCAAGTGCAGTATCGATCGATCACTGTCACTTACAAAACACTAAGCACACATAACTGCAGCGTTCGCAGAGTCAGGCCTGATCCCTGCGATCGCTAACAGTTTTTTTGTGGTAGCGTTTTGATTCAGTCGCTTCAGTCAGGAGCTTTTTTACCTGTGAATCTCAAAAAAATAAAAAAAAAAAAAATAGTTGTCGTTTTATTGTTCTCTCTCTCACTCTATTCTCTCTCTATTGTTGCTCTTTTTTTACTCCATTCTATTCTGCAATGTTTTATTATGTTTTATCATGTTTTATCATGCTTGCTTTTCAGGTATGTAATTTTGTTTACTGTGTTTTAGTGTTAAGCATTTTTTTGTTTTCAGGTGCGCCATTCAGTTGCAACGCGGATTTATTTATCTTGACAGCAACAGCGTTTGCTCCCACGATACATAAAGCCGCGACTCCAACGCTGTAGGAGGTGATTTCACCACCACAGTTAAAAAAAAGAGCATATATGCCGAAGCATGGGGGCCGCCGGGGGGGGAGGAGCGATTGGCTCCTAATGCCACGTACATACGGTCGAAATTCCGACCGTGTGTACACGGCATAACTTTTGCGGGAGGATGCCCCCATGCATCGGCATATATAAATGGTGCATGTATGCCCATCATTAGAAGTGGGTGGATGAAGGGAGGTATTCTAATGGTGGGCATACCCACCAATCAATCTCTTTTTTTCGTTCAGCCAAGAGGCTGCATGAAAAAAAAAAGATTACAATATATGTCCAGTATGTTGCTGGACTTTGAATGGTTATACCAGAATGATGCCTGCAGGTTTAGGTATCATCTTGGTATCATTCTTTTCAGCCAGTGATCGGCTTTCATGTAAAAGCAATTCTAGCGGGTAATTAGCCTCTAGACTGCTTTTACAAGCAGTGGGAGGGAATGTCCCCCCTCCCGGATATAAACCGCGCCATTGGGAAATTGGGAAAGCATTTTATCACACCAATCTTGGTGTGGTCAGATGCTTTGAGGGCAGAGGAAAGATCTAGGGTCTAATAGACCCCAATTTTTTCAAAAAAAGAGTACCTGTCACTGCCTATTGCTATCATAGGGGATATTTACATTCCCTGAGATAACAATAAAAATCATAACAAAGAAAAAAAATGGAAGGAACAGTTTAAAAATAAAATAAAAAAGCTAAATAAATAAAAAAAAAAACAAAAAAAAAAAAAAAGCACCCCTGCCCCCCCTTCTCTTGCGCAAAGGCGTACACAAGCGTTGGTCTGGCGTCATATGTAAACAGCAATTGCACCATGCATGTGAGGTATCACCGCGAAGGTCAGATCGAGGGCAGTAATTTTAGCAGTAGACCTCCTCCGTGAATCTAATGTGGTATCATGTAAAGGCTTTTAAAGGCTTTTAAAAATGTATGTAGTTTGTCGCCACTGCGTGTTTGTGCGCAATTTTAAAGCATGTCGTGTTTGGTATCCATGTACTCGGCCTAAGATCATATTTTTTATTTCATCAAAAATTTGAGCAATATAGTGTGTTTTAGTGCATTAAAATAAAAAAAAGTGTATTTTTTCCACAAAAAATGCGTTTGAAAAATCGCTGCGCAAATACTGTGTGGAAAAAAAAAAAAATGCAACACCCACCATTTTAATCTGTAGGGCCTTTGCTTTAACATTATATATAGTGTTTGGGGGTTCAACGTAATTTTCTTGCAAAAAAAAAATATGTTTTCATGTAAACAAAAAGTGTCAGAAAGGGATTTGTCTACAAGTGGTTAGAAGAGTGGGTGACGTGTGACATAGGCTTCTAAATGTTGTGCATAAAATGCCAGGACAGTTCAAACCCCCCCCCAAATGACCCCATTTTGGAAAGTAGACACCCCAAGCTATTTGATGAGAGCAATGTTGAGCCCATTAAATATTTTTTTTTTTGTCCCAAGAGATTGAATAATGAAAAAAAAAAAATATATATTTTTTTTTTACAAAAAGTTGTCACTAAATGATATATTGCTCAAACATGTCATGGGCATATGTGGAAATACACCCCAAAATACATTCTGTTGCTTCTCCTGAGTACGGGGATACCACATGTGTGGGACTTTTTGGGAGCCTAGCTGCGTACGGAACCCCAAAAACCAATCACCGCCTTCAGGCTTTCTAAGGGTGTAATTTTTTTATTTCACTTCTCACTGCCAATCACAGTTTCGGAGGCCATGGAATGCCCAGATGGCATAAAACCCCCCAAAATGACCCCATTTTGGAAAGTAGACACCCAAAGCTATTTGCTGAGAGGTATGGTGAGTATTTTGCAGATCTCGCTTTTTGTCACAAAGTTTTGAAAATTGAAAAAAAGAAAAAAAAAATTTTTTTTCTTTACTTTCTTCATTTTCAAAAACAAATGAGAGCTGTAAAATACTCACCATGCCTCTCAACAAATAGCTTGGGGTGTCTACTTTCCAAAATGGGGTCATTTGGGGGGGTTTTGTGCTATTTTGGCATTTTATGGCCTTCGAAACGGTGATAGGTAGTGAGGAGTGAAATCAAAAATTTGCACCCTTAGAAATCCTGAAGGCGGTGCTTGGGTTTCGGGGCCCAGTACGCGGCTAGGCTCCCAAAAAGTCCCACACATGTGGTATCCCCATACTCAGGAGAAGCAGCAAAATGTATTTTGGGGTGCAATTCCACATATAACTATGGCATGTGTGAGCAATATATCATTTAGTGACAACTTTTTGAAAAAAAAAAAAATCTTTTTTATTTTTGTCTTTATTCAATCACTTGGGACTAAAAAAAAAAATATTCAATGGGCTCAACATGCCTCTCAGCAAATAGCTTGGGGTGTCTACTTTCCAAAATGGGGTCATTTGGGGGGGTTTTGTACTTCTCTGCCATTTTAGCACCTCAAGAAATGAAATAGGCAGTCATAAATTAAAAGCGGTGTAAATTCCAGAAAATGTACTCTAGTTTGTAGACGCTATAACTTTTGCGCAAACCAATAAATATACGCTTATTGGCATTTTTTTTACTAAAGACATGTGGCTGAATACATTTTGGCCCAAATGTTTGACTAAAATTGAGTTTATTAGATTTTTTTTATAACAAAAAGTAGAAAATCTCTTTTTTTTTCAAAATTTTCGCTCTTTTTCCGTTTATATCGCAAAAAATAAAAATCACAGAGGCAATCAAATACCATCAAAAGAAAGCTCTATTTGTGGGAAGAAAAGGACGCAAATTTCGTTTGGTTACAAAATTGCATGACCGCGCAATTACCAGTTAAAGTAGTGCAGTGCGAAATTGAAAAAAGACCTCTGGTCCTTTGGCTGCCAAATGGTCCGGGGCTGAAGTGGTTAAAGTAGTGTGCATGGACACATAGGATAACTCGTGAAAAGAGGGGAGAACGACATTGAAAGTGAGGTAAACGCTGCACGCCCCTGTTATGTATCAATTGGAGAGGGTCCCCATTGGGTTTTGTATTGCAGTAATAATTCAACAGAATATATATATTTTGTATACATTTTATTTAGAAAAAATTACATAAAAGAAACATTTGTTTTGTCAAAACATGAGCTCTGTAGGTAAGCCTATTACATATACATAATAATAATAATACAGCCGTTGATATACAAGAAAAACATAGCATGATATAAGTATGTAATCATACTGTAGAACAAACGCGTTTCGACCTTAACAGTAGAGGTCTTCTTCTGGGGGAGAGATCAAAAAACTCTAGAGTTTATATATATGCAATAGGCTTACCTACAGAGCTCATGTTTTGACAAAACAAATGTCTCTTTTATATATAAATGTATACTTTAACAAAAAAATGTTACTTCAATTATTGCTGCAATACATAGGATAACACTATTTAGCTTTTAGGAAAAGAAAAAAATGCTAATAACAGCTTCTAGTAGCTTAAAAGAAAACGCTAGTGTGCATGGAGCCTAATACCAGTCCCTGCCCTCAATTACTATTCCACCCACTGACACCAACAATGGGGCAGTATTCCTCTCACTACCAATGATTGGGGTACTATTATTCATACTGACACCAATGATGGGGCACTATTCCTCCCACTGACACCAATGATGGGGCACTATTCTTTCCACTGACACCAATGATGGAGCACTATTCCTCCCACTGACACCAATGATGGGGTACGATTCCTCCCACTACCATCGATGGGGCATGATTCTCCCACTGACACCAATGATGGGGCACTTATTCTCCCACTGACAGCAATGATGGGGCACTTATTCTCCCACTGACACCAATGATGGGGCACTAATCCTCCCACTGACACCAATGATGGGGCACTAATCCTCCCACTAATACCAATGATGGGGCATGATTCCTCCCACTGACACCAATGATGGGGCACTATTCCTCCCACTGACACCAATGATGGGGCACTATTCCTCCCACTGACACCAATGATGGAGCACTATTCCTCCCACTGACACCAATGATGGAGCACTATTACTCCCACTGACACCAATGATGGAGCATTATTCCTCCCACTGACACCAATGATGGGGTACGATTCCTCCCACTACCATTGATGGGTACGATTCCTCCCACTACCATCGATGGGGCATGATTCTCCCACTGATACCAATGATGGAGCACTAATCCTCCCACTAATACCAATGATGGGGCATGATTCCTCCCACTGACACCAATGATGGGGCACTGATCCTCCCACTAATACCAATTATGGGGCATGATTCTCCCACTGACACCAATGATGGGGCACTAATCCTCCCACTAATACCAATGATGGGGCATGATTCCTCCCACTGACACCAGCAATGGGACACAATTCCTCCCACTGACACCAACTCCTGGCCCCCCTAAAGTCTGAAGGACAGTAAGCTGGCCCTTTGTTTAGAAAGTTTGGAGACCCTTACCCTAGATCAGTGATGGCGAACCTTGGCACCCCAGATGTTTTGGAACTACATTTCCCATGATGCTCATGCACTCTGCAGTGTAGTTGAGCATCATGGGAAATGTAGTTCCAAAACATCTGGGGTGCCAAGGTTCGCCATCACTGCCCTAGATGATACATTGATATATTTCATGGAGCTAAATCAGTAGTCGCCATGTTCTTATCACAATGGTACAGTCTGAGTGATCCCTAGGAGAGGAAAGGTTTCTTCCTGCCTGAATCAAACTGATGACATCATTATCCCAGAATGCACCTCTCAGCCTAAGCACAGCCACTTGCCTGAAGCTGGGATGCTTTTGATAAAAGGTAGCGATTATTTGAGATTTTATTCTGTTGCTATATTGTGTTTTTTTTTGGGAATGTAATTTTGCAGATTTTTTATTTTTTTTGTTTACAAACTATTTTTATTGGGTACAAAAAAATTGTACAAAAAGCTTTTGGTCATATGCCGTAAAAAGTAAATTTTTGCAGATTTAACGTTGTTGATAGGTCTTCTTAAATGTGATAAAAGATGATTTCTGAGGTTTCCATGAGTTACACAACATTATCACATATTGCAGTGTTGATAAACAAGAACCTTTGTGTATTTACTGTGCACTAACATCATGCTTGTGTTTAAGTTCATTCCTTCCAGTGCACTATTGCTTCAGCTCATTATTATATGTGTTTGCTTTCCTGCTAGTTGTTTATATATTTAAGTATTTAATTATGTATGAGAGCAGGTGTTTGGTTAGGAGCGCCAGCAGTCTGTGGATCTGTGAGATGCACTTGTTGATCTGTTTAGTCTTCAGCATTTCGCTGCATGTTGGATAAAGGGGCCATCATTTTGTTGCACAACATCCAGTATTTTTTTATATTTTTTTAACCATTATTTTTATTGAGATTTTCACAGGGTATCAATACAGAATAGACATGTGCACAATAGAAAAATTAGTTTAGTTTAGTTTCGTTTCTGTTCGTTTCCGTTGATTCGTAATGATTCGTAATTTCGTAAGTCGTCTGTGTTAGTATTCGTAACGATTCGTATTTTCGTAAGAGTTATTTTTTCGTTGATTCGTTTTTCCGTTAGTTTAATTTTCGTTTATTCGAAATTCGGATGCATTCGTATTTCCATAGATTTAGTTACATTCGTACTTTCGTTAGATTGATTTATTTGTACTTTCGTAACATTGTTTTCGTAGATTCGTAATCGGAGCATAATTCATAATTTTATGTAATGTGTATGCTTTTATTACATTGTAAAAGACACGGAAAATTACGAATCGAAAAAAAAAGTTACGAACGTACGAATTTTTTCGTTCAATCCATTCGAAGCACGTTAAGCAGCGCCATTGTAAGAGACATGGAAAATTACGAATCGCAAAAAGAAAAAAAAGTTACGAATGTACGAATTTTTTCGTTCAATCCATTCGAAGCACGTTAAGCAGCGCCATTGTAAAAGACACGGAAAATTACGAATCGAAAAAAAAAGTTACGAATGTACGAATTTTTTCGTTCAATCCATTCGAAGCACGTTAAGCAGAGCCATTGTAAGAGGCACGGAAAATTACGAATCGCAATAAAAAAAAAAAGTTACGAATGTACGAATTTTTTCGTTCAATCCATTTGAAGCACGTTAAGCAGCGCCATTGTAAGTGACACGGAAAATTCCGAATCGCAAAAAAATAAAAAAAGTTACGAATGTACGAATTTTTTCGTTCAATCCATTCGAAGCACGTTAAGCAGCGCCATTGTAAGGGACACGGAAAATTACCAATTCAACAAAAAAAAAAGTTACGAATGTAGGAATTTTTTCGTTCATTTTGATTTTCGTTGTTCCTGTTTTCGTTTTTCGGATTTTCTTCTTTCGTAGTTTCGTTGTTTCTAATTTGGTTATTTCGGATTTTCGTTGTTTTTCGTATTCGTTCGATTCGATAATTCGTTATTCGTTAAAATTTTTAGCAAATCATTCGTTCATTCGTACGATAACGAATGAACGAATATAACGAATTTTAACGGAAAACAAAAAAAAAAACGAAACGAATTGCACATGTCTAATACAGAAGGATAAGAAATCAATGACATTCCTTATTGTGCATTATAGCGGAGTTCCACCCATATAAAAGTCAGCCGCTACAAAAAGTGTAGCTGCTGACTTTTATTAACCGCTTCAGCCCCCGGAAGATTTTACCCCCTTCCTGACCAGAGCACTTTTTGCGATACGGCACTGCGTCGCTTTAACTGACAATTGCGCAGTTGTGCAACGTTGCACCCAAACAAAATTGAGGTCCTTTTTTCCCCACAAATAGAGCTTTCTTTTGGTGGTATTTGATCACCTCTGCGTTTTTTATTTTTTGTGCTATAAACAAAAAAAGAGCGACAATTTTGAAAAAGCACAATGGGGGTTATTTACGAAAGGCAAATCCACTTTGCACTGCAAGTGCACTTGGAAGTGCATCGCTTCAAATCTAAGGGGTAGATCTGAAATGAGTGGAAACTCTGCTGATTTTATCATCCAATCATGTGCAAGCTAAAATGCAGTTTTTTTTTTTACTTGCATTTCCCCCTCAGATCTACAGCAACTTACATTCAAGTGCACTTGCAGTGCAAAGTGGATTTGCCTTTAGTAAATAACCCCCAATATTTTAAACTTTTTGCTATAATAAATATCCCCCAAAAATATATAAAAAAACGATTTTTTTCCTCAGTTTAGGCCAATATGTATTCTTCTACATATTTTTGGTAAACAAAAATCACAATCGCAGCGTATATTGATTGGTTTGCGCAAAAGTTAAAGCATTTTTAAAATAGGGGATAGTTTTATGGCATTTTCATTAATAATTTTTAGTAGTAAAGGCGGCAATCAGCGATTTTTATTGTGACTGCGACATTATGGCAAACACATCGGACATTTTTCACACTTTTTTTGGCCCATTGTCATTTATACAGCAATCAGTGCACTGATTCCTGTGTAAATGACACTAGCAGTGAAGGGGTTAACCACTAGGGGTAAACCACTAGCGTGTTGCTAACTGTGGGGGGCGTGGCTGTGTCTTACACATCACTGATCTCTGCTCCAATCACAGGGAGCAGAGATCAGTGACACTGTTGCTAGGCAGAACGGGGAGATGCTTGTTTACTTTAGCATCTCCCCGTTCTTCCTCCCCGTGAGACGATTGATTGATCGAGTCCGCGGGACCCACGATCGGACTCACGGGGTCCCGACCGGCGCGCACGCGATGGCATGGCGGCAAATTTAAAGGGACGTACCTGTACGCCCATATGCCTGTCCGTGCCATTCTGCCGACGTACATCGTCGTGCGCCGGTCGGGAAGCGGTTAAGTCATACGTCTGGGGAGGGGGCATTGTACTGTGCAGCATACACTGATCTTTGTGTGCATGTGCAGAAATTCAAACAGAAGCAAACAAAATTCCATAAGCTGGTGCTTGGAAGTCAGATTTCAATTATAAATATCCATACATATGCTGAAATTCTTCTATGACAACATGTTGAACAGGTTATTTTAGACCTGCTGCTTTTCTTGGAGATTGCACATTTTGTTGCTTAGCAAGATGGTTTAGCATTTAGCATTTGTTTTTTTTTGTTGGCTTTGTTTTTTTGTATTTTCTTTTTTTTGTCATAAATTAATGGCACAGCAACTCACAAAGGCCTCATCTACACATGCCATTGGGGGGGGGGGGGGGGGGGTGGAGCAGTAAAAAGGTGTAGTTGAGCCACATTTTTGCAACCTCTTCCCCTTAGGCCCCTTTCACACCGGGGCGTTTTTCATGCGGTGCAGCGCTAAAAATAGCGCCTGTTCACCGCATGAAAAAATCCTGCCCCTTTAACTCCAGTGTGAAAGCCGGCGGGCTTTCACACTGGAGCGGTGCGCTAGCAGGATGACAAAAAAAGTCCTGCTAGCAGCATCTTTGGAGCGGGATAGGAGCGGTGTGTTCACCGCTCCTATACCGCTCCTTCCCATTGAATAGAATGGGACACCGCGGCGAAACCGCGGCAATACCGCCGCAAAGCGCCGCTACGGCGGCGCTCTGCGGGGGGTGTTTAACCCCTTTTCGGCCGCTCGCGGGGGTTAAAACCGCACCGCGAGCGGCCGAATACCGCGGTTAAAACGACGGTAAAGCAGCGCTAAATATAGCGCTGCTTTACCGTCACCGCGGCTCCCCGCCCCGGTGTGAAAGGGGCCTTATAGTAGAAGTTCAGCCAAAAACTAACTCTAAATCTACTGGCAGCCACATTCTAAAACTAATCTATGTAGTCCTGTAAAGAAGAAATCCCTATACATACCTTTTCTGCAGCCGGTCTGGTCCCACACTGAGCTGTCAGCGGACTTCGCTGTGGAGGTGTGTGCAGAGGACACAGCCAACCAGTGGCGGCCCGCCCATAGGGGGCACACGGGCACCGCCCCACCTCCAGGCAGTCACAAAAAAAAATACAAAAAAAAGCTCCTTAAGTGCACTGTGTTCGGACGCCGGGAAGCGCCACATCTATGCAATCATGAAATTGCAGACGCGGCGCTTCATTTGCGGGCTCTTGTCCCGCCTTGTGGCGCTTTCCGAAGCGCCGAGTAGCTTCCGCACGGCGCTTGTAGTATCTATTACTACGGCCAGGCAGTTTGATTGATATCTGAGTTGGATGTTACTTCCTGTTTTCTCTCTCCCATTGCGCCCGAGAGAGAGAAAAACTGAAGTATGAGGAGCGGACTCCTCCATCGCCGCTGCCAGTGGAAGGAGACACTGAAGGAGAGGACAACACAGCAAGGTAAGTACTGCTGTGCTCCCACGGAGAACAGGGGGGGGGCACAGGCTGACTGCATTTGGTGGGACACAGGCAGGCTGCATTTGGTGGGACACAGGCTGCATTTTATGTGACACAGGCTGCATTTGGTGGGACACAGGCTACATTTAATGAGACACAGGCTGCACGTAAGGAGAGACTCTGCTGGGGGCACCTGATGTAAGGATGGACTCCGCTGGGGACACCTGATGGCATCTGGTGGCACGCGACGTGGCTAGTTACACGCTCAGGGCTCCCACTGATTCTGCATTATGGTTGAATGATTTCAATGTAATAATAGAAATAATGCGCTTCAATCATCCTGACACCATAACAACCAGGGTGCCGGGATGATTGAAGTGCTAACACCAGGTTTTTGGGGTATCTTTATCTGCTGATTGTTAAACTTTCTAGAATACACATATTTCTATTGTTGTGTAGGATCTGGGCCTGCTGTCCCTCCATCCCTCTCTCCCTCTCCCTCCATCCCTTGTTCATCTCAGACGCTAACCACACAACCTTAGAGCCATGCCCACTATTTCACTGAAACCATGGCTATTTTGGGAGGGATCAAGTGGGAGGGATCAAAAAGGAAGGGCGGGGTCTGGCGCCCCCCCTTTCAAAAACTTTACCAGCCACCACTGCAGCTGACAATGGAAGCCCCATTGTAAGTTTATGGGTGACGTCACTTCCCATTCATTTCCCAGCCATTGACTGTCTTCTGCACACAGCATCCGCCGCTGGAGACCAGACCAGATAAGCTCCAGAAAAGATATGTAAAGCAATTTTTGATTTACAGGGTTAAGTAGATAGATTAGTTTTAGAATGTGACTGCCAGTAGATTTAGAGTTAGTTAATTTTTGGTTGAACTTCTACTTTAAGTTGCAAAGGCAGCAGAATGGGGTGTACACATGCTATGGCTGCAAACCTTCACTTTGATGCAAGAATTGAATCCCCTGGTTTAAATGGATAGACTATTTTCAATGCATGCGGTTGGGGCGAGGTGCCAACACTAGTGTAAACTAGTCCTAAGTGTGTTGTGTTATGATTAAGTGCAGAAAAATTTACATTTTACCACCATGTGTTCTGAGAACTGAGTTCAATCCATTTTCAATTTATTCAGGGTGGAGAATACACCCATACCTCATTCATGAACTCACTTCCATAACACAGCCCCAATTCTGAACAATTAAGAGCAATTAGACTGCGTGTATTATCCCTTGGCAATCAGGTGGTTCTTATAATCTGGTTTCTAGCCAAGGGGATCTCTGTCTTATTAAGACACCTTTTTCTCCCTATAGGAGAGTGTCATCTATTTTTTATTCTTTCACTTCTTTCTCTGTTATTTTTCCCTTATGGATACCGAATTATACAGGGGAATGGGGAATATGGGGGACCTACAGGGGAGGGAATGGGATGATCTTATGGCAAATATTCACTGTAACTATCAAGGAAAAGAACAAACCTCCTCAAATCTGATGGCTCTGTTCTCCAATCTCACCAGGGTGTTGGAAAGAAAATCAGCCTTACATTGGCATATCCACTCCCTGGAGAGATATATTCGGGAAAACATTAACCCCATTGGCCTACGCATACAAATTTTCCCAATTTTGGAAAATATATCCAAGGAACTTAGAACCAACTGGGAAAGCAAACTAAATGACTGCTCTAGGAATCTTATGTTATTATTGCAGAATGAGTATAAATCACAACTAGTAACAATGAATGACGAGATTGGATCCCTTTATACACGGCTCACTCCATTGAAAAATCATGAGGATTATAATAAATCCGAAATCAAATTGAGGGAACATTTGGAAACCTTTGGGAAACAAATTCTAATTAAAAAAGAGAAAAAGTATTGGAGAGACAAAAATGCTTTTGGAGAGAACCGTGCTTATAAATGGAATATAGATGAAAAATTCAAAAACTCTAAAACGACCCGGAAAGGGAAGAAGGGTCAAAATGATAACTTGTCTAAATCGAATGATGATTTGTCTGACACGCCCTCTAACTCCTCCTCCTCAGTCTCCTCCCACACAGGCCGGCAATCTGGGAAAAGGAAAAGTTTGTTCCCCAGACAACAGGACATGGAAGGTGAGGTCCATCAACTAACCAAAAAATCAGCCACTGATCTCCACATGGATCGGGACGGTAAGATAGGCAGTACTGCAAAAAATTCAACAGGTGGAATCCTTAAAAATAATCCTTCTAATCGTATTGTTAAAAATAATAGAAAGGACCAGGGAGCGATCCCCAAAACGCAACGTACACAACTAGATGATTTTTTAGACCGGAACCGGACCCCACAGATCCCTCCGTTATCCACCCCACTGACACAAATAGGTACTCCCCAGTCAGTGGTGACACAGATAGAGACAGAGCCCACCATAATCAAGGGCCCAGTCAAGGAGGCTTAAACATCATAAATCTGTCCTCCCATATACTTTCCAAAGAGGAGCAGGAAGTTCTTTCTTTAGGGCTATCTTTTTGTCCCAATAAGAGTTTAGATGTCTTTGAGGTCATCAAGGACATCCATCTCTTTGCTCGAAATTTGTTCTATAAAAGTCTCTATAAAAAACAAACCAAAAAAGAAGGGGATTTACCACCCAATTTGAAAGCAGCAGATTTTAAGGCCTTGAGGGACCTCAACCTCCTTCTTTTGGAAAGTGGGGCCTGGGATGAACAAGAGGATGACCCTCTGGATAGTGAGGGGAGTGAGGAGGAGGAAGAGGAGGTTATCACATATGAAGCTAAGAAATTTAAACGCAGATCACATGTCTTTCCACAACTCAACCAGAATCCAGCTTTGGCATTATTTGTTAAACAAACGGCCAAAGATCTGGAAAAACTAAGAGAAGATCCAGGACAACAAAATCTTAATGTAGGCCAAAAGAAAGCACTTCAATCTCTCAAAAATAATCTTGATATTACGATTAAGAGCTCCGACAAGGGAGGAAATATCGTAGTCATGAACAACTCTGACTATGAAAACATGGTCTTCAAAATATTGAATGACCAGAATTGTTACAAACCTATTGCCCCTTCTTTGGTGGACAAATACAACCAGGATTTTTATTCACTGGTTGATGAGTCCTTCAACGAGGGGACAATCACTCGTGAAATCTGGGACTTTATTAGAACTAGATATCCGAGGTTACCCACTCTATATGCCCTACCCAAAGTGCACAAGAGTCTCCTAAATCCACCGGGGAGACCCATTGTGTCGGGGAACGGATCCATCACGGAGGGAATCAGTCAGGTCATTGATGACCACCTGAGACCCCACGTTATGGACTTACCATCCTACACTAAGGATACTATCCATCTCCTACAGATCATTGAAGAGCTAATTATCCCAGAGACAGCGATCCTAGTGACCATTGATGTGGAATCACTATATAATAGTATTCCACACAATCTAGGAATCATGGCAGTAGATAGAGTTTTAAAACAAAGAACCACAACTGATTGGAAATTTAATTCCTTTATTATTCAAATGTTGGAATTTATCCTCCAACACAATGTTTTTGTCTTCAAGAATTCCCACTACCTCCAGGTACAGGGAGTAGCTATGGGGACGTGTTGCGCACCCTCATATGCGAATCTGTACCTGGGGGAGTGGGAAAAAGACTTTCTGGCTAGTGTACATGCCTCGATGTACACCTGCCACATTTTAATGTGGCAGAGGTACATCGACGATGTTTTTATTATTTGGGATGGCTCCGAAAAACAACTAATGGAATGTCTTGAGCTTATGAATAATAATACCTACAACCTTTTTTTTACTATGAGCTTTGATTGTAATGAAACACATTTTTTGGATATCCGTATTAGAAAAACTTCTAACGGAAATCTTACTAGCAAATTATTCCGAAAGGAAACTGCTGGTAATACCCTGCTTCATGCAGATAGTTTCCACCCACTTCCACTCAAACGATCTATCCCCTTTAGTCAATTCCTCCGGATCAGAAGGAACTGTACGGAAGAAGAGGACTTCCAAAGGGAAAGTGATGGGCTAACCCTAAGACTATTAGACAGAGGTTATACTAAAACGGGCCTCAAAAAAGCATTTAATAGGGTAAAAGCTCTTAATAGGAAAGAACTTCTCTTTAAAAAGAAGAAAAAGAATGTGGATGACAATACTCGCATTATTTTGCGATTTTCAAATGAACATGAAAAGATACGCAAAGTTATCAAGAAGAATTGGTCTATCCTCACGGATGACCCAGTTGTAGGTACTTTGGTCTCATCTCATCCTTTGATCACGTACAGAAAGACAGTTTCAATTGGTAACTTAGTTACACAGAGTGAATACAAGGGAAGTTCTAGAAAGGACCCATGTAAGAACTTTGGAACCTTCCCATGTGGGAATTGTACACAATGCTCAGTCATTGGGCAAAGAACCACACTGACGCTGCCCAATGGGGTAGACTTCTCCCTGAGACACTATGCTAGTTGTCAGACTCAGGGGGTGGTGTACCTCATGCAGTGTCAGTGTGGTTCCTTCTATGTAGGTAAAACTAGACAGAAATTATGTAAGAGAGTTGAAAAACACATGCATGATATGAGGATCTGTAATCTATACCTGCCCTTGGGGCGTCATATAGCCAAGAAACATAATTATAGACTGCCGAAAGTCAATTTTACTGTTCTTGACAGATTGCATATCCCAATCAGAGGAGGAGATTGGAATAAGGTTCTTCTCCAGCGCGAGATGCGCTGGATTAGAACCTTAAAGGCGACCACCCCACCAGGTTTAAATGAGGTGGAAAGCTTTAGACCCTTTTTGGATGGCTATAGCTCGGGAAAAACGGATTAAACTAATATTTGTCAATAGCTAACAAGATCCTTATGATCTCCTTTTTACATTTTACTTTTTATTCATTTCTCTACTCATAGGTCCCTCTATCCCCAGGGGGGTCCCTTTCTATATCTTCGGTTTCTATTTCTGGAATTTACAGGGTTGGGTGAATGGTTCAGTTAGGGGGGTTTTTTATACCTGTTCATGTTGGACAATATTTGTATTTTTGTGTTTCTAACCTCACAATTTGTAAATGGTATTGCCTCTAGGGTATGTCACCTACCGAGTCTTTGAAAGACGGATGTTCCTGTTTTTTGCTTTACAGGGGTCTCCATGTGTTCTCCCCACATCCTCTACCTGGCAACTTACCCCAAGCCGACCCATGGTCTCCCCTCTTTTTAGGGGGGTAGTCCCTCTATTTTCCATCTTTTGATGGTTTAGAGGTTACTGTGGGCCTGTTTGGGGCAGGGGGTTTGTCTGGGGTTCGGGAATTTCCTGGCCCCCGGATATCTTTTTTCCCCCCGTTTTTTCTGCCAGTAGTTTTAGTCCTTTGTTTGGCTTCGGGGGGGATGTCGGGTCCCGATCTGTCCATGCATCTATGCCCTTTTTAGGCATTGATGTTTTCGACAGTTGATTTTTCCGCCTCCTCACCCCCTGCCTGACATTCAATTCCCTCCCAGCATTTATCCCCCATCCCCACTTTATGCGGAAAAATTTCTTCCGTTTCATTTGGGCATCTTTGGGGGTACTTTTTCCCAGTTGTTTCCCTGTTTATGGGGTGGGTTGGGGCTCTAGATGCGGCCACTGGCGCCCTGGGCTGCTCATCACTCTTTTCCATGCCTTATACCCTGCGCAGGCGCATCTCTGTCCATCAGAAGCCTGCGCCTCAGACGGACGATCTCTGGCTGGGTTTCTCCTATCACGCATGCGCATCCAGCGCAACGTGATATTGCTGGTTCAGATAGGGACGCCTTTTGATGTCCCAGATGCGCCGCCCCCTGGGCTGCCTGTGTCATAGCGCACGCGTGCACCCACCCACATCCTCCTTTCCATCTGGATTCCCCACAGGACGCAGCCCACTAGGCGGGTTTTGCTTACGATGACGCTGGACGCTGGTGCGTCTGACGTCATCGTCAACACCCACTGGGGCGGGACAGGAACCCTTTCCATCTATATAAGGGCGCTTAAGATGGTACATGGCGTCATTCCGCTCCACAGCATTTGCTGTGGGAACTGCTCTCCTCCACTGGGACACTTGGGGAGTTTCTCCTGGACATTTCTCCTTCTTGGACCCTCTCCCTATAGAATACATGGTGAGTTACACTTGGGGTAAAGGTGTCAAGATCTGGGGACTCTTTCCCAAGATCTTTATGCTCTTCCCAAAACTTTCTTTAAATAGCTCTTTCCAGGTTTTACTCACTCCAATTCCCTTTATTGGTGGCGTTTAGGTTTTCTGGCCATTAGATATAAGGAAAATATCCTTTTCAATCTACCGTCTTGTGGAGGGTTTGGGAATGCAAACTTGGTCCCCTGCCCAGCATTTGGACACCGGTCTTTCTTGGAGGTGAACGGGAGGCAATACCATACATGTGACATTGTATCTGACTATGTAAGTGCATCCTTCATAGCATTATATCCTTACATTTTTTTGAGTACCTGTGTATTTTTGAGTACCTGTGTATACTCATATGTAATTTATATTTCTTTCTCCATGTCAAAATGGGGTATGGAACTTCTACTTCTAAATTTGACATGTTTTGATGTTCTGTAGATGGTGACTATAATTCCCTGAGGAAAACAGGCATACTTTCAGCCTTTTGGAAACGCGTCGGAGTTCAGCATCATCACCCTCTTCAGATATGCATGTCATTTGTACTATTCATCATATTGTTTTTAAAAAACTTTTTCTTTAATGTTTGTATGTTTTATAAGTTTGTATAATAAATATCTAAAATTATCTCATATAGCCTAAATTGGTTTATCGAGTTGCCGGTATAGTCCCACTCTCAGAGGTTCTTTTCTATACCAAGTATAGGGATGATGGCAACCAACATGTGTTCTGAGAACTGAGTTCAATCCATTTACATTTTACCACCATACCATATACCACATTTTACCATTTACATATGCATAGCCAGCCTCAACAAGAACCTGAATCAAGAGACAGTGATCTGTGTAGATAAATTCCCTTTACCATAAAGAAAGACCTGCTGCACCATCCACACTGAAGAGCACACTGTGGTTTCCTGGACCTGGCCTGGTTTCACTGTAATCAAATACATGCTATTACATACACGATCCATAGATTTGTTTAAAGCCCAACTCCAGGTAAAAACCAACCCCCTCTCATCCCACTAAATACCCTTTTTACTGATCCAAACTTGCAGTCACTTGCAGTCATCCTTCACTCCCCTTCTGTTTTTCTTTTAGCAGGGTTCTTTTTTGAGTGTCCACATCACTACCTGTGTGATGTGGACACTTTCTATTTGCTGTCCAGCTGCAGGTTCTTTGCAGGTTCTCTCAGGATCCATAAGCAAAGTGATGTCATCACAAGGAGGTGGTAGGGAACAGGACAGGGAGAGATAAACTGCACATCTGGGTTGGTGGTTACTGGTGAGGGAACGATGTACCCCTTCCCATTCACCTAAGGAAAAAAGTGTAAATAAAAAAAAAACTACTCAATTTTTTAAAATATTTTATTGCACAGCTCCGGGTGTCTTCTTCCGTCTTGGGGGGTCTTCTCGCCGGACTCCTCTGCTATATTCTGCTCTTTTACTAGCTCTTTCAGTAGCGGAGGAGCCAGGCTTTCTTCTTCGTCGCCGCTGCCGTCTGGGGGTCTTGTTCCGACTTCGGGGGTCTTCAGGGGTCTCTTCTGTTCTTCTTGCCGGGCCACCACTTTCTTCTTCCAGCTCTTTTACAAGCGGTGGCCGCCTTCTGCTTCTGCTTCTCCTTCTTCTCCTTCTTCTGCTTCTTGTCACAGTCCCAGCATCCTCCGGGACTGTGACATAATATGGGGGCGGGGTCACCATGTGACATGAGCAGGTGACCCGCCCCTTGTCCCTATATAACTGGAAGCGCAACACGTCAGGGCCATTACAAGAGGAGACAGCAACGAGTCAACATCGGAAAAAGAAAGAAGAACAAGAAGCAGAAGGAGAAGAAGGAGAAGCAGAAGCAGAAGGCAGCGACAGCGTCGGCAACACAGACCGGGCCACTGCTCATAAAAGAGCTAGAAGAAGAAAGCGGTGGCCCTGCAAGAAAAACAGAAGAGACCCCCGAAGACCCCCGAAGTCGGAACAAGACCCCCAGACGGTGGGGGCGACGAAGAAGAAATCCTCCGCTAGTGAAAGAGCTAGTAAAATAGCAGAAGATAGCAGAGGAGTCCAGCGAGAAGACCCCCCAAGACGGAAGAAGACCCCCAGAGCTGTGCAATAAAATATTTTTAAAAGTTGTGTCGTTTTTTTTTTATTTACACTTTTTTCCTTAGGTTTTAAATGAACGGACTTTCTGATCGTGTGTCGGCAAGTCCGTTCATTTCAAAAGTCCCGCGGACTTCCGTCGGAAAAGTCCGGGCGTGTGTGGGCAAGTCCACACGTTCGGAAAGTCCGGCGTACCTCCACTGGAAAGTCCGGCGGTTTGTCCGCTGGACTAGGTCTGGCGGACAATCCCGCCAGAAAGTCCGAGCGTGTGTACGCCGCATTACACGATGAGTTTAAAGAATGTGAGAGGGAGGGATGGGAAAATTTCTGTTTTTTTGGCTTGAGTTGAGCTTTAATCAAGCAAGAGTTACTCATCAAGAACCCCCTCAACATGTTTCCCCTAGTAGATGCTTACTCCTAAGGGTAACCACCCAATAGGGTGGTTCTTGATGCCTGCCCTGCATGTGAGTAAGGATGAGCCCGGTGTTCGATTCAAACCCATGCTCGAATCGAGCACCGGGCGTTCGCTCGCTCGGCGAGCCCAGAACTATTGGGGCCGCTCGCATCAAATTCGTGTGATGCGAGCGGCCCCGCAATGCATTGCGGCCCGCGCAGTGCAATGCTGGCTGATGATTGGCCAAGCATGCACTGTGACCCCGCATGCTTGGCCAATCACAGCGCCGGCAGCGAGGAGAGCCATAATTGGCTACAGGCAGGATGCCTGTAGCCAATTATAGCTCAGGGGCTTTAGTACACGCCCCACGGTATAAGAGGCCGCCGCGCCGGCGGCCTCGCATATTATGTTTCAGTCAGTGTCAGCGTGTCAGTGTGCTGCTGACAATATGTGCTCTATTTCTGGGGATATGTGTGTGCATGCTGTTAGAACAGCATTGCAGTATCAACTGTCATTCATTAATAAAAAAAAAAAGCGTAGGGGTCCCCCCAAAATTCAATAACCAGGCCCTTCAGGTCTGGGATGGATATTAAGGGGAACCCCAGCCAAAAAAAAAAAAAAAATGGCGTAGGGTCCCCCTCAAAATCCATACCAGACCCTTGAGGTCTGGTATGGATTTTAAGGGGAACCCTAGCCAAAAAAAATGGCGTGGGGTCCCCCTCAAAATCCATACCAGACCCTTATCCGAGCACGCAACCTGGCAGGCCGCAGGAAAAGAGGGGGGGACGAGAGCGGCCCCCCCTCCCGCCTGAACCGTACCAGGCCACATGCCCTCAACATTGGGAGGATGCTTTGGGGGTCTAAGACCCCCAAAGCACCTTGTCCCCATGTTGATGAGGACAAGAGCCTCTTCCCCACAACCGTGCCCAGTGGTTGTGGGGGTCTGCGGGCGGGGGGCTTATCGGAATCTGGAAGCCCCCTTTAACAAGGGGACCCCCAGATCCCGCCCCCCCCTGTGTGAAATGGTAAGGGGGTACAAAAGTACCCCTACCAATTTCACCAAAAAAGTGGCAAAAATTGTAATAATGACAGGAGACAGTCTTTGACAATTCCTTTATTAAAATCTTCTTTCTTCTTTCTTCATCCTTCGGTTTCTTCATCTTCTCCTTCCTTCATCTTCTTCCATCTTCTTCTTCCATTTTCTTCTTCCTCCGATCCGCTTCTTCTTGCGCTGGTCTTCTCGTCCTTCTCGTCCGGCATCTTCTTCCGTCGGCGTCGACGTCGCTGTCTCTGTCTCTTCTTGGGCCGCTCCGCGCAATGGGAGGCTCCCGCTGTGTGAGGCTCCGCTCCGTCTGACAGGTCTTTTATAATGGAGGGCACCTGGTGACCCCGCCCCCTCTGATGCACAGGGACATCATGGGGAATTCCATGATGGCTTTCCCCATGACGTCAGAGGGGGGCGGGGTCACCAGGTGCCCTCCATTTTAAAAGACCTGTCAGATGGAGCAGAGCCTCACACAGCGGGAGCCTCCCATTGCGCGGAGCGGCCCAAGAAGACACCGACGCCGACGGAAGAAGATGCCGGACGAGAAGGACGAGAAGACCAGCGCAAGAAGAAGCGGATCGGAGGAAGAAGAAAACCCCCAAAGCATCCTCCCAATGTTGAGGGCATGTGGCCTGGTACGGTTCAGGCGGGAGGGGGGGCCGCTCTCGTCCCCCCTCTTTTCCTGCGGCCTGCCAGGTTGCGTGCTCTGATAAGGGTCTGGTATGGATTTTGAGGGGGACCCCACGCCATTTTTTTTGGCTAGGGTACCCCTTAAAATCCATACCAGACCTCAAGGGTCTGGTATGGATTTTGAGGGGGACCCTACGCCATTTTTTTTTGGCTGGGGTTCCCCTTAATATCCATCCCAGACCTGAAGGGCCTGGTTATTGAATTTTGGGGGGACTCCTACGCTTTTTTTTTCTTCATTTTTTTTATTTTTTATCAATGACTTTTTTTTATGAATGAGTTTCAATGAATCACTGTTCTCTGTGTTACGGGAGCCGTGAATTAACATTAGCCGCGAGTGATTTTAAATAGCTTTTTTACTTTCAAAAATGACACTTTGCGCAGAGGCATACTATAGACACCCCCCCAGGTACGAAATTTAAAGGAATATTACACTTTTATTGTTTCAATTTAAGCATTATTAAAATCACTGCTCCTGAAAAAACGGCCGTTTTTAAAAAAAAAATTTGCATTGATACATGTCCCCTGGGGCAGGACCCAGGTCCCCAAACACTTTTTATGACATTAACATGCATATTAGCCTTTAAAATTAGCACTTTTAATTTCGAACGTTCGCATCCATTATAACTAATAGGGTTCTAAAGCTCGCACGGACTTTAGGTCCGTTCGCGGGTTCTGGTGCGAGCCGAACGGGGGGGTGTTCGGCTCATCCCTACATGTGAGTACATTTGCTCATCTAAATAGGCCTACCAATAATGCAAGCTAACAGTGTGGATTAGCTTCTACAGTTTGAGTGAGTGACTCTACTGGAATGGAAATCCACCATTTTGGCAGTGACCATGTGTCTAAGGCTTTTGCATCAAAAGTTGTTAAATTATATTTGTTACATTTTGTACTTTATGTTTTTTCCAATATAATACAAAGTTTAAACTTTACAATAAGTTTCTTTTATTTGTACAATATATCTTTTCCTGTATGCTTATGTGATGTGTTAAATAGCAAGGGTCTAGAAAACACCTATTTTAAAGAGAGTATAACAAGCATGCTTTACTGCATATACAGACTGATATTACTGTTGTGGGTTTAGTAACACTCATTTTCTCAGTGAAGCCTCCAGCCTACATGTGATTATAGCTCCTGACATAATGATCACATTATTGAGAACATATCTAAATGATTTCTGATCATCAGCGTGGTTGAGCTAGGATTGATAGTCACCATCCAGGCACAGTGTTGGCTGCTGGCTCTCAAATGCAGGATGCCCCAATGTCTAAATGCAAATTGAGGGTTGGAAAATTGTTAATAATTAGGAGAAAAAGATGACAGATCTCAGATTTTTCATCCCTGTTGTGCCAATTGTGGACAACTTGATCCTATCATGATATTTACTGTACTGAAGCTGTTTGAGGACCACCCCCTTCCCCTTTTTCATAAGAATGCTTACAGCTGCTGGTTGTTGAAACCCTATAAATCTTCCCCTTTACTCTTGTGTGAACCAATGCAAACCAGTGGCAGTGGCATATTTTATAACCTCTTGAGCTTACAGACCTTCACTCTTCCAAAAATGAATTTTGCTCCCTGTAACCTCCCTATCCTCCACAATATGAAAAGGCCACTTTTTGTCCAACTTTTTATGGCCCTGCCCCCACTGCCATTCTCACTCAAGCAAGAATGACATGTCCTTGGACTCGCAAACTCCTGGGATAATCCCGTCACATGTCCCAGGAGGGTGCAGGAGCAGGAACTCATGGTGGTTACATAGTTACGTAGTTACATAGTAACATAGTAGGCGAGGTTGAAAAAAGACACAAGTCCATCAAGTCCAACCTATGTGTGTGATTTTATGTCAGTATTACATTGTATATCCCGTATGTTGTTGTCGTTCAGGTGCTTATCTAATAGTTTTTAGACATTATCGATGCTCCCTGCTGAAACCACTGCCTGTGGAAGAGAATTCCACATCCTTACCGCTCTTACAGTAAAGAACCCTCTACGCGGTTTAAGGTTGAACCGATTTTCTTCAAATTTTAGTGAACGTCTGCGTGTCTTATTAAATTCCCTTTCGCGATAAAGTTTTTTCCCTATTGTGGGTTCACCAGTACGGTATTTGTACATTGAAGTCATATACCCTCTCAAGCGTCTCTTCTCCAGAGAGAATAAGTTCAGTCCTCATAACCTTTCCTCATAACTAATGTCCGCCAGTTCCTTTATTCGTTTTGTTGCCCTTCTCTGGACTTTCTCCAGTTCCAGCACATCCTTCCTGAGGACTGGTACCCAGAACTGGACAGCATACTCCAGGTATGGCCAGACCAGAGTCTTGTAGAGTGGGGGGATTATCATTTTATCTCTGGAGTTAATCCCCTTTTTAATGCATGCCAATATTCTGTTTGCTTTGCTTGCAGCAGCTTGGCATTGCATGCCATTGCTGAACCTGTCATCTACTAGGCCCCCCAGGTCCTTTTCCATCCTTTTCCATCCTAGATTCCCCCAGAGGTTCTGCCCCCAGTGAGTAGATTGTATTCATATTTTTGCCACCCAAATACATTATTTTACATTTTTCTACATTAAAATTTGAAATGTAGTTACCCACCCCATTCATTTGTTCAGATCTTCTTGCAAGGTTTCCACATACTGCAGAGAAGTTATTGCCCTGCTTAGCTTAGTATCTTCCGCAAATACAGAGATTGAGCTGTTTATCCCATCCTCCAGGTCGTTTATGAAAAAATTAAATAGGATTGGTCCCATTGCAAAACCCTGGGGGACCCCACTTTCCACCCGGACCATTCCGAGTACTCCCCATTTATCCCTACCCTCTGAACTCGCCCCTGTAGCCAGCTTTCAATCCATGTACTCACCCTATAGTCCATGCCAACGGACCTTACTTCCGTTCTCATTACTAAAATCTTGTATATAGTCCCTTATCATGCCCTCCAAGAGATTGCATAAAATTGATGTTAGGCTAACTGGTTTGTAATTCCCAGGGATGTATCTTTGCCCTTATTTAAATATTGGTGCTACATCAGCTGGTACCATTCCCGTCAGTAGACTTTTCGTAAAAATTAGGAACAATGGTCTGGCAATTACTTGACTGAGTTCTTTAAGGACCCTCAGGTGCAAGCCACCTGGTCCCGATGAGTTAAAGCGGTGTTTCAGGTAAAAAATATTTTTTTTAAAAGTCAGCAGCTAAAAAAAAAGTAGCTGCTGACTTTTAATAAGTACCAGGGCGCCCGCGATGTCGGTCGTGGAGGCCGAGATGTCCCTCGGTGCTCCGGTCCCAGTGCCGCCATCCTCAGTAAGGGAAACGGGCAGCGATCGCTGCCCGTTTCCTACTGCGCATGCGCGAGGAATCGCGCGGCCTACTGCGCATGCGCGAGTCTTTGCGCGGCGCTTTGTGAATGGGGAACGCGATGTGTTGTGGGACATACTTCCCATAACACACCGAGCCCCATTAACTAGAAGGCGGCGCTAGGAGAACAGCTCCGAGGAACAGGAAGAGGCAGATTAGGACGATCTGCCTAGCAACAGCCATTTCTAGTAAGTAAAAAAAAAATTTTTTTTTTTTTTTTCATTTTAAATTTGTATTAACATTTTTATCTAGTTTTGTTTTTCAGGGTGGCCCTCCGCTTTAATATTGTTAAGTTTTTCAAGTCTATTTCTAATTCTGTCCTCTGTTAGCCATGAGGGTGCTACCTGTGACGGGTCATGAGGATAAACATTGCAGTTTTGGTTACTAAAGCCCCCCGATTCCCTTGTGCAGACCAGGAGAAGAATAAATTCAATACCGTCGCCATCTCTCTATCCTTAGTAACCAGATTCCCTTCATCATTCTTTATGGGACCAATATGATCTGACCTCCCTTTCTTACTATTTATGTACTTAAAGAATTTCTTGGGATTTTTATCTATGTGCTATGTGCGTTTTGTGTTCTATCTTAGCCGCCCTGATTGCATCCTTACATTTCTTGTTGCATTATTTGTAAAGTTGGAATTCTGATGATGATCCCTCAACCTTGTATTTTTTGAAGGCCTCCTCTTTTGCTTTTATATGCATTCTTACATTGGAGTTAAGCCACCCAGGACTTGTATTAGCTCTTTTAATTTTTTTTCCCATTGGGATGCACTGGATAATACCCTTACTTAATATGCTCTTAAAGCATACCCATTTTTCCTCCGTGTTCTTTGCTCCTATTGTTTTTTCCCATTTAGTATCTTCTAGCAAGGATCGTAGTTTAGGGAAGTTGGTTCTTTTGGAATTCAGCGTCTTTGTATTCCCCTTATGTTTCCCATTTGTGTGATTTATACTGAAACTAATTGACCTGTGATCGTTGTTTTCTAAATTGCCCCGAATATCCACATCTGTTATCAGGTCTGTATTGTTAATAATCAGCAGGTCTAGTAACGCTTTGCTTCTAGTTGGTGCATTTACCATCTGACCCATGAAATTGTCCTGCAAGACATTTAGGAACTGGCAAGCCTTAGATGAATGCACGGTTCCTTCCACCCAGTCTATGTCTGGATAATTAAAATCCCCATTATAATGACACTTCCCATCCTTGCCACTAATCCAAATTGTGATAGGAGGTCCGCCTCTGCCTCCTCCCTCTGGTTTCATCATTTGAGGCTATACTTTTTAATGCCGTTTTTATGCTGGCCTTTTTTGCGACATTACGGATTTCTGAAATTGTGTCAATTAGCAAACAAAAACCTTCTGGTTTGCATGCGCAACATATTATTCTGGCTGATACTGTATTAAAGGTATTTATTCAGTCTAGTAAGACTGACCAATCTGGGAAAGGCATTTGGTTATGTTTATTGGCTTGTCCTGTTTCTTCTATTTGCCCTGTGATGAGGATGTCATCTTATTTGCCTATTCGCCCTAAAAAAGAAGGGGTGCTTTTTATACATGAGGATTTTTCACCTCTCACAAAATTCCAATTTAATAGTACCTTGTCCAGATGTTGCACAGCATTGAATCTATCGGGTTCCTTCACACTCTTTCAGGATCGATTCTGCCACGAAAGCGGTTAAATTAGGTCTTGGTTCTAGTCACATAAAAAGTTTAGAAAGGTGGAAGTTGAATTCTTTCAAACTGTATGTTCATCCTAATTCTATTATCTAATTATTATAAGTATGCCTTGAGAGGTCTGGATTTTAGGACACTCTTTCGTATATTGGGTGCATCTGCTCGTTCTTATACTTCCAATTTAGGTCTGGATCCGGAGTATTTCCAAATTTTTATGGTTTGGAAGACGTGGTATGATGTGGGAGGAATTATTGTTTGAATTTAGTACACTTCTTCTTGCCTGGCCTACGCCTCATATTTAAATTTTACATTTGGGAGGAAATGATATAGGACAGATGTGTACGATGGATCTTATTATTAGCATTAAGAATTCTATCCATCTTAGTAAAATGTCTTCTCCACAGTTGGTGATCATTTTTTCTGAAATTTTTCTGAGGTTAAGGTGGTCGAATTCGGCTGTTCTGAGACCATTTGAAAAAGTTATGAAACGGTTTAACAGGGCAGTTTGCAAATTTATGGCCCCAGATTTTGTGTTTCTCTTACCGGAATTTAGGTCTAGAAGGGGGGGGGGGGGCTTTCGGGGCTTTAAAGATGTGATGGAGTACATCTATCTGACATTGGCTTGGACATCATGAACCTTGCTTTTCAGTCATGTATTGAAAGGACCGCGTGCTGTGGGTAGGTACCAGGTGGGGTTGAGACAACCCCGTCCTGTCTTTTAGGGACAGTTTTGTGAAATTATATTGAAGACAGTTTCTTTTTCAGCTTGAGTCGTAGTGGCTGAGCTGTATTTTCATAAGTTTTGGCTATTGAGTTATTTCTATGATGAATAAAATACGTATGGTAATTTAATACTTAATAAATATGTTTATAAACCAATAATATATGCCGCGGCCAAGTTTTATCCAATAAATTTTTTATTAAACTAGTACTTGTTGTTTGAGTGTTCATTTTGTCTGAGCATTCCTGCCTGCGGTCCCATATGGGGAAAGGGGGTAAGCCTGTCTTAAGGCTCCCTTTGCTTACGGGATCGTGGCAGGAGCAGTTTCTATGCTTCCCGCTGTGTGAAAACAGCGGGAAAGCCTGTGATAGGCTCTTAAGGTCAGCTGACCTGGAATCTTCTGGAGTCCAGGAGCCCCTTTATCAGGATATGTCAGCAAGGGTCATATGACCCCCTGGAACATTCTGGAATTCCAAGGGGTCCCTATATAAAGGGCTAGTCCATAGGGTCCTGGGCCAGTCATTTGAAGAGGATCAACAGCGGAACTTTCCACCCTCCCTTCCCTTTTCGTGGCTATATTATGTGGTAGGGTCACTTTTACTTTCAAAGTAAGAGGGGACAGTTTTGTGAAATAATATTGAAGACAGTTTATTTTTCAGCTTGAGTCGTAGTGGCTCAGCTGTATTTTCATAAGTTTTGGCTATTGAGTTATTTTTATGATGAATAAAATACGTATGGTAATTTAATACTTCATAAATATGTTTATAAACCAATAATATATGCCAAGGCCTAGTTTTTATACAATAAATATTTTATTAAAGTAGTCTTGTTGTTTGAGTGTCCATTTTGTCCGAGCATTCCTGCCTGCGGTCCCATCAAATTCCAAATGTGAACGTGGTTTTCATAATGCACATCCTAAACCCCTTAAAACGAATGGGAGGCACCAGCTCCAAGGGGTTAATATATCTGGGATTCTGTAACAAGTCTGGACAAAATTTCAGACAAAGCTGGCTCAGTGATGACAAGATCAAATGCTCTGACAAATGATATTTCACGTGTTCCATTTGAATGTTTGACTGAAATTCTACTGGTGTATGGCCAGCTTTAGCTTTAGCGGTAAAGAGTAGCAACAAAATACAGTTGCTTGTTGAAGTGAATGCACAAATCAGCAAAACATACTGTACGTCAATAAGCAACATTTGTTTTGAACTACAATTCACTGGATTTTTGGTAGCAAATGCAGCAAAAGATAGTAATTTTGCCGCATTTACATGCCACATTTTGCCGCATTTTGCCGCATTGGCGCTTAGCTTTTTCAAAATAGCCAAAAATGAAAAACGCTTGTAAACGAAACACGGCTAAATGCGAGTTACCGCGTTTAGAAGCATTTGGCGCTTGAAATGCCTCTAAACTCAGGCATTTGTAAATGTTAAAAGACAATATTCTAAGTCGAGTGTGTTGTATAAAAAATATTCTTTTATTTTTGAACAACAAAAACAAAGATTTTTATCATTAAAATATACAGGAACAAGGAAGTGCATAATAGTTAGTACAATACATTGTGCGTTATAAACGATGCAGCATGGTGATATTTCCCAATGTTTCGCCCCTATATCGGGCTTCCTCAGGGGATGCTGTTCGTTTGTACACTATAATGCTTTCACTGTTTCCTGAAACAAGACCAGAACTGCCAGGATGGGGAAATAATCAACCGTGCCAAAAACCACAGGTGGCCACAGATGGTAAATAGTGGCCAGTTGGTTCGGTTTTGCAGCTGACTTAATACCAAGGACCACACACCTCCTTCTGCTGAGGTTTGCTCTGAGACTATCTGGAGTAGATGTAGCAATGTGCTTGTGTTCGTTGGTTCCTGCAGCTGGCTGATTTCACCATCCTGGCAGTTGTTGGCTTGTTTCAGGAAACAGTGAAAGCATTATAGGGTACAAACGGACAGCATCCCCTGAGAAAGCCCAATATAGGGGCAAAACGTTAGGAAATATGACCATGCTGCATCGTTTATAATGCACAATGTATTGTAGTAACTATTATGCACTTCCTTGTTCCTGTATATTTTAATGATAAAAATCTTTGTTTTTGTTGTTCAAAAATAAAAGAATATTTTTTATACAATACACTTGACTTAGGATATTGCACCTTTAAAGTCCCTATCCACTAGTGCTTCAATGATACAGGAGGGGGTCAGAGACTGCAGACATGATACAGGAGATGGTCAGAGACTGCAGAAATGATACAGAAGATGGTCAGAGACTGTAGACATGATACAGGAGATGGTCAGAGACTGCAGACATGATACAGGAGATGGTGAGAGACTGCAGACATGATACAGGAGAGGGTCAGAGACTGCAGACATGATACAGGAGATGGTGAGAGACTGCAGACATGGTACAGGAGAGGGTCAGAGACTGCAGACATGATACAGATGATGGTCAGAGACTGCAGACATGATACAGGAGATGGTCAGAGACTGCAGACATGGTACAGAAGAGGATCAGAGACTGCAGACATGACACAGGAGATGGACAGAGACTGCAGACATGATACAGGAGATGGTCAGAGATTGCAGACATGATACAGGAGATGGTCAGAGACTGCAGACATGATACAGGAGATGGTCAAAGATTGCAAGCATGATACAGGAGATGGTCAGAGATTGCAGACATGATACAGGAGATGGTCAGAGACTGCAGACATGATACAGGAGATGGTTAGAGACTGCAGGCATGATACAGGAGAGGGTCAGAGACTGTGGTTATAATACAGATTTACAGCGACTGCACTTCCAAGTGCACTTTCAAGTGCACTTGCAGTGAACTTGTAGTGCAGAGTGGATTTGCTTTTAGTAAATCAACCCCTATGTGAAGCTGTTTCATAATGCTGTCCATGGTCTTGTCTACCTACTCCACCACACATGTCTATAAACTGTGGTTTCAGGTTTTTGCCATAAAAGCATTAACATGCAGATCTGCTCTATATGCCTGGTTGACAAATGGCCCTGAATCACATGCTTTCCGCAATTAAAGCTGAGCTCACAATGGCAATGCATGGTTACATTATGGTGCATTGTTGATGCTGGTTGGCAGAAGGGTGCCCAGGCATGGTGGTCTGTTTGTGTATTATGTACTAGCTGGGTGACAGGAATGTTGGAAGGTAAAGTGGGTAATGGGTAGTGTGGTGTTTTATGTCTTATGGAGTTATTGTATGCGGGGACATTATTCTGGGCCTGGGAGTCTAGGCTTTGGAGTGGCAGCACCATACAAGGCTAATTCTCCTTTAATTCTTCTTTTCTTTATTGTGTCCATATGGTCTTCTCAGACTTTCAATTTTTACTTAATGCTGTTGTTGTCACGTTTTCACATTTCCATACTGAAGCTATTTCCATGTCTGTGAATGCTGGAATGATTGCAGTACAAACCAGTTTAAATGGCCACTGGTTTATCTCATTGTACCCAGCAATTAGTGCTGTAAAGTACCACCTGCTCATGTCAATCTTCATTCTCTCAGTGGAAGGATCCTTTTTCTAAATGACGGTTACACCTAAGCATTGCACTCATTGTTTTCTCTGTCACCTAATGCTGTATGTGATTAGGATCAGATTACATGTTCCTGATGTGCATTTATTTTAAACTACATGTGCCATTGCACAGCCAGATATACAGGCCATGGAAGACAATGTACGTTCTGATTACCCAAGACAAATGGGCCTCAGGCCATTCATTCTTTTAGCCTAGATTCACATTGGAGCTATTTGTCATGCGATTTACGAGCTCAAATTGAATGACAAGTCGCAGCCTATTGGAGGCAATGACACTGTTCTAATCAGTGCAACACCGATTTTACGGCGCTGCACTGATTTGCAAAAGCAGTTCCTGCACTACTTTTGCCGATTTCAGGTGCGACTTCAATAGACATTTGTGCATGAAGCCACACAGATGTCTATCAAGTAGCACCTGAAATCACGCTGACCTTGCTACTTTGAAATCGCGCTACTTCAAGTGTAGCAGCGCTATTTCAAAGTGGCATCAATGTGAACCAGGGCTAAAAAAATGAAATTCCATTTTTTTACGTCTGAAAAAACAATGACATAGGTTGTGCTCACTATTTGGATAAAGAATATTAAATTCTTTTTTTTTTTGTTTTCTTTCACAAAGGTTTATTAGTGTGTTAGCCAACTTATCAGGACAACATATAGATGGTTACATAATGTAATAAACAAGGATCATACACAAAAAATAAAGATAAAATACATATGGGAAGTGAGAAGAGAGAGACATGGACAACCATATAAAGCCCCATACACACGGTCGGACTTTTTCATGGATTCTGTCCGATCGGACAATGTTGTTGAAAAATCAGACCGTGTGTATGCACCATCGGACAGTGTACGTCGGATTGTCCGACGGACAAAGTCTTATCTCCTGCTGGAAAGATTTGCTGACAACCCGGTCCGATCACACCAAATCCGATCGTGTGTACGGTTGTCCGACCGGACAAAGTGCTACGCATGCTCACATCACATTACAAGACCAAAGCTATTGGCTACTAGCCTCTACGTAGTCCCGTCGTAGACAACAAACGTCACCACGTTCAGAATGATCGGATTTTCCGACAACTTTGTCCGACCGTGTGTACGCAAAACCAACATCAGACAAAGTATGACGGACAGGATCCGACCGACCTGGTCCGCGGATTGTCCGACCGTGTGTATGGGGCTTAAGAGTTTTAATCAAAAGGTCTCCTTGTCCATGTGGTTTTAACACGCAAAAAAAAAAAACATAATACTGGTTCAGGAAGGAAAATGAGAAATAATTGAGAATACAAAGTTATAAAAGGTAACCAATCTTATCAGAACTATCGCTGTCTGCTGGACAGGCATATGTAGTCAGCACATTAAGCATTATGAATTGGAGGAAAAAAAGCAACCAATATGAGAAGAAAGAGTCTGAAAAAAGAAGGGGAATGAAGAAAGAGGAGAAGAAGGGGAGAAGAAGAATAGATGAGAAGAGAAGAGTCAAAGATTTTTTTCATTTGAATTAGTATGTTATAGTTAAAGAGCATATTCACATCGCGCCGCCTAGGGCGTCAGTGGTAAAGCGGCGCTATTTTTAGCATCACTTTACCGTCATTTTAGCGGAGCTATTCGCCCGCTAGCGGGGCGGTTTTAACCCCCTGCTAGCGGTCGAAAAGGGGTTAATTCCGCCCGCCCGCCCGTATAACAGCGCTGCCCCATTAATTTCAATGGGGAGCAGCGGTGGAGGAGCGGTGAGTTCACCGCTCCTTCACCGCTCCAAAGAAGCTGCTGGCAGGACTTTTTCTGACGCTCTGCCAGCGCACAGATCCAGTGTGAAAAAATGCTGATAATAGCATTTTTGTGCCAGCTTCTAGTAGCATCAAATTTGTTATAACCCTAGTTACACCACTTTTACCTACCGGTAAGCCTATAATAAAGCATACCGGTAGGTACTGGAAATATCTCTTAAACCTGGTTTAGGAGATATTTACCATATACGATTGCGCCAACGTCATCAGAGAAAGGGCACAATCGTGCTGTTTCTAAGGGGCTCTTGCCGTGACTGCCTGCTCCGTCACGTGACTCCGGCCAGTCACAGAACCGGAGTGCACGGCCCTGCAAGGAAGAGGGGTGAAGATGGATGCGGGGACATCGCAGACATTGCGGGCTTCGTTTGCAGGTAAGTGGCACATAATGGGGTATGTGATGCATAGTAGCTCATTATGCATTGCTCTTTAAGGCTCCATGCACACTAGCGTTTTTAAGCATCAAAATCCTGTTTTTAGCATTTTTTTTCTGCTCCTAGAAGCTAAATAGTGTTATCCTATGTGCCCATGAACACTACTTTAGGTTTTTAGCATTTTTGGTGCTTCAGCGGCTAGGAGCAGAATTTTTTTTATTTTTGTAGAGTTTCTTGGAGCGTTTTTCCAGCAGAAAAAAAAACCGCTGAATGCTCCTAACTGCTTCTAAATGCTACTAAAATACTAAAACAGCTTTTTTTTTAGCTTTTTTTTTTGTACTGCAGTAACGCTAAAAATTGCTAATGCTCCTAAATGCCTTTAAATGCCTTTAAATTCTCCTAAAAGCTTCTAAGTGGTTCTAAAATCTACTAAAATGCTACTAGAAGCTGGCACAAAAATGCTAGCATTTTTCACCCAGCATTTTTTTCCAGGTTTTTTTGCGGTGACTAAAAAACGGTAGTGTGCATTGAGCCTGAGAAAAGAAGCATTTGGTAGCTTTTAGGAGCATTAGCCTTTTATTAGCATTTTTGCTCCAAGAAACTAAAAAAAAAAAAAACAATAAAAAAAATGTTTTAGCTCAAAAAATGCCTGGAAACGACTATAAACTACTCTGTGTACTGATAAAGATAACATAGAGGAGAGTTCAGGGGCTGCTGAAAAAAATGCCCAACTGCTCCTAAACATCCGTTTACCAGCAGCGGTGTACATGAAGCCTAATGCCGCGTACACACGATCAAAAATTCCGCCAGCAAAAGACCGATGAGAGCTTTTGGTCGGAAAATGCGTCCATGTGTAGGCTCCATCGGACTTTTGCTGGTGGAATTTCGGCCAGCAAAAGATTGAGAGCATGTTCGGAAATTCCGATCATCTGAGGAGCAAAATTCCGACGCATGCTCAGAAACAATTTGACGCATGCTCGGAAGCATTGAACTTAATTTTCGCGGCTCGTCGTGGTGTTGTACGTCACCGCGTTCTTGACGGTCGGAATTTGGTGTGACTGTGTGCAGGCAACACAAGCTTGAGCGTTGGAATTCGGTCGGAAAAGCCTTAAATGTTTTTTCCGATCGTGTGTACGCGGCATTAGAGCAGAAAAAAATGCTGACAACAGCTTCTAGGAGCTTAAAAAATATGCTATTGTGCATAGAGCCTTAGCATGTAGAAGCAGTTAGGAGCATTTAGGAGCATTCCGTGTTTTTTTCTGCTGGCAAAACGCTCCAAGAAACTGTACAAAAACAATCTATTTTTTGTTTAGCTCAAAAAATGCTAATAGCTTAACCACTTGCCGACCGGCGCACGACGATATACGTCGGCAGAATGGCACGTACAGGCAGGAGGGCGTATATATAAGTCCCTCCTTTAGCCTGTCCATGCCATCGGGAGAGCGCCGGGAGCGGCACGCTCCTGCGCCGGTCGGGACCCCCGTGAGTCCGGTCGTGGTCCCCGCGGGCTCGATCGCCGCGGGGACGCGGGAAGGCTGAACGGGGAGATGCCGAGATAAACAGCATCTCCCCGTTCTGCCTAGCAACTAGTGACGCCGATCTCTGCTCCCTGTGATTGGAGCAGAGATCAGCATTCACTAGCTGACAGCCACGCCCCCCCACAGTAAGAAACACACCCCTATGCATACTTAACCCTTACACTGCCCCCTTGTGGTTAACCCCTTCACTGCCAGTGCCATTTATACAGGAATCAATGCATTTAAATAGCATTGATTGCTGTATAAATGACAATGGTCCCAAAAATGGCCGATGTGTCCGCCATAATGTGGCAGTCACAAAAAAAATTGCAGATCGCCGCCATTACTAATAAAAAAAAATTATTAATAAAAATGCTATAAAACTATCCCCTATCTTGTAAACGCTATAACTTCTGCGCAAACCAATCAATAATCGCTTATTGCGATTTTTTTTACCAAAAATATTTAGAAGAATACGCATCGGCCTAAACTGAGGAAAAAAAATGTTTTTTTATATATTTTTTGGGGATATTTATTATAGCAAAAAGTAAAAAATAATGCATTTTTTTCAAAATTGTCGCTCTATTTTTGTTTATAGCGCAAAAAATAAAAAAAAGGGAAATGGGAAAAAAAGGACGCCAATTTTGTTTGGGAGCCACGTCGCACGAACGCACAATTGTCAGTTAAAGCGACGCAGTGCCGAATCGCAAAAAGGGGCCTGGTCCTTTGGCTGCAAATTGGTCCGGTCTGAAAGTGGTTAAAGTAGTGTGCATGGACACATAGGATAACTCGTGAAAAGAGGGGAGAACGACATTGAAAGTGAGGTAAACGCTGCACGCCCCTGTTATGTATCAATTGGAGAGGGTCCCCATTGGGTTTTGTATTGCAGTAATAATTCAACAGAATATATATATTTTGTATACATTTTATTTAGAAAAAATTACATAAAAGAAACATTTGTTTTGTCAAAACATGAGCTCTGTAGGTAAGCCTATTACATATACATAATAATAATAATACAGCCGTTGATATACAAGAAAAACATAGCATGATATAAGTATGTAATCATACTGTAGAACAAACGCGTTTCGACCTTAACAGTAGAGGTCTTCTTCTGGGGGAGAGATCAAAAAACTCTAGAGTTTATATATATGCAATAGGCTTACCTACAGAGCTCATGTTTTGACAAAACAAATGTCTCTTTTATATATAAATGTATACTTTAACAAAAAAATGTTACTTCAATTATTGCTGCAATACATAGGATAACACTATTTAGCTTTTAGGAAAAGAAAAAAATGCTAATAACAGCTTCTAGTAGCTTAAAAGAAAACGCTAGTGTGCATGGAGCCTAATACCAGTCCCTGCCCTCAATTACTATTCCACCCACTGACACCAACAATGGGGCAGTATTCCTCTCACTACCAATGATTGGGGTACTATTATTCATACTGACACCAATGATGGGGCACTATTCCTCCCACTGACACCAATGATGGGGCACTATTCTTTCCACTGACACCAATGATGGAGCACTATTCCTCCCACTGACACCAATGATGGGGTACGATTCCTCCCACTACCATCGATGGGGCATGATTCTCCCACTGACACCAATGATGGGGCACTTATTCTCCCACTGACAGCAATGATGGGGCACTTATTCTCCCACTGACACCAATGATGGGGCACTAATCCTCCCACTGACACCAATGATGGGGCACTAATCCTCCCACTAATACCAATGATGGGGCATGATTCCTCCCACTGACACCAATGATGGGGCAGTATTCCTCCCACTGACACCAATGATGGGGCACTATTCCTCCCACTGACACCAATGATGGAGCACTATTCCTCCCACTGACACCAATGATGGAGCACTATTACTCCCACTGACACCAATGATGGAGCATTATTCCTCCCACTGACACCAATGATGGGGTACGATTCCTCCCACTACCATTGATGGGTACGATTCCTCCCACTACCATCGATGGGGCATGATTCTCCCACTGATACCAATGATGGAGCACTAATCCTCCCACTAATACCAATGATGGGGCATGATTCCTCCCACTGACACCAATGATGGGGCACTGATCCTCCCACTAATACCAATTATGGGGCATGATTCCTCCCACTGACACCAGCAATGGGACACAATTCCTCCCACTGACACCAACTCCCGGCCCCCCTAAAGTCTGAAGGACAGTAAGCTGGCCCTTTGTTTAGAAAGTTTGGAGACCCTTACCCTAGATCAGTGATGGCGAACCTTGGCACCCCAGATGTTTTGGAACTACATTTCCCATGATGTTCATGCACTCTGCAGTGTAGTTGAGCATCATGGGAAATGTAGTTCCAAAACATCTGGGGTGCCAAGGTTCGCCATCACTGCCCTAGATGATACATTGATATATTTCATGGAGCTAAATCAGTAGTCGCCATGTTCTTATCACAATGGTACAGTCTGAGTGATCCCTAGGAGAGGAAAGGTTTCTTCCTGCCTGAATCAAACTGATGACAACATTATCCCAGAATGCACCTCTCAGCCTAAGCACAGCCACTTGCCTGAAGCTGGGATGCTTTTGATAAAAGGTAGCGATTATTTGAGATTTTATTCTGTTGCTATATTGTGTTTTTTTTTTTTTGGGAATGTAATTTTGCTGATTTTTTATTTTTTTTGTTTACAGACTATTTTTATTGGGTACAAAAAAATTATACAAAAAGCTTTTGGTCATATGCCATAAAAAGTTAATTTTTGCAGATTTAACGTTGTTGATAGGTCTTCTCAAATGTGATAAAAGATGATTTCTGAGGTTTCCATGAGTTACACAACATTATCACATATTGCAGTGTTGATAAACAAGAACCTTTGTGTATTTACTGTGCACTAACATCATGCTTGTGTTTAAGTTCATTCCTTCCAGTGCACTATTGCTTCAGCTCATTATTATATGTGTTTGCTTTCCTGCTAGTTGTTTATATATTTAAGTATTTAATTATGTATGAGAGCAGGTGTTTGGTTAGGAGCGCCAGCAGTCTGTGGATCTGTGAGATGCACTTGTTGATCTGTTTAGTCTTCAGCATTTCGCTGCATGTTGGATAAAGAGGCCATCATTGTGTTGCACAACATCCTGTATTTTTTTATATTTTTTTAACCATTATTTTTATTGAGATTTTCACAGGGTATCAATACAGAATAGACATGTGCACAATAGAAAAATTAGTTTAGTTTAGTTTCGTTTCTGTTCGTTTCCGTTGATTCGTAATGATTCGTAATTTCGTAAGTCGTCTGTGTTAGTATTCGTAACGATTCGTATTTTCGTAAGAGTTATTTTTTCGTTGATTCGTTTTTCCGTTAGTTTAATTTTCGTTTATTCGAAATTCGGATGCATTCGTATTTCCATAGATTTAGTTACATTCGTACTTTCGTTAGATTGATTTATTCGTACTTTCATAACATTGTTTTCGTAGATTCGTAATCGGAGCATAATTCATAATTTTATGTAATGTGTATGCTATTATTACACTGTAAGAGACACGGAAAATTACGAATCGAAAAAAAAAAAAGTTACGAATGTACGATTTTTTTCGTTCAATCCATTCGAAGCACGTTAAGCAGCGCCATTGTAAGAGACACGGAAAATTACGAATCGCAAAAAAAAAAAAAAAAAGTTACGAATGTACAAATTTTTTCGTTCAATCCATTCGAAGCACGTTAAGCAGCGCCATTGTAAGGGACACGGAAAATTACCAATTCAACAACAAAAAAAAAGTTAGGAATGTACGAATTTTTTCGTTCAATCCATTCGAAGCACGTTAAGCAGTGCCATTGTAAGAGACACGGAAAATTACGAATCGCAAAAAAAAAAAAAAGTTACGAATGTACGAATTTTTTCGTTCAATCCATTCGAAGCACGTTAAGCAGCGCCATTGTAAGAGACATGGAAAATTACGAATCGCAAAAAGAAAAAACAGTTACGAATGTACGAATTTTTTTCGTTCAATCCATTCGAAGCACGTTAAGCAGCGCCATTGTAAGGGACACGGAAATTTACAAATTCAACAAAAAAAAAAAGTTACGAATGTACGAATTTTTTCGTTCATTTTGATTTTCGTTGTTCCTGTTTTCGTTTTTCGGATTTTCTTCTTTCGTAGTTTTGTTGTTTCTAATTTGGTTATTTCAGATTTTCGTTGTTTTTCGTATTCGTTCGATTCGATAATTCGTTAAAATTTTTAGCGAATCATTCGTTCATTCGTACGATAACGAATGAACGAATATAACGAATTTTAACGGAAAAGGAAAAAAAAACGAAACAAATTGCACATGTCTAATACAGAAGGATAAGAAATCAATGACATTTCTTATTGTGCATTATAGCGGAGTTCCACCCATATAAATGTCAGCAGCTACAAAAAGTGTAGCTGCTGACTTTTATTAACCGCTTCAGCCCCCGGAAGATTTTACCCCCTTCCTGACCAGAGCACTTTTTGCGATACGGCACTGCAACGCTTTAACTGACAACTGCGCAATTGTGCGACGTTGCACCCAAACAAAATTGAGGTCCTTTTTTCCCCAACAAATAGAGCTTTCTTTTGGTGGTATTTGATCACCTCTGCGGTTTTTATTTTTTGTGCTATAAACAAAAAAAAAGCGACAATTTTGAAAAAACACAATGGGGGTTATTTACGAAAGGCAAATCCACTTTGCACTACAAGTGCACTTGGAAGTGCAGTCGCTCCAAATCTAAGGGGTAGATCTGAAATGAGTGGAAGCTCTGCTGTTTTTATCATCCAATCATGTGCAAGCTAAAATGCTGTTTTTTTTTTTTACTTGCATGTCCCCCTCAGATCTACAGCAACTTACATTCAAGTGCACTTGCAGTGCAAAATGGATTTGCCTTTAGTAAGTAACCCCCAATATTTTTAACTTTTTGCTATAATAAATATCCCCCAAAAATATATAAAAAAAACAATTTTTTTCCTCAGTTTTGGCCAATATGTATTCTTCTACATATTTTTGGTAAACAAAAATCACAATCGCAGCGTATATTGATTGGTTTGCGCAAAAGTTATAGCGTTTACAAAATAGGGGATAGTTTTATGGCATTTTCATTAATAATTTTTAGTAGTAAAGGCGGCAATCAGCGATTTTTATTGTGACTGCGACATTATGGCAGACACATCGGACATTTTTCACACATTTTTTGGCCCATTGTCATTTATACAGCAACCAATGCTATACAAATGCACTGATTCCTGTGTAAATGGCACTGGCAGTGAAGGGGTTAACACTAGGGGTAAACCACTAGCGTGTTGCTAACTGTGGGGGGCGTGGCTGTGTCTTACACATTACTGATCTCTGCTCCAATCACAGGGAGCAGAGATCAGTGACACTGTTGCTAGGCAGTACGGGGAGATGCTTGTTTACTTTAGCAACGCCCCGTTCTTCCTCCCCGTAAGACGATCGCGGGTAACCCCGCGGCGATCGAGTCCGCGGGACCCGCGATCGGACTCACGGGGTCCCGACCGTCGCGCACGCGATGGCATGGCGGCAAATTTAAAGGGACGTACCTGTACGCCCATATGCCTGTCCGTGCCATTCTGCCGACGTACATCGTCGTGCGCCGGTCGGGAAGCGGTTAAGTCATACGTCTGGGGAGGGGGCATTGTACCATGCAGCATACACTGATCTTTGTGTGCATGTGCAGAAATTCAAACAGAAGCAAACAAAATTCCATAAGCTGGTGCTTGGAAGTCAGATTTCAATTATAAATATCCATACATATGCTGAAATTCTTCTATGACAACATGTTGAACAGGTTATTTTAGACCTGCTGCTTTTCTTGGAGATTGCACATTTTGTTGCTTAGCAAGATGGTTTAGCATTTAGCATTTGTTTTGTTTTTTTGGCTTTGTTTTTTTGTATTTTCTTTTTTTTGGCATAAATTAATGGCACAGCAACTCACAAAGGCCTCATCTACACATGCCATTGGGAGGGGGGGGGGGCAGTAAAAAGGTGCAGTTGAGCCACATTTTTACAACCTCTTCCACTGCCAAAAGCTAACTCTAAATCTACTGGCAGCCACATTCTAAAACTAATCTATGTAGTCCTGTAAAGAAGAAATCTCTATACATACCTTTTCTTCAGCCGGTCCGGTCCCACACTGAGCTGTCAGCAGTGACTTTGCTGTGGAGGTGTGTGCAGAGGACACAGCCGACCAGTGGCGGCCCGCCCATAGGGGGCGCACGGGCCATAGGGGACGCACGGGCACCGCCCCACCTCCAGGCAGTCACAAAAAAAAATACAAAAAAAGCTCAAGTTCACTGTGTTTGGATGCCGGGAAGTGCCACATCTATGCAATTATGAAATTGGAGACGCGGCGCTTCATTTGCGGGCTCTTGTCCTGCCTTGTGGTGCTTTCCGAAGCGCCGAGTAGCTTCCGCACGGCGCTCGTAGTAGCTATTACTACGGCCGGGCAGTTTGATTGATATCTGAGTTGGATGTCACTTCCTGTTTTCTCTCTCCCATTGCGCCCGAGAGAGAGAAAAACGGAAGTATGAGGAGCGGACTCCTCCATCGCCGCTGCCAGTGGAAGGAGACACTGCAGCAGAGGACAACACAGCAAGGTAAGTACTGCTGTGCGTCCACGGAGTACAGGGGGGGGACACAGGCTGACTGCATTTGGTGGGACACAGGCTGCATTTTATGTGACACAGGCTGCATTTTATGTGACACAGGCTGCATTTGGTGGGACACAGGTTGCATTTTATGAGACACAGGCTGCATGTAAGGAGAGACTCTGCTGGGGGCACCTGATGTAAGGACGGACTCCGCTGGGGGCACCTGATGTAAGGATGGACTCCGCTGGGGACACCTGATGACATCTGGTTGCACGCGACGTGGCTAGTTACACGCTCAGGGCTCCCACTGATTCTGCATTATGGTTGAATGATTTCAATGTAATAATAGAAATAATGCGCTTCAATCATCCTGACACCATAACAACCATGGTGCCGGGAAAATTGAAGTGCTAACACCAGGTGTTTGGGGTATCTTTATCTACTGATTGTTAAACTTTCTAGAATACACATATTTCTATTGTTGTGTAGGATCTGAGCCTGCTGTCCCTCCATCCCTCTCTCCCTCTCCCTCCATCCCTCGTTCATCTCAGACGCTAACCACACAACCTTAGAGCCACGCCCACTATTTCACTGAAACCATGCCTATTTTCACCAAGTGGGAGGGATCAAAAAGGAAGGGCGGGGTCTGGCGCCCCCCCATCCAAAAACTTCACCAGCCAGCACTGCAGCCGACAATGGAAGCCCTATAGTAAGTTTATGGGTGATGTCACTTCCCAGCCATTGACTGTCTCCTGCACACAGCATCCGCCGCTGGAGACTAGACCAGATCAGCTTCAGAAAAGGTATGTATAGCAATTTCTGATTTACAGGGTTAAGTAGATAGATTAGTTTTTGTGACTGCCAGTAGATTTAGAGTTAGTTAATTTTTGGTTGAACTTCTACTTTAAGTTGCAAAGGCAGCAGAATGGGGTGTACACATGCTATGGCTGCAAACCTTCACTTTGATCCAAGAATTGAATCCCCTGGTTTAAATGGATAGACTATTTGCATTGCATGCGGTTGGGGCGAGGTGCCAACACTAGTGTAAACTAGTCCTTAGGCCCCTTTCAGACGAGGCGGACTCCGCTTGCACGGAGCCCGCCTCTGTCCGCCGGCTCAGCGGGAGATCTGTCCGTTGATCTCCGCTGAGCCGGCGGATGACAAGCCTCTCTCCGCTCACTGAGCGGGGAGGGGCTTGCGAGCGCCGCTGATCTCTATGGAGAGATCGGATGAAAACGGACAGTGTGTCCGTTTTCACCCGATCTCACCCGATCTCACCCGATCCGACGGATCTGGACGTGTGGTCCATACGTCTGGATTTGGCGGATCGGACCGGATCGGATGTCAGCGGACATGTCTCCGCTGACATCCGACGCTCCATAGAGTAACATGGAGCGCCCGTTCAGATCCGCCGTCAAAACTGACAGGCGGATCTGAACGGGCCTTCCGTGTGAAAGGGGCCTAAGTGTGTTGTGTTATGATAAAGTGCAGAAAAATTTACATTTTACCACCATACCATATACCACATTTTACCATTTGCATTTGCATAGCCAGCCTCAACAAGAACCTGAATCAAGAGACAGTGATCTGTGTAGATAAATTCCCTTTGCCATAAAGAAAGACCTGCTGCACCATCCACTCTGCAGAGCACACTGTGGTTTCCTGGACCTGGCCTGGTTTCACTGTAATCAAATACATGCTATTACATACACGAAAAGGAAAAAAAACAACCCCCTCTCATCCCACAAAATACCCTTCTTACTGATCCAAACTTGCAGTCACCTGACTTTCAGGTCCAGATCCTTCACTCCCCTTCTGTTTTTCTTTTAGCAGGGTTCTTCTTTGAGTGTCCACATCACTACCGTGATGTGGACACTTTCTATTTGCTGTCCAGCTGCAGGTCCAGCTGCAGGTTCTTTGCAGGTCTCTCAGGATCAATAAGCAAAGTGATGTCATCACAAGGAGGTGGTAGGGAACAGGACAGGGAGAGATAAACTGCACATCTGGGTTGGTGGTTACTGGTGAGGGAAGTGGACAAAGGACTTATGTAAGTATATTTTTCTCTACCAGGTAAGAAAAAAAATAGACTTAGGCCGCGTACACACGAGTGGACTTTCCCACGGGATTGTCCACCGGACATTCCGACCGTGTGTGGGCTCCGGCTGACTTTTTCCTCCCAAAAGTCCGGCGGACAAAGTTTTAAGTTTAGACTTAAAATTGTCCGCTGGACTAGGCAGTCCGGTGGACAATCCCGCCGTCTGTGTGCTAGTCCGCGGGACTTTTGAAATGAACGGACTTGCCTCACACAAGGAGGAAAGTCCGTTCATTTAGAACGTGACTCCAGGTAGACGGGACTAGCGAAGGCAGTGAATGGCGCCGCGCTAGCCCCGTCACCTGGTATGGATTTAAAGGGGAATCCCTACACCGAAAAAATGGCGTGGGGGTCCCCCCCAAATCCATCTCAGACCCTTATCTGAGCACGCAGCCCAGCCGGTCAGGAAAAGGGGGTGGGGACGAGCGAGCACCCCACCCTCCTGAGCCGTACCAGGCCGCGTGCCCTCAACATGGGGGGTGCCACCCCAAAGCACCTTGTCCCCATGTTAATGAGGACAAGGGCCTCTTCCTGACAACCCTGGCAATTGGTTGTCGGGGTCTGAGAGTGGGGGGCTTATCGGAATCCGGGAGCCCCCTTTAATAAGGGGGCCCCCAGATACCGGCCCCCCTCCCTATGTGAATTAGTATGGAGTACGATGTACCCCTACCCATTCACCTAAGGAAAAAAGTGTAAATAAAAAAAACGACACAATTTTTAAAAATATTTTATTGCACAGCTCCGAGTGTCTTCTTCCGTCTTTGGGGGTCTTCTCGCCGGACTCCTCTGCTATCTTCTGCTCTTTTACTAGCTCTTTCACTAGCGGAGGAGCCCGGCTTTCTTCTTCGTCGCCGCCGCCATCTGGGGGTCTTGTTCCGACTTCTGGGGGCTTCGGGGGTCTCTTCTGTTCATCTTGCCGGGCCACCACTTTCTTCTTCCAGCTCTTTTACGAGCGGTGGCCCGGTCTGTGTTGCCGTCGCTGTCGCCACCTTCTGCTTCTGCTTCTGCTTCTCCTTCTTCTGCTTCTTGTTCTTTCTTCTTCCGATGTTGACTCGTCGCCGTCTGCTCTTGTAATGGCTCCGACGTTTTGCGCTTCCAGTTATATAGGGACAAGGGGCGGGTCACCTGCTCATGTCACATGTTGACCCCGCCCCCATATGATGTCACAGTCCCAGCATCCTCCGGGACTGTGACATAATATTAAATATAATAAAATTACAAGAGGAGACGGCGACGAGTCAACATCGGAAGAAGAAAGAAAAACAAGAAGCAGAAGAAGAAGAAGGAGAAGCAGAAGGCGGCGACAGCGACGGCAACACAGACCGGGCCACCGCTCGTAAAAGAGCTGGAAGAAGAAAGCGGTGGCCCGGCAAGAAGAACAGAAGAGACCCCCGAAGTTGGACAATCCCGCCGGAAAGTTTGAGCGTGTGTACACCGCATTACACCATGAGTTTAAAGAATGTGGGAATGTGGGATGGGAAAATGTCTGTTTTTTTGGCTTGAGTTGAGCTTTAATCAAGCAAGAGTTACTCATCAAGAACCCCCTCAACATGTTTGACCTAGTAGATGCTTACTCCTAAGGGTAACCACCCAATGGGCAAAACATGCTAGGGTGGTTCTTGATGCCTGCATGTGAGTACATTTGCTCATCTAAATAGGCCTACCAATCATGCAAGCTAACAGTGTGGATTAGCTTCTACAGTTTGAGTGAGTGACTCTACTGGAATGGCAATCCACCATTTTGGCAGTGACCATGTGTCTAATGCTTTTGCATCAAAAGTTGTTAAATTATATTTGTTACATTTTGTACTTTTTTTTTTACTTTTTTAGTTTTTTCCAATATAATACAAAGTTTAAACTTTACAATAAGTTTCTTTTATTTTTACAATATATCTTTTCCTGTATGCTTATGTGATGTGTTAAATAGCAAGGGTCTAGAAAACACCTATTTTAAAGAGAGTATAACAAGCATGCTTTACTGCATATACAGAATGATATTACTGTGTGTTGTGGGTTTAGTAACACTCATTTTCTCAGTGAAGCCTCCAGTGATTATAGCTCCTGACATAATGATCACATTATTGAGAACATATCTAAATGATTTCTGATCATCAGCATGGTTGAGCTAGGATTGGTAGTCACCATCCAGGCACAGTGTTGGCTGCTGGCTCTCAAATGCAGGATGCCCCAATGTCTAAATGCAAATTGAGGGTTGGAAAATTGTTAATAATTAGGAGAAAAAGATGACAGATCGCAGATTTTTCATCCCTGTTGTGCCAATTGTGGACAACTTGAGCCTATCATGATATTTACTGTACTGTAGCTGTTTGAGGACCACCCCCTTCCCCTTTTTCATAAGAATGCTTACAGCTACTGGTTGTTGAAACCCTATAAATCTGCCCCTTTACTCTTGTGTGAACCAATGCAAACCAGTGGCAGTGACGTATTTTATAACCTCTTGAGCTTACAGACCTTCACTCTTCCAAAAATAAATTTTGCTCCCTGTAACCTCCCCATCCTCCACAATATGAAAAGGCCACTTTTTGTCCAACTTTTTATGGCCCTGCCCCCACTGCCATTCTCATTTAAGCAAGAATGACATGTCCTTGGACTCACAACCTCCTGGGATATTCCCGTCACATATCCCAGGAGGCTGCAGAAGCAGGAACTCATGGTGGTTACATAGTTACGTAGTTACATAGTAACATAGTAGGCGAGGTTGAAAAAAGACACAAGTCCATCAAGTCCAACCTATGTGTGTGATTTTACGTCAGTATTACATTGTATATCCCGTATGTTGTTGTCTCGTCGGGGGTTTATCTAATAGTTTTTAGACATTATCGATGCTCCCTGCTGAAACCACTGCCTGTGGAAGAGAATTCCACATCCTTACCGCTCTTACAGTAAAGAACCCTCTACGCAGTTTAAGGTTGAACCGATTTTCTTCAAATTTTAGTGAACGTCTGTGTGTCTTATTAAATTCCTTTTCGTGGAAAAGTTTTGTCCCTATTGTGGGGTCACCAGTACGGTATTTGTACATTGAAGTCATATACCCTCTCAAGCGTCTCTTCTCCAGAGAGAATAAGTTCAGTCCTCGTAACCTTTACTCATAACTAATGTCCGCCAGTCCCTTTATTAGTTTTGTTGCCCTTCTCTGGACTTTCTCCAGTTCCAGCACATCCTTCCTGAGGACTGGTACCCAGAACTGGACAGCATACTCCAGGTATGGCCGGACCAGAGTCTTGTAGAGTGGGAGAATTATCATTTTATCTCTGAAGTTAATCCCCTTTTTAATGCATGCCAATATTCTGTTTGATTTGCTTGCAGCAGCTTGGCATTGCATGCCATTGCTGAACCTGTCATCTACTAGGCCCCCCAGGTCCTTTTCCATTCTAGATTCCCCCAGAGGTTCTGCCCCCAGTGAGTAGATTGTATTCATATTTTTGCCACCCAAATACATTAATTTACATTTTTCTACATTAAACCTCACTTGAAATGTAGTTACCCACCGCATTCATTTGTTCAGATCTTCTTGCAAGGTTTCCACATCCTGCAGAGAAGTTATTGCCCTGCTTAGCTTAGTATCTTCCGCAAATACAGAGATTGAGCTGTTTATCCCATCCTCCAGGTCGTTTATGAAAAAATTAAATAGGATTGGTCCCATTACAAAACCCTGGGGGACCCCACTTTCCACCCGGATCATTCCGAGTACTCCCCATTTATGACTACCCTCTGAACTCCCCCCTGTAGCCAGCTTTCAATCCATGTACTCACCCTATGGTCCATGCCAACGGACCTTACTTTGTACATTAAACGTTTATGGGGAACTGTATCAAATGTTTTTGCAAAGTCCAGATACACCACATCTACGGGCCTTCCATTATCTAGATGACAGCTCACCTCCTCATAGAAGGTTAATAGATTGGTTTGGCAAGAACGATTCTTCATGAATCCATGCTGATTACTGCTAATGATACCGTTGTCATTACTAAAATCTTGTATATAGTCCCTTATCATGCCCTCCAAGAGATTGCATACAATTGATGTTAGGCTAACTGGTTTGTAATTTCCAGGAATGTATCTTTGCCCTTATTTAAATATTGGTGCTACATCAGCTGGTACCATTCCAGTTAGTAGACTTTTCGTAAAAATTAGGAACAATGGTCTGGAAATTACTTGACTGAGTTTTTTAAGGACCCTCGAGTGCAAGCCATCTGGTCCCGGTGATTTAATATTGTTAAGTTTTTCAAGTCTATTTCTAATTCTGTCCTCTGTTAGCCATGAGGGTGCTACCTGTGACGTGTCATGAGGATAAACATTGCAGTTTTGGTTACTAAAGCCCCCCGATTCCCTTGTGCAGACCAGGAGAAGAATAAATCCAATACTGTCGCCATCTCTCTATCCTTAGTAACCAGATTCCCTTCATCATTCTTTATGGGACCAATATGATCTGACCTCCCTTTCTTACTATTTATGTACTTAAATAATTTCTTGGGATTTTTATCTATGTGCTATGTGCGTTTTGTGTTCTATCTTAGCCGCCCTGATTGCACCCTTACATTTCTTGTTGCATAATTTGTAAAGTTGGAATTCTGATGATGATCCCTCAGCCTTGTATTTTTTGAAGGCCTTCTCCTTTGCTTTTATATGCATTCTTACATTGGAGTTAAGCCACCCAGGACTTTTATTAGCTCTTTTAAAATTTTTTCCCATTGGGATGCACTGGATAATACCCTTATTTAATATGCTCTTAAAGCATACCCATTTTTTCTCCATGTTCTTTGCTCCTATTGTTTTTTCCCATTTGGTATCTTCTAGCAAGGATCGTAGTTTAGGGAAGTTGGCTCTTTTGGAATTCAGCGTCTTTGTATTCCCCTTATGTTTCCCATTTGTGTGATTTATACTGAAACTAATTGACCTGTGATCGCTGTTTTCTAAATTGCCCCGAATATCCACATCTGTGATCAAGTCTGTATTGTTAATAATCATCAGGTCTAGTAACGCTTTGCTTCTAGTTGGTGCATTTACCATCTGACCCATGTGTGACGGACCCCGTACTCAAGATGTCCGCCGTAAATGCTTCCTCCGTCCAGTACCACACAATCCAAGACCCTTTAGCTCACCCAGTCACCAGACAACACCAGTGTAGGGTACATCAGGAATTAATCTTTATTTGACATGTCACACATATATACAGCCAGATGACTCACACCTAACCTAATTAGCATGAGCTAATTATCTTAATCAACACTGGACTCCTTCATTCAATTGCAGGGTTAATTAGCACATACAACAATAGGTGAAACACTCCTACAAGCCAGACTATATTCATTTACACAACAAACAGGCTGACTGGAGTTCATGACATTAGCATCTCTTGCTAATATGCCAAATACACATACAGAGTTTGTGTCCTGGGGGCCAGCATGGACCCGAATCCAAGTAACACCAGCTCTGGGGTCCCCAGGCATGCAGCCCAAAGAGCACCGTTCCCCCAAATGCCAGGGCCCATAATCGCAAGGCAATAGGCTCGCATTCAGTCCCCTCCAACAGCCCCTGTCCCAGCCAGGTCTGTCACATTTCTCCCCTTTCGGCAGGAGACTAACACAGGAGGAGACCCCAGACGGGCTGACTCCGAAGTTAGTCCATAGTTCCAGTCCTCTAATGCTGGTACCCACACAGTACCCCAAACAAATTGTTCCAAAAAGAGTATTACTCTCCCAGCCAACCTCTGCCTCTCTCATAGAACATATCCGCCGCTGGGGAGAGGCCTGGACTGGCCCTTCTCCCTGGAGTCTTTTCAGCCGCTGGAGAGAAGACAGGGTGACTGGGCTCACTCCATCATGCTGTTGGGGATCTGGGCCGACCGCCCAGCATCCCTGGGGTATACAAGTGGAGACTGAAGTCCCATCCACCAATATCAGCTCAAGCTGCAGTTGTGAAGGGCAGATTGCATTCTCTCCTTGGGTCCTGATCTGCTGCTCAAGAGTGACCACCACCTCCTCACCCTGGGCCTCCAGAACTGCCACAGGTGTGGGGCAGAGGTCTTGGACCCTCTGTCCAGTTGCCAGCACTTTAGCTGGGTTGGTGTCATCATTCTGGGGCGCTGTCTGCTGCTGGACAGTGTGACCGATTGTCCCAGCTTCCTGAAGCTGTGGAGACATCGTAAGTGCTAGGCAGAGGCTAGCGGCGCTCTGCCCTGTTGCCAGTGATTCGGCTGGGAGTAGCAGCTTTACTACCTCAGCTTGTCGCTGGAGAGAGGGGCCAACTACCCCGGCTCCCTGGAACTCCACAGTAGTTGCTGGTGCTGGACAGAGGTGGGTAGCACTCTGCCCTGTTGCCAGCAATTCTGCTGGGGACTCCACATCCTCCGCTCTGGCAAACCGTTGGGGCAGGAGGCCGGCTTCCTTTTCCATTCCCTCATCTGGCTGCTGGGACAACATGTCTCTTGTACTGTCTCCCAGGTGCACAAATCTTTGCTGGGGAGGAAAGATCGCTTTCTCCACCCTGGCCAACTGTTGGGGAGGGACGACAAACACCTCCTCTCCTTTCTCCCCCTGTGTCTGCTGCTGGGAAGTGATTGCCACCTTCTCACCCTGAGCCTCCATAACTGCCACCGGTGTGGGGCAGATTTCTTGGACCCTCTGTCCGGTGACCTGCGCTTCAGCTGGGGAAGTTCCTTGTAACTCCACGGATACTGCTGTTGGTGCTGGGCAGAGCTCAGTGAAGTATGGCCCTAATACCAGCTCTTCTGATGGAGGCTCATCAGGTTGTTTTTCCTCAGCAGAAAAGTCTATTAAATCCCCAGTCTCTACAACTGATGGCTGGTTATAGAGGTTCACCACCTGTCCGTGGAACCTAGAAGATGCCATCGGTGCTGGGCAGAGGTTAGCAGAGCTCTGCCCTGTTGTCAGCACTTCAGCTTTGGGGATGGCAATCTCCAGATTTTCCACTGCCGATTCTCTGGCATGCTGCTGGACAGGCATATTCCTCCATCCAACCTCATCTTGTGCAGTAACAGGTTTGTCAAGGTCAGTCAGCACTTGCTGCATCCGCCATAAGACCTCCGCGTCCATAGCTGTGGGGGCAGGTGGGCAAAGCACTCTGTTACTATGCGACATTACCGACTCTTCAGCCAGGATTTCAGAGATGTCTGCTGGTATTTCCTGATAGTCCCAGGCAAAGGGAGCCCCACCCTGCTGCTGAGCAGTGTCTAGCAGCTGTATGTAGGCAATCTCCAGCTCCCATTCCTGAGCGGCCAGGAACTCCAAATCGTCCTGTGCCCAGAGCACTTCCGAGACGTTCAATCTTTGCTCTCTGTGCTCCATTATTTCCTCCAAACGCCACTCCAGATCACTCCCAAAGTCGGGGTCCTCGGACAGCCTCCAGTACAACAATCCCAGGCCATTATAATCAAAGCCTTCCGTGGGCCTGTCATCTGCTGTCCACGGGCACACTTGGGCTACATACCACCGGAGGGCTCTGTAGCTCTCGTCTAAACGCATTTCTGCCCGGATCAGCCTGCTCAACTCAGCTGTCCACTCCTGCTTTGGTTGTTCCCCCAATAACAGCATTCGTACTTCATACTGCGACCAGTACCTTACATGGATGGAGGGGAGAACTTTTCCCTGGTGTCGCTGCTCACAGGCTAGCGCTTCTTTCCAGAGTTGTAGACGAACAGAATCATACCATCCCAGCAGGACCTGCACCGATACTGGTCCTCTGTGCTGTATCCGCATCTCTCGCAACCTCCTTCCGAATTCCTCTTCCATGACGACGTATCTGTACCTCTGCTATCCGTGCCTTGGATCCAGGTGATGGTTTGGATGTGTTCACGACAAGGAAGCACGATCCCACCGCTGCCAGCCAATTGTGACGGACCCCGTACTCAAGATGTCCGCCGTAAATGCTTCCTCCGTCCGGTACCACACAATCCAAGACCCTTTAGCTCACCCAGTCACCAGACAACACCAGTGTAGGGTACATCAGGAATTAATCTTTATTTGACATGTCACACATATATACAGCCAGATGACTCACACCTAACCTAATTAGCATGAGCTAATTATCTTAATCAACACTGGACTCCTTCATTCAATTGCAGGGTTAATTAGCACATACAGCAATAGGTGAAACACTCCTACAAGCCAGACTATATTAATTTACACAACAAACAGGCTGACTGGAGTTCATGACATTAGCATCTCTTGCTAATATGCCAAATACACATACAGAGTCTGTGTCCTGGGGGCCAGCATGGACCCGAATCCAAGTAACACCAGCTCTGGGGTCCCCAGGCATGCAGCCCAAAGAGCACCGTTCCCCCAAATGCCAGGGCCCATAATCGCAAGGCAATAGGCTCGCATTCAGTCCCCTCCAACAGCCCCTGTCCCAGCCAGGTCTGTCACACCATGAAATTGTCCTGCAAGACATTTAGGAACTGGCAAGCCTTAGATGAATGCACGGTTCCTTCCACCCAGTCTATGTCTGGATAATTAAAATCCCCATTATAATGACACTTCCCATCCTTGCCACTAATCCAAATTGTGGTAGGAGGTCCGCCTCTGCCTTCTCCCTCTGGTTAGGGGGCCTATAGCATACTCCCAGTATTACTTTCCCCTTCATTTCCTCCCTTTGTAGCTCTTGGTTGGCTGGTTGGTGGGCCTGGCGTGCGTCTTCTGGAGCTAGCTTCAAGGACCCAGTAGAGGCAGCTGGGCTCAGAAGGACATCAAAGGGGAAGATGGTGACACAGGACCTGGGCTACATCCCTTGAACAGTGAATCACAGAAAGACAATGGAAGATTTGTTGGCAGGTGAGTATCTGAACTGCATAACAGGTAAAGCCATACATGGATCAAAATGTGGCTGGTTCAGCAGGGACCGGCTACATGTCGATCCATGTATGGGCAGGCTGATTGTACCTAAGTCTATCCATTGATCAACTTAGTTACAACCAGCCCGTCAGATTTTTCTATATGTGATTACTGCCAGGGGCTATAGCCACTAGCAGTAATCATTGTATTCTGCTGGCCGTGAAGGCTACCCACACCCCTTCCTCCCCCGGCAGAATACAATAGCGCTGCGGGAGGCATTGACTCACTGTGTTGATGGAGGAATCTACTATTTTTTGGATGGAAAGAAAATAGATTCATCAATGGCTTAAGATAGAGGGGGAGAAGCTCCTCTTTAAACAGATAAATTCTTATTTAAAATGTATAATTTCTCAAACTGGAAATATCACAGGTAAGAAGTTGTTATTGTGCGCTTTAATCACTTTGTTTATGCCTTCAAATGTCCTTGTTGTAGAATATAATAATAGGAAGGTATAATTTGCTTATTAAAATGGACTTTCCAAGACTCATTATGAGGTTATTGTTAGACAGGAAGTGACAGACTGAATCATCATTACATTATTAGGAAAAAATGGCTGCACCCCTCCCACCCGCCTTGCCACTCTCTGCTGAAATGTCAAAATAATTGTATTTGCTGATGCTTGGAAAAGTGACTTTTGCCGTGGAGAGGCTCTAATAAGTGAGCTTGTCTGTGGACATATAAGAGATTTGTGCATTACTAAGTGATTTTGTTATAGATCCATTCTATCCTCGGCTGGCAGATTCACAGGAAAGGTCAAGACAACAGACTGGCCTCTTCACCCGACAGACAATCTGAAGATGAAATGAAAAGCTTCCTCTGTGTGGCAGTGCATTACGCAGCAAAATGTGACCGCGGCAAAGACCCGAGTCTGTCGTTAGGCGGCACACAACGCTCGCAGAGCAAAGGTTGCTGGGTAATAATACCACACTCCCAGCACTGCCTAATCTAGGTTTACTTTTATCTACCCCATTTCTGGTGTGCCTAACTAATTTCATAAGTGCAAACAGGAATATATTCAATAACCCATAGTAATCAATAATATTTCAGCATTCATTAGTTTAGAGGTGTCAGAACTAGAAAAGGTACCATCTGCTTTAGGCAATTTTAAAGTTAAAGCTGAACTCTAATCAAATATAAAAGACGCAAATGAATGCAGCTCTGTATTCATTATAAATCATGACATGCATTTTGTAATGGAAGCAGTGTAAGTAACTGAATTTGACTTAAAGTGGTTGTAAAGCCTCAAGGTTTTTTACCTTAATGCATTCTATGTCAATAGATGCAGCAGTGGTACTCGAGAGCAAGCCCGCACGGGTGCCCCCAGGGAAAGCGGCTTTCCCTGGGGGCACCCAATGAAGAGGAGGGGCCTGGAGCACCGGTGGGGAACCCCAGAAGAAGTGGATCGGGGCTGCTCTGTGCAAAAGGATTACACAGAACAGGTAAGTATAGGCATGTTTGTTATTTTTTTTTAAAACAAGGGTTTACAACCCCTTTAAAGGGGTCGATTTACTAAAGGCAAATAGTCTGTGCACTTTTCAAGTGCAGTTGCTCCAGAGCTTATGAATACCCAATCACATGTAAGGAAACACAAAAAAAAACTTTTTTGCTTGTACGTGATTGGATTATGGAGCTTCCCCTCATTTACTAAGCTCTGGAGCAACTGACCTTGCAAAGTGCACAGTCGATTTGCCATTAGTAAATCAACCCCAACGTCACACTAAACACTAAAAAAATGATATTCAAGTATGTATCTTAAGCCAGCCATACATGGATCAAAATTTGTCTGGTTCAGCAGGGTTCTAGCCCAATTTCCCTCCCCGTATGGGCAGGCTGGTTGTACACAAGTTGACCATCCTGTTGGAAAATGTTATCTCAATCAGTGCTGCCAGAATACAATAGGGACTCCTCCATCCACATTAAGTGTGTGGATGGATGGGGGCATTTAGTCATTTACTTTTTTCGAAATGCTGGTTGAATGGAAAGAAAAAATGGCCAGGCTTAAACCCCCCCCCCCCCAAAAACAAAAAAAATTCCATGGTGAATGCAACTTCTCATGCACATCCCAAAGCACCATTCACTTATTTGCATCCTAAAAGCATCTTTTAAATTCCAGGTATGGATAAAGCTGCTCCAGTGATCTCCACTCCCATGCCGATGCAGCTGCCATGTTTCATTCTGCACACCGAAGGTCGACCACTTGGCCAATTTAACAAAAGTTCCTTGGAATCCTCATGTCCAGTGCCAGGCTATGGGCTCTTCATCTGTCTTGATGACATCAGGGCTTCTGGGGGATAAGAGGCTTCAGGGTCCAGGCCAGTGTGGAGGAGGCTGTACAAGTGGAGGAGCAGGTAAGTGAAACTGTCTTTCCCAGTCCCCAAGATGTAAATGGGTAATTAACCCTTGCAGTGCAGGGGGAGCCCACTGCATGAAGGGACTTTTACTTTTCATGGAGTTCATCTCTATTGTACATCTTGCTACAGCAACCTTGTCACTGGCAAAAAAAAACAGTCAAGCAGCATCTGTAAAAGAAGACAGTTTACACTTTAGATTAGTACACACTAAGTTTTTCTTTTTTTCAAGCAGGGCTGAACGAAATATAACTGACAGCATAGGAGGAGCCAATGTACTAACTGTGATGTTAGTTTAGCGATTTACCCGGCTGTGCTATTGTGTTCTAACAGGGGGGATTGCCCCCCCCCCCCTCACCAGAACACTCCGGTCAGCACTGATTGGGAGTCGATCAGCAGACCCTTTTCGGTCATGCCCCTCCATGCCGGCATCTATCAGACTGACTGCAGTACACACGGGCCGCAGGTCGCCCTCTTTCTATTTAACCAGCCGATGTCACCCGACATTTGGCCTGTGTGTATTAGGCTTTACTTGGCCCAGCACCCATTCCTGGAATGTTTACTCTGTAGAAGACCTACACCACCTAAAAGGTCTTAATATTCATGTCTTCTAGGGACGTAGGGCCATTGAGAGGAACCACAAAGCCTAGATAGGGAACACAGGCACCTGACATTTCTGGGAGTGTTGTATTGTATTGTATCCACCGCACAGCTTGTAGGTTTGCCCGGTTTATGCAAGGAGCTTTAGTGAATGGGTGGATGTGCCATCATACAGTCATAGGAACATAGGAATCTCCACTAGCACACCTTGGTAAAATAAGGAGCTTGCCCTTTATTCCTATAAAGAAACAGCAATCAAAAGCCAATGTTTCATAACTTTGCTGAATCCCTCGCACAAGAGCTGTTGGTTCAAACTATTGAAAGCGGAACTTCATCCAAAAGGGGAAGTTCCACCTTTCTTCCCCCCTTCCCCCTTCTCTTCAACTTTTGGCACCTTAACATCTTTTGGGAGGAGCGGGTACCTGGGTTTGACAGGTACCCGTTCATACTTCCACTCAGATTGCCTAAGAAATCCGAGTGGAAGTTCAGCCCCCTTCTCTTTACCTGCAGTCTTCTGGGACATGTCATAGGTCCCAGAAGGCTATGGGACTATTTACAAAGCACAGCACAGTTTGTACATACACAGTGGGAAGCCAGATGTGAAGCCACAAGAAGTCACAGCTGGCTTCCCCCACTAAGACCCCTTTCACACCAAGGGCATTTTGCAGGCGCTATATGACCGCGGCAAAGACCCGAGTCTGTCGTTAGGCGGCACACAACGCTCGCAGAGCAAAGGTTGCTGGGTAATAATACCACACTCCCAGCACTGCCTAATCTAGGTTTACTTTTAACTACCCCATTTCTGGTGTGCCTAACTAAATTCATAAGTGCAAACAGGAATATATTCAATAACCCATAGTAATCAATAATATTTCAGCATTCATTAGTTTAGAGGTGTCAGAACTAGAAAAGGTACCATCTGCTTTAGGCAATTTTAAAGTTAAAGCTGAACTCTAATCAAATATAAAAGACGCAAATGAATGCAGCTCTGTATTCATTATAAATCATGACATGCATTTTGTAATGGAAGCAGTGTAAGTAACTGAATTTGACTTAAAGTGGTTGTAAAGCCTCAAGGTTTTTTACCTTAATGCATTCTATGTCAATAGATGCAGCAGTGGTACTCGAGAGCAAGCCCGCACGGGTGCCCCCAGGGAAAGCGGCTTTCCCTGGGGGCACCCAATGAAGAGGAGGGGCCTGGAGCACCGGTGAGGAAACCCAGAAGAAGCGGATCGGGGCTGCTCCGTGCAAAAGGATTACACAGAACAGGTAAGTATAGGCATGTTTGTTATTTTTTTTAAAACGAGGGTTTACAACCCCTTTAAAGGGGTCGATTTACTAAAGGCAAATAGTCTGTGCACTTTTCAAGTGCAGTTGCTCCAGAGCTTATGAATACCCAATCACATGTAAGGAAACACAAAAAAAACTGACCTTGCAAGTGCACAGTCGATTTGCCATTAGTAAATCAACGCCAAAGTCACACTAAACACTAAAAAAATGATATTCAAGTATGTATCTTAAGCCAGCCATACATGGATCAAAATTTGTCTGGTTCAGCAGGGTTCTAGCCCAATTGAAATAAATGGGGCAGCGCTGTAATACCGCTGGCAAAACCCCGCTATTGCAGTGTTTTGCCGGGGGTTTTAACCCTTTCTCGGCCGCCAGCGGGGGGAAAAAAGCCCCCCGCTAGCTGGCGAAATGCGTCGCAAATCCGATGGTAAAACGTAGCTAAAAATAACTGCGTTTTACTGCCGCCGATATGGGCGGTGTGGTGTGAAGGGCCCCTAAACATGCTGCCGCCGGGGACCTGAAGACTGGTGAAGAACCTGCCTGGGTTAGAATGGCACTGGATCTCTAGTAAGTGCCCTTTTATTAAAAGTCAGTATTTAAAAAAAAAATTCTTGCTAGTGTGAAGATCCTCTTGCTGACTGCCTCACGCAGATATACTGCGGCAGAATGGCACGTACAGGCAAACTAACGTTTAAGAGGTGGCCTGCATAATTGTTTTTTTTATTGATAGGAATTCTCACTGATTTAATTACTGACCACTTTTGCCTGTAAAACAAACTGTAGTTTTCAATTCGGAAACTTTTTTTTTAGTATGCCACAGCAACATTCTTCACAGTTTTTATCACATGTAAACCATGTGAAAACACTTCTACTTCCTTTTCTCTTTTAAAGAATTGCTTGTCTCTTTACTGTTATTGATTATGTGCCCATTTGATAGTTACTGAAGCAATGGGGGTTATTTACTAAAGGAAAATCCACTTTGCACTGCAAGTGCACTTGGAAGTAAAGTCGCTGTAGATCCGAGGGGGACATGCAAGGAAAATAAAAAACAGCGTTTTAGCTTGCACATGATTGAATGATAAAATCAGCAGAGCTTCCACTCATTTCAGATCTACCCCTTAGATTTAGAGCGACTGCACTTCCAAGTGCACTTGAAGTGCAAAGTGGATTTGACTTTCGTAATTATAACTCCCAATGTGTTGCAAGTTTTAATGTTACAAATGACAATTTTATGACAATTAATATTTTTAACATACATCTTTATTAGTAAAAACTAAATTTTTATGACAAATTATATATATTTTTTTCCAATAAAGATTTTTCATTGAGTAAACACATATTTAGAACAATAATACAAAGATAACAATCCAGGGTGTCATGCATTATATCAAACATATGTTATGTTAAAGTATCTTTCGCATGACAATTAATATTTTTTAACATTTTCAATAAATACTATTTTTACAGTTTTTTAATGTTACAAATAGGATTTTTAATAGAATAAATATTTTTAATGAAAAATAATATTTTTAACAAAGTAGCAAGACCATACGTTTTCAGTCTCTTTTTTTTTTTTAAATGGTAAGAAACATAGAATTACGTGATTTTGCAATGTAAGGGAGGAGGATTTATAAAAAAATATATATATATTTTTGGCAACTTAGTTTTCTTTTTTGTAGTTTATGGAATACATGTGAATATTCTACAATGATAAACGTCCTAATACTGCATATGGGTGTATTGCTAACTAATGTCTGTTGGGTTTCTTTTTTTTTCTTTTTTTTATCTCCTGCAAGTCTGGGCAAAAGATCAATCACAGCTGCCGCACTGGACACTCAGTAAAACTTGACTTCAGCGTTCATGGCCTGCCATGTAGACGTACTTGTGGGCAGTGAACGGAATCAATAAGACACCTCCGACTGCCTCTATTTACAAACTAGCTGCCTTGAGCAGCCAGCCTGTTTAAGCACTTCATTCCCATTCAGCAAAGGCCATCTGCTTCCCTTTGCTGTAAGTCTTTTGGAAAAAAAAAAAACCTCAGCCTTGACAAGCTGGAGATATGTCAGTGCAGTTATCAGCAGAAAGCAACATCTGCCATGCCTGACACCCACTATTGTAGGCCCTTTAATCTGTCCCCCTCCTCCCTTTAACTGCAGACAACAGCTCCCTATATTATATTTTGCCACTCAATTAGCACTATCATCCTGCTGAAATAGAGGCCAATTTACCTTTAATGACATCATTGTTAGGAGAGTGGCAGCGGCTGGTTGCTGGCTGTCATTGGTTTGCAGAAGGCAAGCTTGTCTCTCTTCGCTAACCCCGGCAGAGGCAGGGAGAGGCTTGGTGGCCTATCACAGGCAGCCTTCACCCCCGACCATAGACATTGTTTTCGACAGTTCGCAGAAGCACTGTGGCGGAAAATTGAGTCCAGATTCATTAGGTTTTTCAGTGTGCTGCTCAAGTCAGTTAAATTGATACATTTCCTAACAAAATTGAAGTGCTTTGTGCTGCCAGCGGAAAGCCTGGTGACCCTGCTCGGCCCACTGAGCAGCCGAAACGAGTTGATGGATCCATTAGGCCGCTCAGAATGCTTTTCCCCCCTCTCTTTCCATTCCTGAGTGACACTGTAAATCTGAGCCAATTTCAGGCCCTAATCATCATTACAAAAACTCTCCACTGTTCATTTATTACTCTACAATTCTAATAACGCTGCGCAAATGGGTCAGCACACGGAGAGGCACCGCGGAAGCAAAGGCAGGCTTAAAGTGCCAGAGTCAAACCGGTATTACCGCCGACTCCTGGGGTCATCGGTAAGCACTGGGCCGGACCCTATTTTTCTTCTTTATAAACAAAATTCTTTCGAAGCCTGCAAGTAAAGATGGCAGAAATTTGTGCTGACCTGTCCCATTAACACTGCATGATCTTTTGGCCTCGGCTCGATGGAACAGGATAACCGTTTTAGGGGAAAAAAAATGTTTTATTGGCTTTTATTACCCATTTTCTTCAGCTGTTTCGTTTTCTACTTAAGCTATTTTTTTCTGATATTTCCTGTTTGTGACTAGCTGCAGTTGCTCTTTAAAATTTAAAGTGATAGAAGAAAAAAAGAAATGGTTGTATAACGGGGCTTGGGAAGTAACACGCCAGTAAAAACTGAAAGGCTACCGCTGTTATTTTGCTGGCTTAGTTACCATTATTGATGGGCTCAGGCTTGTTCAAATCGTACCCGCCAGGAAGCCGTCACTGCACACCGCCAATCATAGGCAGCGTGTGTATGTGCAGCTGTGGGCCGGGAAATACCTCACTGCCTATGATTGGCGGTGTGTAGTGATGGCTTCCTGGCGGGTACGATCTGAACACACCTGAGCACATCCCTAGTTACATTTTATTTATACTTCTAGTGTTTTCCACTCCCACTGCTCCCACCCCCTGGGGCTTTTTTTAAAATTTGGATTGGAATAATCCAAATCTGAGGAGAATTTCTCTACGCCCCTCCAGTCTCTCCCACAGACTAGACTATGAGAGGGAGGTTGCATGGCACAGAATCATGTGACAAGTGGAGACAATCCCACGCGATATGTAATTATTCTGGATGCCTTAGTTTGTAAAGAAATAATATTTAGTGACAATCACAAATAAATATGTATAGCTTGTAGCAGCTAAAATGAATATTGTGAGGAGAAGAGATGTCATCCTACACACAGCTCACTTCCCATCCAGTAATCCCGCTAGTAAGGGGCTTATGACACAGGACAATCATTTTTAGAGTAAAGTTAAAGCTGAATTTCAGGAAAATTTTGAAATAATATTATTTAATCCAGGAAAGCATATATAAAAAAAAACATTAAATATATAATTTATATAGAATTAGCATAAGCATCAAAATCCATCAAGGTATCAGCTTTACGTGATCAACAACACAGCAGGACTCCCACTGAGAAAAGGGAGGGCAGAACTCTAAGCCAATCAGAGCTCTACTGCTTTGCACAGTGCTGTTAATCAATAGCAAGGGCACTCATTTTTTTTAAACTAAGAGCCGGCTCACTGTCCTTAAAATTTTATGGGTGTAGAAAATGCTCTGGTGTCAGTGGTCACTGGGTGTAGACAATGCCCAGGGCTCGGAGGTGAGTGGGACTAAAAAATTTCCCAGTGGTTGTGAGCTGTGGGAGTAAAAATGGCCTAGAATTTGTGGTTAGTGGGGGGAGAAATAAAGCCACATTGTTTCTGTTAGTGGGAGGAATAGTACCCCATCGTTGGTGTCAGTGGGAGCATTAGTGTCCTATTGTTAGTGTCAGTGGAAGAAATAGCTTCCTGTGATATCCTCGAGAAGAATAACATCCCATTGTTGGTGCCAATGGGAAGAATAGTGCCCCATCATTGGTGTCAGTGGGAGAAACAACGCCTTATCAATGGTGTCAGTGAAAGGAATAGTGCCCCATCATTGGTGTCAGTGGAAGGAATAGTGCCCCATCATTCATGTCAGTGGAAGGAACAGTGCCCCACCATTGGTGTCAGTGGGACGATTAGTGTTCTATTGTTAGTGTCAGTGGAAGAAATAGCTTACCATTAATGGTATCAGTGGGAAGAATAACATCCCATTGTTGATGCCAGTAGGAAGAATAGTGCCCATCATTGGTGTCAGTGGGAGGAATAGTGTCCCATTGTTGTTATCAGTGGGAGGAATAATGCCTTATCTTCTATGTCAGTAGAAGGAATAGTGTCCCATAATTGGTGTCAGTGGGAGGAATAGAACCCAATCATTGTGTCAGTGGGAGGAATAGTGCCCTTTTTTTTTTATATCAGTGAATGGAATATTGCCTTATTGTTGTTGTCAGTGGAAAGAATAGTGCCCCATCATTGGTGTCAATAGGAGGAATAGAACCCAATCATTGTGTCAGTGGGAGGAATAGACAAACAAGATATTTGGGGGGCACACCCTAAAAAATGCATTAAAGATGGTGCAGCCATAAGACCATACAACCAAACAAAATATTTACAGCGCACATATGCAAAAAATACATTTACCTCCAGCAAGGCTTATTTTCAAAAACATTATCAAAAAATATGGGGATTTGGTCACATCATATTGCTATATGGTGCTTAAGCCCACTTACTGTGATAAATACCCCATGATTAGTGGGTCCTACACTATACATAGATTGGGTGATCCTGCTTCTCTGAACCATGGGAGCTATACTCCTCTATATGGTAGACACTATGCTGTACCCCACTCCCTCATTAAGTACCTCTCATTAGTGACCACCTGTGTCATGGTTGGAGACCTCAAGTTCTCTCATATAGAGGAGTATAGCTCCCATGGTTCAGAGAAGCAGGATCTCCCAATCTATAGATAGTGTAGGACCCACTAATCATGGGGTACTTTGTCGCAGTAAGTGGGCTTAAGCACCATATAGCAATACGGTGTGACCAAATCCCCATATTTTTTGATAATGTTTTTGAAAAATGTCTAGGTGTTTTAAATAAGCCTTGCTGGGGGTAAATGTCGTTTTTGCATGTGTGCGCTGTAATATTTTGTTCAGTGGGAGGAATAGAACCCAATCATTGTGTCAGTTGGGAGAAATAGTGTCCTAATGTGTGGATCAGTGGGAAACATAGTGTCCCGTTGTTGGTATCAGTTGGAGGAATAGTGCTCAATTGTTGGGGCCAGTGGAAAGAATAATGTTCCACCATTGGTATTAGTGGGAGGAATAGTGATTCATCATTGTCGGGATCACTGATGTCAGGTGAAGGAATTGTGCTAAGTTATTAGTGTCAGTGGGGAAATAAAGCCCTATTGTTGGTGTCAGTGGGGGGAATAGTATTCCATTGTTGGTGTCAGTGGAAGGCATAATGCCCCATTGTTGGTATCAGTGAGAGAAAAAGTGCCCCAAAGGCCAGATTAGGCAAGTAGATGGCCACATCTGGCCCCTAGAACGTAGTATGAGGACCACTGGTCAATAGTTTAAACATGCTCACAGGAGAAAAGGGGACAGGGATAACCACAACAACATGCTGCTTCTCCTTTAATGTCCAGTCCCAGACATGGGACGGGTTGTTGCCCAGGCTAATTTTGTTTTACTGCAGGTAATTAGCCAGACAAAGCAGAGGTGTCTGGATGAAGAGTTTATCACAATTATACAATAACAAATTCTTTGCCAGGTAAAACCGTTTATGTATTTAGGTGTTTACCAGGAGTTCTGCTTTTTTACCTTCACAATACTGCATGCAGAGGGAACATTATTCTTCACTTTCTCTCACAGTTGAGAGCATGCATCTTTGACTGCTCCTAGCTGTGAGATCTTACTACCACTGACAATTAGCATAGTCCCTGATCATGTGACTATTATTTCAGCTCTGATATGATGATCACATGGCTTTGTTTATAGACAAAGCCATGCCATTGACAACTGTCACTGTATTTATTTCTAGGAGCACGTTTGCTGTTGTGAACAATTCTTTTAAAGAAAATATTTTTTTAAATTTTGAAAAAAAAAAAGTTTTTTGTTTTTACATTTTTGGCCATTTGTTATAATAAAACATTTGAGGAGTGAATTTATTAAAACATTTTACTAAATGAAAGCTTCTCTAAGCCTGTGTCTTAAATTTTTTTATTTATTTATTTATTTTAGTCAAATTAGTCAACCGAGTTGTTGTCAAGCTGGTCAAAGCATTTTACCACTGCTAAATTTGACCTGGACATCTAAGCATTTATTTGATATTTGGATTTTGAGCAGATTTTGAAGAGATAATTCTCTGGTTTCTGGCAAAGAATTCTCTAAACCTGAGCTCTCAATCTAGCTCGTTAGTTCACCATTATGAGAAGGTCTTACTGTGGGATTACAGTACAGAAATTCTGGAAAGTCAATCCCTCCTCTGGAGTCTATAAGAGATAAAAGTCTTTCAAGAGTTAGGTAGCCCACCAGTGTTCGCTCATAAATGAAAGTGAAGGAACTAATCCATGGAACATATACACTAAGACAATGGCTTAATGGTCAGCCTTACAGAAATGCCTTTGGTTCCTATGAGGGACAAATCTATATGCAGTAAACTATATATATATTTCTATCATGTCTGTGCAAGTTTCCTCAGTTCCTCTCAAAAGTAGATCTTAATAAAATCAATAAAATGTCATCTAAGCTTTAACATTTTAATATAATTTCAAAAAAAGTTTTCAATGTTTTTTAATTGGTAGCTTTCACTAAAAAAATACTTAGTGATTCTGCCATATCTTATTGAGGCATTTTTTATTATGGGGATACAACTGTCTCCCAATTGTGTTGCGGCAGTGTCACCTTGCACCCCTGGTTGAGATTACAAGCTGCTGTGCTCACAGACATTGCTCAGATGTGGCTCATTGTTGGCATTATCAGAATACTGCTCAAGTGCAATGGCAATGCAGCCGAAGCTAGAGTTAAGCCAGGTACACATGGGCCGAATGTCAGGAGACATTTGCGGTTTAAAAAAAAAAAACAGCTGACTTTCGGCCCGTGTGTATGTCGGACGAGCATGCTGGTAAACCAGCAGTCGACCGTCTCCCGATCAGCGCTCTCTGCCAATGGCTAATAGTGTGTACTTGGCTTTAGTGTATGTAGACGGGAAGTGCTTGATAGAGGCTAGAGAAGATCAGCAATGCTGAGACACAAAAAAAGGATAAAAAAGTGTATGTGAGCGGCTACATTGGGGAACCTTAGACTGGGTCACTTGCCCTGCAAATGGAGTACACATGAACAAATAAACTGTATTTCATGCATGCACTCAGTTAAAAATGTCCTCCTTCATACTTGCGCACAGGCACAAGTGGGGCTGACCTGCTCCCGTTGTTATGGATCACTCAGAGAGGCTATCCCACCTGCCACATGTACACACTAACAACAGGCTGCATGAAAAACCCTTGGTAACCACTTGCTGTTTTCTGTACTGCATTAGCTCTTGTACTGCTGTCTTCCTAACACAATGTGCTTTAACTGACCCACGCTGTAGACTATGTGTGCTAGTTACTTGCATTTCACCCTTTTACTAACTTTAAATCAAGCGGGGACAACGTTTAAAAAGTTTTACTGGAAACTCTCAGTGTAACAGTTCCAAAACAAAGTGCAGTCTTTTCTCTAAATTAATCCTTAACTCAGGCTTGTGGCTGCCCCAGGATATCTGCACAGGCAAGAGTCCATACAAAGCAGAGTTCATAGTGGCAGATTTCCAGAACAGGGAAGACTGCAGGTCCCAGCAATCCCCCTCCAGCAGCTGGAGATTACATGCTGTGGCTCATCTACGCATTTCCTTCTCATGCAGACTGAGAGACTGAGCAGAGTCCTCCCCCCTTTTATTATCAGCACAAGGAGAGAGGCAGAGCTCAGCAAAAAGTGTGAGGAATTAACCTGGTAATTGTTCCCCTTCTGACTGTGGCAGCAACTATCTCACTAGCCAGCATTTCAACGTGCCCACAAGCAGGGCTCAAGTCCTGCGGGAACGCATGGGAACGGAGTTCCTGTACTTTTTCCACAACAGGAACTCAGTTCCCGTTAGCAGCCATGTCCTGCAAGACTTTGAAGTATGCGAGCTGTGTGGCAGTTGTTACACCAGCAGCTGCCGACACAGCTCGCAATAGTAAGTGTCGCACACCTGACCATTCAGGCTTTGCCTGTAGGGCGCCCCATGACAGCTTCGGCTTCGATCTACCTGTCAATCACAGCTAGCTGACAGGTAGATCAGGTCCCTGCTGCTAAGAGATTGTATTTAGTCAGACTTCTCGTGATGTGCTCCTCCCTGCCAGCCCCTCCTGATTTTCTGTCTCCTCATCTCCCCCCCCCAGTCTCCTGCATACTTGCTTTGTGTGTCCTGCTGAATCCCCCCTCCTCTATCTTCAGTGCCATATGATGAGAGAACCCAGAGGAGGAGCACAGCTATTCTGCTCATAGGACATGCAGGGAGAGAGGTGAGCTGAGGGAGGAACATCAGTTTGGGGTGGTAAGCTGAGCACAATGCCTGGCAAAGTTTAATGCCAGGAGGGAAGTTTATGTGGAAATATGTGAAGGGTTGGAATAACAGCGAGTGTGTGTTGGAGCCCTGCAGAGTTTGCAGCCCCCCAAGCTAACATATATCTCCTAAGCAGGAACACATCACTATCTCCCCAAGCATTCTGTCCAGATAATGTGCAGTTCATTTATGACCTTTCCGTTTAACCCTGTGTTATCCAAACTCTGTTCAATGAAAAGTGTAAACTCACCACATAAACACTCTATATACAAAATAAAATTCCCCAATAAAGATCAGAACATGAAATGGAATGCATGGAAGCACAATTGAATGAATGCTGATTATTCAGAGAATTACGGTATTTATGTTTATTGAGGATTGTTTTTTTTTTATGTACTAACAGTTAAGCTTCATACACACAATACGAAAATTGGATGAAAAATACCACTTTTGAAGCGTTCGTGCATATGAGCGTATCATTTTTTTTTTGTGGTGGGCGAGTGGATCTTGGGTGGGAGTTCCCAGACTTTTTCCCCCAGGACTTGACCCTTGCCCACAAGTATGTATGAAGCAAGCAAACATGGCATTTTCTTATAATAAGCAGTGCTTTAAAGTGACTCTGTAAAGGAAAAAGTATTGGTCAGTAAAGGCAGACCCCATACTTTTCTCATGACAGAGTTAAGCTAGTCATACACTGCTTGAAATTCAGATATGTTGGGAAATCATAGAATACCTGAACAGTGACAGCAGCTGACTGGTTCTGGTCACTTTTAGGCCAAAAGCTTCAGATCAAAGTTTGTTAAGTCAGGTGGTGATGGCAGGGCCACCCACCAATCAAATGCTTGTAGTTTCAGCCAGTTCAGTAGAAAATGGACAAAATGTTATCTACTAGCTTTAATCTAACAAATCAAATGAAAACTAATTTGGGCTTAGATCTAATTATCCAACATCTAAATAAACCGACCTTAGGCCAGCCAAAAATGGAACACATTTCTTTCCTGCAACCACGGGTTGCAGGAAAGAAATTTGCTTGATGACCCCATCAACACAGACATCCCTCCTGCTGGGCCATTGTCTTCTCTGGGTGGGGAGAAGACAGTGATTACCACTAGCGGCTATAGCAGATGCTTGCATAAAATCGTAAGAAATCCGGCAGACTGGTTGTACCCAAGTTGCTCGATCAACTTGGTACATTCAGCCTGCCCACTAATGGTTTGAATCTCGTCCGGTTCCTGCTGAACCTGCCAAGAGTCTAACCGTGTATGGCCGGCCTAAGTCTGAATTTCCGGAGAGTAGAAGGACTGATAATCTACTTCTCTATCTATATCTTGCTAAGATATCCCGAAAGATAGTTACAATACGATAGATATTAAAAAGGTCACCATGAGTCTACAACAGTAGACAGACATCAGCATTCACAAGTGTATATGTTTGTGTACATCATCAGCATATATTTTACACAACTTGATTTTTAGTTTTATTGTTTTTTTAAGTGATTTGAAAGTTTCAAGTTGACTGTCCTTAATAGAAAGTCCTCATTGGCCGCCGCTAGTGCTGCATTGGAAAACAAGGTTTATAGCGCGTGGAAGATTGCATTCCAATCCAAACATCTAGCAGGGGCACATAGAGGATTCATGCTTGTTTATATGTTCACTTTAAAAATCTACTGTTAACTGCATTACTTGTTTATGAATTAAAGCTGCTCCATAGTGCAATTTTCAGCATACAGTCATTAAGACTAATAGTGATTGCCTCTGCATAATTAAAACATACTTCTGTCAGATCGCAGATCTTTAAAAAAACATTTGCGACCTCTTTGCAAATTAGCTCTGTCAACACCACCGCCTGTGCATTCTGTCATTCCTTTAGCCCCTCCAGTTTAAAAATAAAAATTAAATTAAAGGCTGGTATATTTTCAACAAAGTTTTATATACTGCAAAAGAGAACCTTTCCTAGTAACGCTTCATGTTTCTAAACTTTACTTTTCCCATTAGCCCAACAGGCAACAGGTCATGTTTTCAAGAATTCCCTAGTCTTCAGTCTGATGGGCTGAGTCAAATAATGGATTTCTATGTGTGTTGTAGATTTAAACTATAACTGAAGATAAAGTGGAGAGGGATTAGAATAGGTTAGAATAGGATTTAATGCTGCATGTGTCCCCTATAGGGAGATTCACCCCTCAATTTGTCCTGGAGACCATTATCACCAAAATTGAAGAAAATCCCAAATTGTGGTCATCAGAACAGGAATCGAGGGGACATCTTCTAATGGTAGCTCTAGTTCTGGTGACCCTGGTGACTACAGGGGATTTCCCTTACTTTGGAGGAATTTTAAATCACTTCCTGTTATGGCTACAGGAGAGGAAGTAAAGGGAATTCTCCATTATGGGACACAGATGACCAAAAAAAAACTGAAAGGGGTTATAACCCTCCCTTACTCTATCTAAAACGAAAAAAAAGTTTTGCCTTCAGTTCTGTGAAAATGCCCAGCTGTTGCTAGTGGATCTGTTCCTGTCTACATTACAGTCTCACTTCTGCTGTCACAATGGGGCTGTTCTTAGATGTTCCAACTCATTCTACTATATGGAGGCCACTCTCCTTGATCCACGGTACAAGCGTAAGGTTGCGGACCTTATCTTGCCGTCGCAGGGAGCAGAGGATGAGACATCTCCGGGAGGCCTTGCGGAAAGGTCTGTGCAACGTGTTCCCAGAGACTGGGAGGTTACAAACTCCTGGTCCTGGACAACGAGTTGCTGAGGCTTCGGTCAGTAACAGAAGGAGCGGTGGAGAAGGTGGCCATCTGATCGATGCGTTCAGACAATTTTTTTAGTCCGCAGCCCTAAGGTATGATCAGTTCCAGCAACCATCGCCAGTGTCTGATTTACATGGTGCAGGAATACCTAGGGGCAAGGTCAGACTTGGACACCTTTTCCACTGAAAATCCTCTGGCTTACTGGGTCTTGAGGATGCATCACTGGCCAGAGCTTGCACAGTATGCAATTGAGCTACTGGCCTGTCCTGCATCCAGCGTTCTTTCGGAATGCATTCAGTGCTGTTGATCAACTGACCTTCATAAAGATGAATCAGTCTTGGATCACCACCAGCTACCAAGCACCTGAAGCTGATGTAACCGAATATTTTTTTTTGAAATGTCACATCTCTTCAAGACTGCCTTTGCTGATGCTGAGTGACTGTCCTGTTATGTTGACTGACTATCCTCTTCCTCCTCAATGATCCTGCTGATAGCACATTTTTGTTTCTGGGTGCTGCTACCAGTGGCTAAGGTCCAATTTTTCAGCCCCTGTTTAACAGGGGCATGTAATTACAATTTTTGATGCAATGCTTTGCAGCAGGGCTCATTCCTGCACTCCAACTAGAGTATCTGGGAGAGGTTGCAGTGTCGTGGCACCAGCACCAGTGCCTAAGGCCCAATTTTTCAGCCCCCGGTTAACAGGAGCATGTAATTACAGTTTTTGATGCAATGCTTTGCAGCAGGGCTCATTCCTGCACTCCAACTAGAGTATCTGGGAGAGGTTGCAGTGTCGTGGCACCAACACCAGTGCCTAAGGCCCAACTTTTCAGCCCCCATTTAACAGGGGCGTGTAATTACAATTTTTGATGCAATACTTTGCAGCAGGGCTCATTCCTGCGCCCCAACTAGAGTATCTGTGAGGGGTTGCAGTGTTGTGGCACCAGTGCCTAAGGCCCAATTTTTCAGCCCCTGTTTGTTTAACAGGTGTATGTAATTACAATTCTTGATATAATATTTCACAGCAGGGCCCATTCCAGCGCCCACCGAGAGTAACTGTGAGGACTTACAGTGTTGTGGCACCAGCACCACCACCACCAAAGGCCAAATTTTTCTACTACTGTTCAACAATTACACAGCGCCCAGCGCCCGCCAAGAGTCACTTTGAGGGCTTACAGTGTTAACTTGTGGCAACACCAACACCTTAGGGCCAGATTTCTGCAGAGCATATAGGGCAAGCCCCTACTTTCAAACATCCAACTTACAAACGTCTCCTACTTGCAAACGAAAGGAGACAACAGGAAGTGAGATGGTTCTGGTGCGAACCGAACCGGGGGGTGTTCGGCTCATCCCTAGCGACCAGGCAAAGAAGGTCGCTACCAATGAAACAAATAAAAAAGGGGTACTGGTTTATTAGGCTGGGGGCTCAACTTAGAGCTAAAAAGCCTAAGCCGGAGGCAAAGACCCTTGATGTGCTGCGGAGCCTTGTGTTAAATAGTATTATTATCCAAAGGTAGAGTTCACAAAAAGTATATGCAGTACAAAAAGAAAGTGCACGCAGCAGTTTCTTAGCACTTAGCAAGTACACATACAAGTTCACTGAAATATAGCACCTCATGTTAAAATGCATCAATGAAAAATGTTAATGAAAGTTTCACTACTATATGAGACCAAGGGTGAGGTCAGATGTTTTTTTTGTGTAATTAGTAATGTTCTGGCAATACAACATTTGACATCAACGAGAATGCTTCCAACTTGACTGGGTTGGGTAAATATTTAAAGTATTAACAAGTGGTCAAAAGTAATATATATTGAAATTTATGTCACCATGTTACAAATTTTCTTATGAGTCATTTTATTCCAACTCTATTTGAGAGGATATTTATTCAACTCTCTTGGTCCCCAGATCACTGAGACTACCATATGTGCAAACCTTTCAAAAACAGAAATCAACACAAGCTATGCCTTTTCCTGAAGTGCTTAACACCCCAAACACACTTTAGGCAAATCCAACCTATCTATGTGGCTCCAAATTAAAATTAGGCCCCTCCCTCAACTGTCCACACGTTCCTTCTGATTGGCCCATATTTGAAAAACTAGGCCCACTTAAGGCAAGCCCCAACTCTTTATGCATCTCAAAATCTAGATTGTTTGGAGTTCTTGTAATTGATGGAATATAAATTTGAATGGATAATTTAAGTTAAAGCTGTGGATAGAGTGAGGAAAAGTTAACATTTCTATCTGATTTGTATTTCTCTCTGTAACTTCATTGCAGAGATTTCCCTTACTTCCTGTCCCAGTAATGCCTATAAAAAGAAATTGGTGGTGTGAGCATCATGGGGACAGGAAAGCACAAACAGGAATAAAAACATATTATAAATTCTAACCCTGGCTTTCGCTTCTAAAAATGTGTTGTTTTTGTGTGTACCCCTGTATCCCAGTCCTAATGGGAAAGTTTGAGGAATTCTTCCCAAAAGGGCCACATAGGACAGTAAAAAACTAACAGAGGCTCTAACTGTTCCCCACTCTATCCAAAACAAGTTTTTCTTAAAGTGGAGTTCCACCCAAAAATGGAACGAGCGAAGAGGGTTCCAGCTCCCACTTCCTCCCAGGGCACCACAGCGCCGGAAGTAAGTTCACTTCTCCCCCCTCCATCTTGGCAATCATCTGGGACACGTCACAGGTCCCAGATGATTGCCTGGGCAGTCACAGCGTGCAACGCGGCTCACGCATGCACAGTGCATGCCCAGCTGTGAAGCCGAATCCGGGCGCCCACAGTGACAATGCCGGCGCCGCAGAGAGAAGGGGTCGATGAGCAGGGATTCATTCTCCCACATCGCTGGACCCTGGGACAGGTAAATGTTTGATTATTAAAAGTCAGCAGCTGCAGTATTTGTAGCTGCTGACTTTTATTTATTTATTTTTAGTCGGAACTCTGCTTTAAGTTGGGCTTTAAAACAAGCACTATCTCAGCTAAACAAAAAAAATAAATCATTCTGTCTTTTTTAACCTAGTTCATTTTTCTATTTGGGCCTTATTTTGATAGTTGAGCTGAAGTGATGATATGTTCATTGATTATTTTGGCAAAGTGCAAGGGTTTGGACATTGTAGAGAATGGAAGATATTACGGTTTCTCTATAGAAGTGTGTGACATCTATCTGATAACAGCTGGGAAGTGTTTCATGGGTGTTAATGGCAAGTCTGTCGGAGTTGTGTTCAGCGATATTTATAATCCATAGTGTGAGAATGGTAAGCTTTTGATGTGGGTCTACCTGTTTTTTTGTATTCAGCATGATGTTAGTGAATGCAAAGCCCATACGCATAAAATCCAATAGGGTTCCTTTTTTATCTGCAACATTGAACATACAATGCAGTACATCCTAACTTTCTGAGACGGGAAACAAAAACAAACTTATCGCACACTTTTGCTAGCATCATAGCAAACATGGAGCTATAGGCTATAGCACACAGCACACTAAACTCTGTTATGTGGGAAGATGTGGGTGGAACTACCTGTCACTCTCATTAAGATGAATGTATAATTAGCTCAGTCACCTCTGTCAGACTACTACAGAAACAATTAGTATGGTTCAGGGCCAGCTATTGTTCTGTAAAGGAACAGATCCAAAAACAGCATGGGGTTCCTCCAAAAATCAGTACCAGACCCTTATACTTGATGAAGGTCCGGTAAGGATTTTAAGGGGTACCTGTCATGGTCCTTGGAATACTGAAGTATTTTTCCTTGATTCTATTACACAATGGTGGGTCTTCCGCCCTGTCTTAAGGCTAACCCCCTCCAGATGGCTCTGTGGTCTGGAAGGAAGGCATTGTTCTGTGTTTGACCGTTTGTTTATGTACTTTAATTATCTTCTGGGACTTCTTTGTGTCATTACACATATCAGTCCTCCTATTCAAGCTATTGGACCAATCCCTACTGACCTTGTTTCAAGTCCTCATTTGCATGGCCATGAGGACTAGAGTGTACTTTACAATTGACCAATAGGAAAGTGGTTGTTTGGGCGGGGTGTTCAAACTGCTGTGTATAAATGTGTGTTGTGTGCATCCAACAAACGTGAGATTCCTGTTTGAACTTACATACAGCCTGCCTGGTGTTTAATCTGAGCTATCACAACTAGAATCGAACGGCACATAGCTGTAGTTCAAATCCCGGAGCATCGGACGACTGAAATATCAGATGTTGCAATCTGATCCAATAGCAGCGGAGGAGTGTCGGGAGAGTGTCGGAAGAGTGTCGGGAGAGTGGAACAGAGCGAGTAGGGGCTTGTTACAGTACCCCATGCACAAAATAAAAATCATACCTAACCCTTAGCAGGGCATGTAGCCTGGCTAGTTAGGAAAGGGAGGTGTCAGAAAACTCATGCTGACTATTCAGGCCATGCATAGACGTGCACATATTCTCAAGAACTGGAGCTTAACTAAAATAAGACGTGCAAATATGTCAATGTGCATACTGATAGACACACGTGCCACGACGAGCATGTGGATGCACAGACGCGCCTCCCATAAGTCCTGGGACCTAATGTCCTATTTAAACCTGAGACCTGCACGATGTCATTACTGGATGGTCTTCGGCTTTTACCCTGTGTTCTTGAAAATCTGCTTGATCCTGACCCAGCTATGTCTGACTCTTCTCTGGATACCCCTTTCTCACTCGTGTCTGCTGCTTACCCATGTTACCGATCTTGGCTTAACATTTTTACTAAGATTCTGCCTTCTGATTTTGTACCTTGGTGCCAGGACTTTGCAGACCCTTGCCTATCTCTGATCTGGACTCTGATTGTGACTCTGTACCTGACTCCATGCTTCTGCTCATCGGACCTCAGCATCTCTAAGCTCAAGTTTGTTGATCCAACTCCCTGGCACCTGCGCCCATTCCGCTGCCCTAGCAGTTCCTGTCTCTACCACCAGGGGTGCTTGGATGGGAATTGTGAAAGTGGCCACCCTCATCAACTCGTGCGCCAATGACAGACACATAACAGGAGGGCAGTGAGCGTGCATCCCCCTGCTGAACCATATAGGGCAACAAGCCATGAACATAGGAAGGATACCCTGACAGGGCGCCTACCTGGCAAAGCATTTTATCCCTGTATTAATAGGGACAAAAGACTCTTCTCCACATCCTGTGCCTGGTAGATGTGGGGAGTGCACCCTTCCCCTTCCTATGTGAATGAGTAAGGGGTAAAAAGAAAGACAAAATAAATAAAGATACTATATATTTGACATGGTAATTTGAGGTGACCACTCTATATACCCCAGATATCCTACCAGCACTCTGACCCCCCTCTACACCCCAGATATCCTCCCAGCACTCTGACCCCCTCTATATCCCAGATATCCCCCAGCTCTCTGACCCCTCTACATCCTAGATATCCCCCAAGCACTCTGACCCCTCTATACCCCAGATATTCTCCCAGCACTTTGACCCCCTCTACACCACAGAAACCCCCCCAGCACTCTGGCCCCTCTACATCCCAGATATCCCCCCAGCACTCTGACCCCTCTACATCCCAGTTATCCCCCAGCACTCTGACCCCTCTACACCCCAGTTGTCCCCCAGTACTCTGACCCCTCTACACCACAGATATCCCCCCAGCACTCTGATCCCTCTACACCCAGATACCCCCCCCCCCCAGCACTCTGACCCCTCTACATCCCAGATATTCTCCCAGCACTCTGACCCCCTCTACACCACAGAAACCCCCCCAGCACTCTGACCCCTCTACATCCCAGATATCCCCCCCAGCACTCTGACCCCTCTACATCCCAGTTATCCCCCCAGCACTCTGACCCCTCTACGCCCCAGTTGTCCCCCAGTACTCTGAATGCTCTACACCACAGATATCCCCCCAGCACTCTGACCGCTCTACACCACAGATATCCCCCAGCACTCTGACCGCTCTACACCACAGATATCCCCCCAGCACTCTGACCCCTCTACACCCCATGATACCCCCCCAGCACTCTGACCCCTCTACATCCCAGATATCTCCCAGCACTCTGACCCCTCTACACCCCAGATATCCCCCCAGCACTCTGACCCCTAAACACCCTAGATATTCCCCCCAGCACTGTTACCATATACCATAAGATAACCCCTTGTATTGTGACCCCACTACATCCCTGATACCCCCTACACTGTGGCCTCTCTACATCCCTGATACCTCTAGCACTATAGCCACCCAAGCTACCCCAAGCATTGCTACCCCCTATACACCCCAGATACCCCCTCATCATTGTTTTCCACCATAAACCCTTGATATCCCCCAGCACCATTATTCCATCCATGTAGTACCCCCTTTTCCAGTGGCGATACAGTGCATTTAAACTTTTGGCTATGTGCCCATCTCCGGCACTGTACTCACCTATACCAATCAAGCAGGCAGAAGGAGGGGCGGAGGAGGGAGCATCCCTCCGGGCATTCCAAGCCCTTCGGTGCAACCAGTGCTGGACAGCCGGGCTCACCATGACACCATCCACAATGCTACTTCCGCAGGTGGGCTCTCAGTGCTGCCTACTCAGCAGCTCCCACTCCAGCTCCTACCCTACAGCCTTCGAGTTCTGAGCATTCAAGCTGCATGGGGCATAGGTATCGTTCTGCAAAGCACGGCGCACCGCTGCCAGCCTGCCTCCCCTGTGTATCCATCACTCTCAGTGCCATCATGGGGTCCCCAATTTTCGGGCAGCGTGGGCTCAAGGACCAGCTGCTTTGGGGAAAGTGCAGGCGCCCCCCATGCAGCTGGGGCCCCTGGGCAGTGCCCAGGTGTGCCCACTTATTAAGACAGCCCTGAGTTGATTGATTTCTATGCTGTGCTGCTTCAGATTTTGCACTCTCCAGTATTAGTAAATCAACTGAAGTCAATCAACGTAGGCTTTTATGGAGTTGAGTTTAGGAGCTTTAGTGTACATGAAGCCTTAGAAGAAATGTAAAATTTTTCCATACAACTTAATTTACCTATTTCTCTGTATCTACTATGTTTTGACATGCGGTATTCACAGATGGTAATCTCTTATATTTTTTCATCATATGTTCAGTTGGAATTGCCAGGTTTGTGACAGATTTTGCTTAAATAACAAAAAAGTTTTTACATTTCCTCTAGCTTTGTGTTAGGCTGTATTCGCTCTCATGCACCGTGGTAGCTGAAATTCATGTTAACACATCATACAAGCATTCAATTTTTGCACCCCAATGTACTAAGAGGATGAACATGAGGGTCAGCACATACATTGCTAAAAATGGTGTATGTCCCTTTCCTTTTTTGTGTTTGAAGACCATTCATTTGAATTGGTTGCTTTAAGATAAACCTGGGGGGGGGGGTATTTACTAAAGGCAAATCCACTTTGCGCTGAAAGTGCACTTGGAAGTGCAGTCGCTGTAGATCTGAGGGGGGCATGCAAGGAAAATAAAAATCAGCATTTTTGCTTGCACGTGATTGGATGATAGAAATCAGCAGAGCTTCCCCTCATTTCAATCTTCCCCTCAGATCTACAGCGACTGCACTTCCAATGCACTTGTAGTGCAAAGTGGATTTGCCTTTAGTAACTCAATCCCAATGGGTCGTAGGTAGATGTAAACCATAACTGAAGGACATTTTGTCTGCACTGTGTATCATAAACTACTGCCATTTTTAAAAAATAAAGCTATAGCTTTCACCTTTTTTTAATCCCTTATTATACCTCAGTACTGCTGATCACCCTTTTTGCAGCCTCTTTCTATACGTATTCCTTTGCAGTGCCCTACCTAAAAGTTAGGGTAAATTTTGTTTTTGTCTTCATTGTTATCAGCGGAGAAATTATTTGTTATTTGGTCTTGTCAGGGTTTCCCCAAAGTCAGTGATTGATTGCACTTGTTTGCTTCTGGAGGATGCTTCCAGAAGATAGAAGGGAAGGGTTGACCACTGATTTATGATTATTTTTCAATCCCCAGCCAATCCCTGGGAAGGGGGTGCCAAGAAGCTGACTGGAGAGGTGATAAATGTTTGGAAGGCCTGTTCAGAGTGTTCTTGTTCTGGGATGTAGACTGTGTACTAGAGTTGCTGTCTGGACCCCAGGAGCTGCTGGCCTGAGGGCCTGGAGATGACAAGCTAAAAGGATTTTTAGCTGGAGAGCATTATCTTGGAGTCTGATCTGGAGAAGGATCTTAGTCTCTCTCCCTAAAGGGTGTTGCCTGCAAAGCTGGGTGTCAGCCGATGTCCTAGGACATAGTAACACCTTATTTTGGACTCTCAGATGTGCATGTGCTGGAGCATGGAGGAAATTGAGTGCCAGAGATTACTGAATGGAATGGGTCTGCTCTTACAGAGACATAGGATTACTGGCCATTTCCTTTTACCTTCAGTTAAAGCTGTTTTGTCAGAAGTTTGTCCTCCTGTTGATAAACCCACAAAATCATTCTGCATATGCAGTAAAGCATGCTTATTTTACTCACTGTGGAGGCTAAGGGGTTAATCGGGCTCATTGTGTAAAAAGGCTGTTCCTTTGCATGCATGCACGTTTAAGAGATATTTACTTTACCTATAGGTAAGCCTTATCATAGGCTTACCTCATCAGTGCCCATCAGTCCCGCATTATCAGTGCCCGTCAGTGCAGCCCCATCAGTGAAGGAGAAAACGTACTTATTTACAAAGTTTTTTTACAAAGTTTTGTAACAGAAACAAAAAAAAACATTTTTTTTCAATTTTCGGTCTTTTTTATTTGTTTAGCAGAAAATTTAAATCCCAGAGGTGATCAAATATCACCAAAAGAAGCTATTTGTGGGAACAAAATGATAAAAATGTAGTTTGGGTACAGTGTAGCATGACCGCGCAATTGGCATTCAAAGTGCGACAGCGCTGAAAGCTGAAAATTGGTCTGGGCAAGAAGGTGTATAAGTGCCTGGTATTGAAGTGGTTAAAGCTTTCAGATTTATTAATTGTGCTTATATACATTTAAAACTACTGTATGGTCACTGAAAGGTTGCTTTTTTCATCTCAGAACGTTGGGAAGCATGGAATGCCCGTAAAGACATCTCATTTGGGATTGTGCTGTTCTGGTAAGGAGTTTAATGCCACTCAACATTTTGCTGCGTGTGAAAGAAGCCAGGTTAATTGTACACATATACAAAACAGATGACAGGTGTGTATATTAATACGCCACTTTCTCTCACGTTACTGTCTACAAAGCAGATCCCCCGGGGGATTGGGAGACGTTTAACATGGACAAATTAACCCCCCTAGACTAGCAAACACTTGTTTACACAGCAGAAGAAGCGCAAAGATGGAAATTTATGGCACCACTGATAGAGCTTCTCACCTATTGCTCAGGGAAGAGAGTACACCCAGCAATATTTCCCAATGAAAGGAAATAGAAAAGCTCTTAAGAAATCAATACCCTTATTTAGTCAATAAACCAACAAAACATTCCCTTTGGGATGGCAAATGTTTGTTACAAGATCTCTCAGATTCTGGTTTTCATCTTCAGCCTATGTGAAAAAAAAAATTCCTCTGGTGCTAAATATTCAATTTTCCATAAACCACGCGGGAATTTGTAATATTTAATCATTTCTCTTTTCATTTCTGGGGCCAGTATAACCAACATAATCAGAGGAGACCAGGAACTTCTTGTTTTCAGCAGATTATTCAAAGGGAAAAGTCTACCCAGATGGCAGGTATAGAAATATAAAGGGTCTTCTATGTGACAATGCTGGGCCAATCACCAAGCACCAGGGCCATCAAATGCTCCTCCATTCAAGTACAAAGTATGTTCTTTAGTTTCACACCTCAAAAGAGAGAGATGTTGAAAAAAATTAAAGGAGAGTACCGTATATACTCGAGTATAAGCCGACCCGAATATAAGCCGAGGCACCTAATTTTACCACAAAAAACTGGGAAAGATTATTGACTCGAGTATAAGCCTAGGGTGAGAAATGCGCAGCTACTGGAAGTGGAAAAGAGGGTCAACAATGCCCATTTGCAGCCTCACTGTGCCCATTTGCATGCCTCACTGTGCCCATTTGCAGCCATAGGTCTCCTGAATTTCAAACTTGGTAGTTAAGGGTTCCTAGATGCCCCCTAGCAGCCACAATTTGGGGTCTCTGGACCCAAAGGGTCCCGAAATGACATTGCTGCAGATGGACACAGTCGACCGAATTTGAGGACCTGTATCTCGGGGCCACTTGGTGCTAGGAACCCAAATTTGGATATGTTTTAGTGTTGGTTACACTGGGTTTGCATACCAAATTTGAGGTTTCTAGCACCAAGTGGCCCAGAGATACGGGGCCACAAAGTCGGGTCGGAAAATTATATTTTTTTCTGCAGAAAAGTGCTTGACTCGAGTATAAGCGGGGGGGGGGGGGGGGGCTTTCAGCACAAAAACCCCCCACCATCCAACGGATATTCGCTGGGCCATCAACAGATCAGGAGCATTTCCTGACATAATATTCAATATGGGATCCATTTACAAAAAAAAAAACACAGAAAGAGAGGCAAATGCAAGTGTACAACTGCTCTCTCTGCTGCTGCTGCTCACTTCTGATCAAAATGGCAGAAATAGTTAATAATACATGCTTTCTGAGCTTCCCGGGTCTATATGATGTTATCTTTACAAACGCTTATAGATGCAAACGCGGTAAAACGCGGCATGAAAAACGCGCGTTTTTAAACGCAGGTTTCTGCTTTTAAAAACATGCGTTCAGCAGAGTTTGCATCGCCGTCCCGTGTGCATTACAGTGAAACCAAGTAGAAATAATGGGAAATTTTTAAAAAAAAATAAAACTAATGCAGCCACCACATCTAAGGACTGGTAAACTACAACTTATAGCATTATACTTTTGTTCTTGGTTTTATATACACTTTCAGTAACATTAAAACTTCTTGATAGAGAAGGGGGTGTCACCGCTCCAGGAGGATCATCTGATAACACGACTCTTCACCCAATTAAAGAAGCCACAGGTGCTGGCAATGCATATAGCAATGAATAAACAGTGGTTCCTGGACAGCCGCACTCCGAAAAAAAAGGCCTTTTATTCAAAGAAACACTACACACAGTGCTTAATCATAGAGCTATGATTAAGCATTGTGGGTAGTGTGAAACGCGTCAACTTTCCTGTTCTGCTGTGACATGCATTTTTGGATTTGGTGTTTCTTTGAATAAAAGGCCCTTTTTTTCAGAGTGCGCTGTCTAGAACCACTGTTTATTCATTAAACTTCCCTGCCTGGAGTTTGCATGTTCTTCCCTGTGCCTGCATGGGTGGCAGCAACTTAATGCATTTAGGCATCTTGAAATGGTGAAGACAACTTGCTGAAGTTCAAACCGAGCATCAGAATGGGGATTAAGTGACTTTGAACGTGGAATGGCTGTTGGTGCCCCAGACAGGCTGGTCTGAGTATTTCTAAAACTGCTGATCTACTGGATTTTCACGCACACATCTCTAGGGTTAACAGAGAGTGGTCCGAGAAAAAGAGAAAATGTCCAGTGAGCGGGTAGTTGTGTGGAGGAAAATGGCCTTGTTGATGTCATGTGCTGAAAAACTCGATCCTGCCCTGTATCAACGGTTCAGGCTGGTGGTGTAATTGTTTGGAGGATCTTTTCTTGGCACACTTTGGCCCCCTTAGTACCATTTGAGCATAGTTTAACCACTTGCCGACCGCCCCATGTATATATACGTCGGCAGAATGGCACGTACAGGCAGAAACCACGTACCTGTACTTATGCGCGATCGCTCCTGGCCAATGAGAAACTTCCCCTTCCTGTCTATTGTATAGACAGGAAGGCGGAAGTGATGTCCTAACGCTCGGTGCGCCGGTCTATGTGACCGGAGACGCCGAGCGCGCGAACATGTTAAGGTTAGTGCACAACACTACACTGACACCAGTACAGTTAGGCACACAAAAACACCCCCCTGTCACCCCCTGATCACCCCCCAGATCACCCCCTCCCCCCCCACTCCCCCTGATTGCCCCTAGAGTTTAACCCTTTCACCAGTAATCACCGTATAACTGTCACTGGTGACGCTGGTTAGCCAGTTAGGTTATTTCGTTATTTAGGTTCCCCGTCAGGTTTTTATATAGCGTCAGGTACCCCCATATATTACCTAATAAAGTTTAACCCCCTGATTGCCCTAGTTTAACCCTTTCACCCCCTTTTGCCAGTGTCACTAAGCGACTCGTTTTTCTGATCGCTGCATTTAGTGTCGTAAAGTAACCAGTTTTTTTTTAGGTTAACCGCCATGTTTATATAGGTTCATAAATAGGTTGTATAGGTCAGGTACCCCCATATTACAACCTAAATAAAGGTTTTAACCCCCTGATTGCCCCTAGAGTTAACCCTTTCACCAGTGATCACCGTATAAAATGTCACTGGTGACGCTGGTTAGCCAGTTTAGTTATTTCGTTATTTAGGTTCCCCGTCAGGTTTTTATATAGCGTCAGGTACCCCCATATATTACCTAATAAAGGTTTAACCCCTGATTGCCCCTAGTTAACCCTTTTCACCCCCTTTTGCAGTGTCACTAAGCGATCGTTTTTCTGATCCCTGCATTAGTGTCGCTAGGTAACCAGTTTTTTTTTGTATTACTGTTACGGGTGACGCTGGTTAGTAGCTTGTTTTTTATACTGTCAGGCACCCGCCATTTATTACCCAATAACGGTTTAAAAAACCCCTGATCGCCCGGCGGGTGATATCAAGGTTTTAGGGTCAAATAAGGTCTGCGTCGCCCCAGGTTAGTGCCAGTACCGCAAACACACGAGGCGCTTTTAAACGCGTGTTCAGAGGCAGTTGGTCACTTTTTTCAACTGCCCCTGAATGCATACAATGTTATCCTATGTGTCCATGTACACAGTCTTGTTTTTCCCTGTTTCAGACGCAAAACGCGTTTTTAAGCGTTTTTAAAGGAACCCAATTTTTTGGACCAGAAAACTCAGAAATATGATGGTAAACCATAAAAAATACTAAAAAAATTGGTTTAAAATGTCGTAATTACTTTAGATAGTTCATAGAGCATATATACTTACTGATGCAATGCCATAAAAAAAACTCTAGTTTTTTAGGTAGCTTAGACAAAGAGGAATGCCTCCACTTCTTTGCCCCAACCCTTCATCCAATTTAAGTGTCATAATGTGTCTGGTGAGTGTATGTGTAAAGCGCTCAGGGCCGTCTTTAAGGCAGGGCAAATGGGGCAGCTGCCCTGGGCCCTGTCATTATTGTGGGGTCCAAAGCAGCTGCCTCATACTATCCCAGTTTAAATTCCCTTGTCCCTTGCTGTGTCCTGATATCTCAGTGTGAGGTGCTGCTACTAATGCTGCCCAGCTCTGCCCTATTGTTGTGTACAGATGACTCACCTGCAGACCCTGTGTTTACATGTAAATAAACAGCATTCATATGTAAATAGCTGCATCCGGTGGCATAGATATGTAAATAAAGACGGCATTCATATGTATATCATGCCCCCTTCAGTGAGGAGATGATGTGCTGTAACCTCTAGCAACCAATTAGTGAGCAGTATTACTGTACAGTAATCTTTGGCAACCAATCAACAAGCAGAAATCATGTGCTGTAACCTCTAGCAACTAATCAGTGAGCCGTAATGATACACTGTAACCTCTGGCAACCAATTACAATCGCTGCCTGATTTTAAGTCTAGTTGCTATTTATTGTATGTCTCAGACCAGATGAAGAGCGAAATTGCATGGGGGGGGGGGGGGGAGAAAACCTTTGCCCAGGGTCCAATCAATATTAAAGAAGGCCCTGAAAGCGCTGCATAAATTGACTGCGATATATAAGTAGCTGTAATAAATAAATAAAATAAAATAAACTGAGGCCTGCATGTATAAATGTGTTGGCCTGTATGCCAAATGGGAAATGTTATTTTTCAACAATATTGCTGCTGTTTAGTTTTTGTGAAAGTTTAATTATTAATTCTCCAAAAAAGGATGAATATGAAATCTTTAGCCTTTTTTTTAATAAATTTCGTCGATTTGCCCCAGGGGTTAGTGATATTGTAAGGGAGCATACACACTGTAAATCTAGCATTCTTTTTAAAACAAACATGGTCCTGAGAGGAGCAAATCACCTTCTATAGCAAGGCAAATACAAAATATCCAATGTAATACATAAAAATGCGGACGCAGAAGAGGATACGTGCGTTCACATATGTGGATCCAGATTCATTTGAAAAATGTTTTTGAAAATATAAAGGTACTATTATAAAGTTGGCCAGTCGCTTTCCAGACTTTCTGTTGATGCCAATTCCAGTCCGGCAGGTTCTGAGTCCCACGCCGGATGCTGCTGTGATTCACTCTTGCTTCCTCATTCCTCTACAAGCCCATCAGCTGCCTGCAGGATTACCAACCATCCTTCAGACATGGGCAGATGACATCAGGCTCACCAGCTACCATGGGCATTGATACACAGATATGCCTTTATATCTCTTTTTTTATATAAGTTGCCAATTGGCTTTTAATAAACTGATTACTTATCATTGCTAAATTTAGTTTGGCGCCCCCCTTGTGTTCCTTTTTACATTTTGAATGTTTGCTTCAGGGTAAACTATGCTCTCTTTCTCCAGGTTTGCGGCCTATTTAAATGCTGTGGCACTGTAAAGGTGCCATACAATGTTTCTGCAGCTGTGTCATGAATCTGCAGTAATGTTTCATACCATGTCTGTTTGCTTACCTCTCTGGTCTGTGTTGTAGCTTAGGGACCGTGCCCTCACACCTATGTGTTTAGGTAATCTGCTCCACCACAGCCTCTAACACTATTTAACCCCGTAAAGAGATGGGGTTACCACCGCTCCAGGTAGGTCTGCTGAAACAAAAAGGTTTTTCCTCCAGGAAATGAAGAGCCCCAGGTGCCGGCTAATGCATATAGCAAGTCAAGGTGAGTAGAAAATTCTGGACAGCCGCACTCCAAATGAAATTTCTCGTGCCTTTATTAGAACATCGGGATCACACTGTACATGTCACAGCAAAGTAATACAGAACAAAAAACAGCTGACGCGTTTCACACTAAACGTAGTGCTTACTCAAAACTCTGAGAAAGCACTACGTTTAGTGTGAAATGTGTCAGCTGTTTTTGGTTCTGTATTACTTTGCTGTGACATGTACAGTGTGATCCTGATGTTCTAATAAAGGCACGAGAAATTTCATTTGGAGTGCGGCTGTCCAGAATTTTCTACTCACCTTGATTTGCTATATGCATTAGCCGTCACCTGGGGCTCTTCATTTCCTGGAGGAAAAACCTTTTTGTTTCAGCAGACCTACCTGGAGCGGTGGTAACCCCGTCTCTTTACGAATTTTCTACTCACCTTTATTTACTATTTAACCCCGTGCACTGCAAGCCAGTCTTGCCCGAGCAACAGTTGTGTTTAGGCTTCTGTGTGGTGTTCCGCTGTATGTTTATCTCTGACTTCCGTGTACCGACCTTAGCGTGTCCTTCTTAACCATTCCTGTCTGCTAGTTGCCCCAACCTTGGCTTGTTCTCCTGACTATCCTGTGTTTAACCCTGAACTGCTGCTTCCACTCTGTCCACCAGAGCCAGTTCGTAAGCATGAGCTGAGGGACCCTGGGGGCTGTGACCTGGAGTCAGGTGCAGCCAAATCCATCCTCACCATCAGAGGCTCTGGTGAAAATCTGCTGGCTCTTAGATTCTGTGCCCTGAAAAATCTTACGGTCTAGGTCCCTGTTTGGTCCGTGTCAGTGTTCAGATGGAGTTGCTTCCCTGAACCACCCAGAGCTCCACCCTCAGCAGTGAGCATAAGGGTCCACAACCTTAGCTGTGCGCTCCTAACCCCAGTGGTGTGCATCTGTCACCTGGCCTCTGATGACCTTACAAGCTGGACCTCAGTTGTCAAATTTCAGTTTGCTACAGGGCAAATCATGCTCTGTATCTCCAACTTTGCAGCCTATTACATGACTCCAGCCCCTAAAAATATTTGTGACTATTATGTCTCAGGTATAACCTGCTTCATCTTTCCCCCTTCGGTTGGGACCTAAATAAGCTGTTTACATAATGTCCAGTGACTGTAAAATATTTGTAGCTAGTTTATACAAAGTAAAACCTGCCTCATCTCTCCTTCTTACATTGCGGCCAAAAGAAGATGCTTACATACTGTCCAATGGCTGTACAATATGTGTGGCTATTGTCATTGATATAATACACTCTAATTTTTATTTCAGGTTAAAGCCTGCCTCGTCACATAATTTTATATTGTGACCTAACCAAGCAGCTTACTTGTTTGCCAGCCACTTTACAGTATTTATGGCTATTGTCTCTCAGATAATAAACTCTTCATTTGTATTTTTTGATACAACCTGCCTCTTCTCTCCCTACTATATTGTGGCCTAAAGAAGCTTTTTACATAGTGTCCAGCTACTGTCCAATATGTGAGGTTATTGTCTCTCAGTACACTACAATGTTATTTCAAGATAAAACCTGCCTAGCCTCTTTATTTTACACTGAAGCCCAATCAAGCAGAGCTGCTTACAAGTGCTTTAATACTATCCTTAAGTCTATATGTGCAATATTTTGGGAATAATTTGAGATATAGGAATGGGAGGGGGTTCTGGGAATGTGGAGTTTGGTTCTAACGTTTTTTTTTGCTATCTGTACCCCCGTTAAGGAGATTCCCCCGTTAAGAAGATTCCCCCTTTCTATTTGTCCTGTTGACTTTTATCATTGAAAGTGAAAGTAAAAGAAAATCCCACATCCAGTCCCCAGAAAAGTAATAGAGGGGGCACTAGTTGGGGTCCCCTATGAATTCCTTGGAATTGCCGGGATTTCTTCTCACTTCCATTGACAGGGGTTATAACCCTTCCTTGCTCTATCCAAAATGAAAAAAAAAGTTTTGCCTATAGTTCTACTTTTTTTTTTTTTTTTGAGAGTAAAATTTCCTATAGCTTTTAGATCTGTAGTAGCTGCTACTTCCACCATTCAATTTAGGCCTATTAATGCGGGATAAAAGAATAAGGTGCTGCAGTATTTTTAGGCTGTAATTAATTAATTTCGAGTGCTGCTGCTATACTTAAGCCAAGCAATAATATAAAGTAAAAAATCATTACACACCCAAAACATGTGAACAACTGATGCTGTCTGTGAGAATCGTTATGTACCATCATGCCACGTATAGCCTAAACACATCTCCTAAGCATGTAATTGAAGAGATTGCCTTTTTTCGCATTTCAATCTCAAAGTTGCATTAAATGGAGGACCTTCTCCCCTGTATAGTATTTATTTTTATTTATTTGGATTGGTAAATGTCCCCTATGGCAGTGCCCAACACCCAATGTCAATTTTAGACTATCTCTTGCCTAGTACATTGAAAATGTCTAGAACTGATTATCAAGAATCGGCTACCATAGACTTAAATGGGGTACAGTTTTAGGTTTGGACGTTAGGCACATTCACTCACCCTTACCAAGCATTACTATCTGACACTTCATTGCAGTTGCATTACCTTGTGTACAAACAAAAGGTCAGGATTTATCACTAGGGTTATGGTTACTTAATGGGTTAGCGTTAACATTAGAGTTGGAATCCATAAACAAAGTCCAACTCAGGGCCAGTAAGAAGCAGTATTGGTGCAGGCACTGCAAATCCAAACAAAATGAAGATGAAGTTAGCATACCAATGATCTTAAACAAACAGCATTGATTTAGTTGTATGGTATTCTACCATCAATGTTTTGGGTGTCATAGGGACCCCTTTGTGAAAGTGGCCATATGGTTCACCAAAAAGCATTATGGTTAGTATAACGTTTAGCCTTGGGGTTAGGGTTACCTTCAGGAATTAGGTTGGCCCTGGGGTTAGGGTTCCTTTAGAGACAGGGAGAGCATTAGGGTCAGACCTGATATGAAGGTAATTTCTGGGGTTAGGAATAACATTAAGGTTAGCCTTGGAATTTAGGGAAAATTTAGTGTAATGCCTTGTACACACGGTTGGACATTCCGACAGAAAAAGGACTTTTCTGTCGAAAATTCAGACGGACTTAGATAGAGAACATGTTCTATATTTTTCCGACGGAACTAATTGCTATCGGATAAACCGCTCGTCTGTATGCTGTTCTGATGCACCAAAAACGACGCATGCTCTGAAGCAAGTACGAGACAGAAGCTATTGGCTACTGGCTATTGAACTTCCATTCTCTAGTCCCGTCATACGTGTTGTACGTCACCGCATTCTTGACGGTCGGACTTTGGTGTGACCGTGTGTATGCAGACAGCTTGAGCGGAATTTCATCGGAGAAACCTTCAGAGTTTATTCCGACGGCAAAACCAGTCGTGTGTACGTGGCATTATGCCCCGTACACATGGTCGGAAATTCTGACCACAACATCCGTCGGACTTTTTCCAACGGATTTTGTCCGACACTAGTGTTGCATACACACGGTCAGACAAAGTTGTCGGAAAATCTGATCATTCTGAACGTGGTGACGTTCGTTGCGTACGACGGAACTACGTAGAGCAGGGATCCTCAAACTACGGCCCTCCAGCTGTTGCAGAACTACACATCCCATGAGGCATTGTAAAACTCTAACATTCACAGATATGACTGGGCATGATGGGAATTGTAGTTCCGGAACAACCGTAGTTTGAAGACCCCTGACGTAGAGGCTATTAGCCAATAGGTTTGGTCTCGTGGCACTTTGTCCGACGGAATTCTCTACACAGGATCGGAAAAAGTCTGATCGGATTTTGTTGTCGGAAAATTTGAGAGCAGGATCTCAAAATTCCGACGGAAAAAGCCCACACACGGTCGGTTTTTCCGACAACATGGTCCGATAGGACATTTTCCGTCGGAATTTCCGACCGTGTGTACGGGGCATTAGGCTTAGCGTTTTTGTGTCCCAAAATCCAGTCCAGGATGGTTGAAAGAAACACCTATAACTCTTAAGTGCCATTTTAAGCTCTTAACATCCTTTAAAAAACACTTTCATTTTGCCTTTCTCCTTGGTGCAAATGCATTTAGCCAAAATATTGAATTTAGCCTGACTTTTGCCAATTTTCTAACCAAAAATCACAGAAATTTGTCATAATCTATATAACACACCTTTTCACTAGTGAAAAAAAAAAAAAAAAAAACAGCAACTATAAAACTCCTGTAGAATGTGGATTTATTAATTTGTTACTGATGTTACTGACATTAGAGCCAATCACACCCAATCTGTATATTACTTTTTAATAGACTGTCTTTTTCCTCTTCATAACACATATCTAATATTTTCTGATGTAACACTGTACATAGAATTAGCTCTTTACTGTGTGAAATATATTCACTTGGCCTGGACATTTTCTTATCTCTCCCCTTGCCAGCAGATGGGGGTGGCAGGGGAAACATCGCAGTTTGTAAAAATAATTTTTCCATGATAGGTAGAGCTCTTCAGAACACACTTATTATCTATGAAGTGACTGAGCTTGTGCGGCATAAGTGGATTTACAATGGAAGGTGATGGGAAGAGACTTGGGCCTCTTAAGCTGGGTTTTATTGTTAACCCCTTAGCTGTGCCCTGCTTCCATTAAAAATAAGTGCACGTCTATGATCAAAATGAACCGCTATTTTGCTCCTTATACACCTTTAATTCAAATGCAGCAGCCCAAGACATGGTTTCTCTAAAGAGCACACCTTCAATGAAGTGTCCTCAAGTATACCCAAGAGTAAATGAGTTGAGGTGAGGGAAAGGAGAAACAGTTTGCAATGATTTCCCTGCATGCTTTTAGATATGCATGTTCCTTACTTATCCCTGCAGACCAATTGTGTGCAGATATAAAGGTGCACTGTCTTTAAAGTGTATCTAAAGTTTAAAGCAGTAACTTAATGTATTACATATTTATTATCAGTTCTCAAATGTAATGGCTACACTAATTTCCAATTTTTGTAATTTTTTCCTTAGTTTTTACCTGGTGATCCTGCTAGTAACACACTTCCTGGCCTAGAGTGCCAACAGTAACTCACTACACTATATTTACAGTACAAAGCAGCAGCATTGTTAACCTGGGGTTGATTTATTAAAACCAGAGAGTGCAAAATCTGGTGCAGCTGTGTATGGTAGCCAATCAGCTTCTAACGTCGGCTTGTTCAATTAAGCTTTGACAAAAAAAAAAAATGGAAGCTAATTGGTTTCTATGCAGAGCTGCACCAGATTGTGCACTCTCCAGTTTTAGTAAATCAACCCCCCTTGGACAGAACTAATCAACACCATCGCCTCTCCTCATCTCTATTACATAGGGGGGAAGGTTTAGTAGTTCACAGACGATATCTGGGAATGGTAATAAAGTTGTTTCTAGTATCAGTTTAGTGCACAGGAAGCTACATTGACATTGGTGTAATGGATTTTTCTGTACTAGAAAAAAAAGGTACATACCCTAGAAAAATAAAAAGTACTGCAGCCAACACATCTAAGGACTAGTAAGATGCCATATATACTCAATTACTCAATTTTGGTTAATTTAGATATCCTTTAACCACTTTGCGCCTAAGCCCCTGTACACACGGTCGTAAATTTCAACCACAAAATCTGTCTGATTTTTTCAGATGGATTTTGTCCGACACTGGTGTTGCATACACACAGTCGGACAAAGTTGTCAGAAAATCCAATCATTCTGAATGTGGTGACGTTAGTTGCGTACAACGAGAACTACGTAGAGGCTAGTAGCCAATAGCTTTGGTCTCGTAATTTGATCTGAGAATGCGTGGCACTTTGTCCGTCAGAATTCTCTACACACGATCGGAAAAAGTCCGATCGGATTTTGTTGTCGGAAAATTTGAGAGCAGGATCTCAAATTTTTTCCATCGGAAATTCCGATGGAAAAAGTCCGATGGAGCCCACACACGGGCGGATTTTCCGACAACATGGTCCGATCGGACATTTTCCGTCGGAATTTCCGACCGTGTGTACGGAGGCTAAGGGTAAAATGTTAATGCCTAAGCACAATTTTCCAACTTTGACATGTGTTAGTAAAACTGTACATATCATCATAACTACTTTGTGCATCCAGGTGGATTATAGGGCATATTTTTTAGGACAAATTGGGCTTTCATTTGGTGGTAAATGGTAATGGATATCTCTTGATCTTTCTTATTATCAAAGAAGAACTGGCCCAAAATAGTACAAAAAGATATACATTTTAATTTAGAGGTCTATTTCTTGGTACTACCATAACCTTCCACCGAAAAACAACCCAAAGTAAATTTTCCTGCTCCTGATGATCACATCGATACCACATATGTGTATGTAAGTTGTTGTTTGTACCCGTAATATAGCTCAGGAACAATAGTGGGCATTTTCCTTATTTTTTATGCTACCTAAAACACACTGACGATGATACTAACTGACAGGAATACTACTAAAAAATAAATTAAAAAAATCCTGCCTCAAAAAATATTGACCCTGACCTTGACCCAAACACAAACCCTGTCACTGACCTAGATCAAATTTGGATCTAGGTATTTTTTTTTATTATTATTATTATTATTTATTTTATTTTATTATTTATTTATTTATTTATTTGTTTTTTTTTTTGTTTTTGTTTTTTTAATCTCTGCAAGGAGAGAGTGAGAGAGATACAATGCAGCTCCTTTATTGCTAGTGCTATTGGGTTTTAAAGTGTAATTAAACCCACATCATTAAAAACTGTCAGTACATGCTGTATTACAAGCTATTTCATACTCGATCAATCACTGTGGTAATAGTTTTCTGTATTCTGCAAAAAACCTGGTTGATCCTGCTGTTTACTGATACTCCCTCCATGTCTGTGTCTCGTTGCCACATCTACTGTTAATCTACTGTTACTGTTTATCTACATCTACTGTTGCCACATCTACTCCAGTTTCAGTTCCCTTCAAAGCTGTTCATTACCTCCTTTTTCTTATATGTGCAAACCACATGACTGTAGAGTCACACATGTGGGCGCACACACACTAAAAGACAGCCCATTCTCTCCCTACTCCCCCATTCTCACTAAACAGCAAAACACAATGGGGCGGCATATTACATGTTGATTGATAGAGGCTTCACCTTCTGGTACTTTTAAGCACATATAAACAATAGACAAAGAAGGGTGTGAAACATGCTGCGATTTTCAGCATGTTTCACACCCCCCTAGATAGCCAACACCATGTTTTCACACAAAAATAATAAAGAGAACAATAATATATTTATATGACAAGTTAAAATGTTTTGTATTTTGAGCAGCAACAGAGGACTAGAGGCTCCTCCCACCAAAGGTTTCCCTGAAGATGGGCTGGAAAAGAGCTGGGTCACATGACAGCTGTATATCAACTATAAAAAAAGGTACTTTAATTTTTTTTTATTAAAATAAATACAGCGCTGTCCGGTAGATATGTATAAAATCCATGTTGAAGATGTCTTAATGCAAGAGGCACAATGTTGCACATATGGTATTACTGTCCATTGTTTTTTTCATTTTGGTCAAAGATTTTTAGTATATTTCGGAAAATTACAGAATCTACCATGCAACCAGATATATTTATCTCTGTGCTACCAATTATTCCTGGATGAATGAAATCTATTAAAGATATTCTACAACATATGCTTACCGCAGCACATACGGTCATAGCTCGTAACTGGCAGAAAACAATAGGTCCCTCCATGGTAGAATGGGTGTGTGAGATAAGCGAGATGCAGTCCTTGGAACAGACGATAATGGCAGAAGAGGGTTTAAAGTGGTTGTAAACCCTTTACAACCACTTTATACTACAGGCAAGCCTATAATTAGGCTTACCTGTAGCTACACTGGATATCTACTAAACCTTCTTGTTTTAAGGAGATATCCCCTGTATTTGCATGTTCCGACGTCATCGGCACATGCGCACTTAAGCAAACTGAAGCAATGGCACATATATGCCATTGCTTCAGTTATACTGTGCCGTTACCGGCATGCATACTAGCTCATTATGCCTTTGTCTTGCAGGGTTTTTTTTTTGGATTTTTTTTAAGGGTTTACAACCACTTTAAAAGAACGAATCCTGCAACATCATGGCAACAATGGGAAGAATTACGAATCTCTGTAATATTATCAAAATATTTATAGTGTAACTTGACTTAGGGCCCCCCTTCCTCTTTGTTTTTTTATTGTGGGAAGTGTTGTGTTTTGTGTTTGTTCGGTTTGTTTGTCTGTGTTAATTTGTAAGTCTTGGTCCATATGTGTGTGTAGAAGAAATTTGAAATTAATTTTAGGATGTGGTCAACAATGCCTGAGGTTAGGCTCAAGATTATTCCAATAAATATTACTTGGAATATAGGTATAATTATTGACATATAAATGGGTTAGAGATACCCTATTTAGGTGTGTAGGGAGACATACGTTTTATGGGTATATATTTAGATTGAGAGAATGGATTTCTTGATAGGGGAGTTCTTTGAAACTGAGGCATAACCTTAAAATCCAGTGAATGATAAGAAACTGTCCCACTGCTATGCCCCGTACACACGATCAGATTTTCCGGTAGCAAATGTTAGATGTGAGCTTGAAAAAAGGGAAAAGTATCCTCATAGTGTGGTACTATGGATACTAAGCGGATAATTACGTGCCACGTCCTAAAACTAGTTATCAAAAAAGGGAGGGGAGGGACTTTGGACTTTTTAGGCACCAGTGTTTATGGATGCCATCAACCAAAATGTTTTCAACCTAAAATTCACACATTCGGTGAATTCAGAACAAATTACTTTTCTTGATCTCACTATTTTTAGAGACCAATCTGGCTGTTTGGCATCCACACTGTATAGGAAGGAAACGGCTGGCAACACCCTACTCCATGCGGAGAGTGCCCATCCGGAAACACTAATACGGAGTATTCCATACGCACAATACCTCAGACTTAGACGGAACTGTACACATACTGAAGAATTAAAACTGCAGGCCAATTCCCTTCGTGACCGAGTGAAAGCTAGAGGCTATAGTAAATCTATTTTGAGAAAATCATTCAATAAAGCCCTCAGACAGTCACGCAATTCACTCCTCTACAAGACTAAAATCACCAAAACCAATGATATAGTCAGATATATAACCAGGTACTCTAAACAGCACGTTGAGCTACGGGAAATACTTGCTAGGCATTGGCCCCTCCTCCGTGAGGACCCCATCTTGCGGAAATATATAGGCCCTAACCCTGTGATTACATTTCGCAAATCACGTTCGCTACGTGACAAGCTTACATCTAGTCACTATAGTAAAGACACTCATTTACAACAAAGAGGACATGGTATTACTTGCTGTGGACGGTGTGCTTACTGCCCGTGGGTGAGACCAGGGACCACATTCACCCTCCCCAACGGGGAAACCTTTACCCCCGCTTCCACGCGGATTGCGAAACTCAAGGAGTTGTGTACTTAATGTATTGCACTTGCGGTGCGTTCTATGTCGGGAAGACCTTCCGCCATTTTCGCTCCCGTATTAAAGATCACATCTATTATTCTGCGGGCGGCAAAATGATCACTTCGATAAGCAGACACCTTGATTTGTACCACAAATTTGACACTACAGTAGCCTCATTCATCGTCCTGGCGGTTATCCCCAGGGACCCGCGAGGAGGTGATTGGGATAAAGCTATCCTCAAAAAGGAAACTACCTGGATAGAACGCCTCAATGCTACCTGCCCTCCGGGTTTCAATGAGGCGCAATCCTACAAACCATTCTTATAAATTATGTTCATCCATTATGCTTAATTACCCTTTACATTTATATGTTACAACTTTAATACAACATAACAATATAAATATTTAAAAACTATTTTTCCCTCCGTCACCTCCCTTGCCCCTTCGCCCCCCCTCCCTTACACCACTTGTAAATTTGGTCCCATACTCTCATCCACGGGCAGTCAACCAAGGGTGATTACCTTGGCTGATGATTCCAACAGTACCCCGACTTTTTTCGGGATACCACAGAAGCTTGTTCTCTATTCATCATTGTTCATCTTGATGTAGTTTTGCATACCTAGAAGCCTAGATGCCTTTCCTTTCTCTGCTCCATGTCCCCAATATTACTCCCTACATGTCTAAGCCCAGATTTACATTTCTGGACCTTGATATATATCTCATTCTGCTCCCTGTCCACGGCGCACTTATAAGCCCCATAATAGACTAATATGGAATCATTTTTTATTTTTTTTATATATCTTCACCAATTACGGTGATACACTGTGTATTAACAACATCTCTATGTAATTGTGTCTATTCATTGAGCTGTATACCTGTTTGCTAACTTTGATCTCTAAATGTTGACTATCTATGTATTGTTGTTCCCTGACGGTACTTTGATGTGCTGTCAGTTCCACTATACTCGTAGCCGCATCCTTAGGCCATTCCCAACACTCAATGCGGCCGCCCATCGTCACACCCACCATCCTCGTGACGAATTGCAGAGCCCATCGGAGGTGGCGCTCTGCGCGGCCTCCTATGGATCCTCTGCCTCACGCACATGCGCAATCCGCCTTGCACGGTCGCGCCTCATCGCGCAGGCGCGATGCGGTGCACGGGCGCATGCGCACTGCGTAATGGCGGCCGATCCGGATGACGTCACGCCGGCGTACGCCGGATATTGTGACTACGGATGGGACGTATATGTAGCACACACTGTGTGCATCTGGCTAGCGTCCCCCACCAGCTTGCCGCTCTGACGCCGTTGGATTCAAGCCAGCCGGGCTGTCCTTCGGGTAAGCCCCTATCTTTAGATACGCTGATCACCTTGTCATCTTCCTCCCCCCCTTTTGTGGGGAACCTGGCGGACTTTTTTACTATTACCCCTTTATACATCTTCCAGATTTCTGCTTTGAATGCCAGCAGTTCCTGGACCCGTTCTGCCAATTCCCTGGATACCTAGCCTATCTCCTACTTATCCTGGGCAACTACTGGTTTTGTGACAAACCCACATAAACTACCCCATAGGTGCTAGGTCCATTTAAACTACGCACCATCGATCCAGGTGAGCTCATATTAACGCAGATTGTGGCCCAACTACACAATGTTTGGCGGTAATTGTACTTTTCAATATACCAACTTAAAAATTAATGTTTTGCACTTTTTGACGCCAATTAGGACCTTGACTTGCGATCAACTTGCAATATTACTTTTTTACTTCCAATCGGCGATCTATTTACACACGGCCTAACTGGATTCTTGGGGATACACTTTCTGTCCACCACATCACACAGTCATACTTGAACTTTAGTAAGTGCTGATTTATATTATTTATACCTTTTGCGCAGCATTTCATTATATCATATACGCCCCCATTGTGTGATGGATTACTGGCCTCTACTTTTGCGGCTACAACTGGTGGTCTGATGCCTCTCCAGCACCGTCATGAGTTAACGAAGTTATATAACATGTAGATTGATATGATCATGATTTATGTATATAATATGTTGTACATATATACTCATTATGTGTTTTTCTAAACTGTTATTTTCTTGTCAGTTATCTTATTGTCACGCTCCAGATGAAGCGTTCACGTAAAACGCGAAACATGTAGAGCTACTGTCACGAATATCTTCGCCCTACTGTACCCTCGCCTCATCGCTGGACACCCCACAACTACCGGACAAGCTAACCATAGCTGATCGTCCTTGTTGGTGCCCCTAAGGCTAGACACTTTAGGTTACATGTGTGGCTCGTATCTATTATATTGAAGTTTTGACAAGATGTGGTTTTTAAACGTATTTTGTTGTATATGTGTTTCTCTTTTTTAAGAATAAATTTTGTGAAAATTATACTTTGTTGTTAGATGTGAGCTTGTTGGCGGAAAATCCGACCGTGTGTATGCTCCATCGAACATTTGTTGGCGGACTTTCCGCCAACGAATGTTGGCTAACAGGTTCTCAAATTTTCCGCCAACAAATGTTTGTTGTCGGACTTTCCGATCGCCTGTACACAAGTCCGTCGGACAAAAGTACAAAAACACATGCTCGGAATCAAGTACGAGAGATATAACTAGCGTTCGTAATGGAGATACCACGTATGTCTTGTACGTCACTACGTTCGTAATTGTTGGCCAACATTTGTGTGACCGTGTGTATGCAAGACAAGTTGGAGCCAACAACCTTCAAACAAAAATCTATGGTTTTGTTGTCGGAAAGTCCTATCCTGTGTACGGGGCATAAAGACTTTAATAGGGTAATGTAAAATGGAGAAAGAGAAGAGATATCTTTAACATAATATGTTTATTGTATGGAATACCCTTTTCTTTTTTGTCATATTTCTTGTTTAAAATAAAAAAAAATTATAAAATAAAGATAAAAAATAAAAAATAAATACAGTGCCATCATCCATTTACATAAAGAGAAGGGGTAATATAAATGCGTGTTTAGTATCACTGTAACATGTTAATATTATTTCAAAAGTCATTTTTTTATATTTTAAATCTACAGCTTATGTTAAAACAATACCTGGTGATAATACCTATTCCAAATGCACTGGGGCAATTTATTTTTCATTGTGTCTTTCAGGGGGATGATGGATTCACCAATGAAGCAGCCATATTGGGAGGAAATTTGAACACATGACATCATTCTAACAACATTCTGACATGTCAAGCTTATGTCAGGCCCAGGCAGACACATCCCATCACTGGTAATGAATCCTGAAATTGGGAAAAAAACAAAGGTTATTCCTTATCCGTATGAGCAATAAACACCGGCTCTATTTATCTTTTCCTAGTTTTGAAATTTATTAAATGGCAATTTGACCTAAAAATCCTTTAGCTTTTCCAGCCAGTCCAGCTGTAAATAGAGACTGACAGTTTATTTCCACAGCCTGGTTGAGGAAGGGGAGGAAAAAAAAAAAATCACATTTGGAATAAAATCTTCTAGGCCCATGACACAGTAGAGACAAGAAGCTGATAGTATTTAGCAATCTCTCCTAGCTGTCACACTCACTGATCGGCCCTCTTACAAATACAAACAGTGCTTTCTTATCAAATGTAAAACCAACACAGCTCTTTCTTAAATGGTTACCCCTAGCATGAAATTGACATTGTGAATCACATGTGACACCATATTGTCTGTTTCGTAATTGATCAGTCCTTAGAAATAGGTTGGAGCAAGTGCCATTTTGGCTTCAATCTCCACCTAGTTTTGCCGCCGCGGTATTAAGTAATCTGTTCCCGGTCTATAAATTGTTCCAAATTACTGGAAACTGTAAGAAAGACTTCAGCAGTACAAGTTCGGCTGTTTAGGATGCCGGCGTAGGCGTCAGTTCTTATTTAGTTACAACTCTGATTGCTACGCATGTGATAATGGAATCTGAATACAGACGAGAGAAAGCCCAGAGTGGAAAAGTAAATTGAAGAGGTGGGAGGAATAGCCTTACTTTCATACAAAAACTTCTCCCAACTGCTCCCGTATGGTCTGTAAAGTGTACAGTGAAAAGAGTTTAAATACATTTGTTCAGTAATGTAAAACAATACCCATCGATCCTGCCAGAAATACAGTGAGCTTGAAGGGAGGTGGAACTTGTGGTCTCCTTTAATTCTTGGGACACTCCCCTGTTTTGGGTCATTTCCTCTGGGTAGGCACCGCCTGTTACCTATTATTTAAGGTTTGTTTGGAGTCACTCCAGGATCTTTTGGGAAAATGTCGCCAGTGTGAGGAGTGGAGAGTAGTTTTCCTTATTACAAGATGGCTCCCTTGTGACTTGGGAGATGCCAGGGATGGACCAGTGGTGGCTTCTGGCCTAATAGGACTACAGTATAAGCAGCATGCCCTAAACAGCGAGTAACACCACAGCACCCCTTCTAGAACTGTATGAGAACTGTGCAAAGTCTAAAGTACCACTCAGTAATCCAAGTTATGGAAGATGCATGACTTATCTTCAGCATAAATGTTGTTATGCTGAAGATATAACATATTGTGTATCCTTGTAACCTGTTTTACCAAAAGGTAAAGCGGAACTTCATCCAAAAAGAGAAGTTCTGCTTTTCCTCCTCCTCTACCACCTTTAAAACCTTTTTTTTTTGTAGGGTTGCCTACCTGGCTTTGACAAGCCTTGCCTCTGCACTATCACAGTTTGTAGACACTATAACTTTCACGCAAACCAATCCAAATACAGTTATTGGGATTTTTTTTTTACCAATGGTCAAAATGTATAAAGAATTTATAAAGAAATTGATTTTTTCTTTTTTTTATTGGATATGTTTTATAGAAAAAAAGTTAAATATATTGTTTTTTCTTCTAATTTTTTTTTTTTTTTTTTTATTTATATCGCAAAAAAATAAAAAACCTAGTGGTGGTCAAATACTAAAAAAAGAAATCTCTATTTGTGTGCAAAAAATTATGTCAATTTAGTTTGGGTACAGCATTGCATGACTGCGCAATTACCAGTTAAAATAGCACAGTGCTAAATAGCAAAAAATGGCCTGGTCATGAGTGCAGCCTCATCAGTGCAGCCTATCAGTTCCCATCAGTGCAGCCTATCAGTGTCCATCAGTGCAGACTCATCAGTGCAGCCTATCAGTTCTCATCAGTGCAGCCTCATCAGCGCAACCTATCAGTGCAGCCTTATCAGTGCAAGCTATCAGTTCCCATCAGTGCAGCCTCATAAGTGCACACCAGTGAAGGAAAATTCTCTTTTTGCAAAATAAGCTAGGAAAACCTTTGTTTTTCACAATTTTGTTTGCTTAACAAAAAAAAAAAAAAAAAAACACTGGTGATTAAATGCCACCAAACAAAAGCTCTGTCTGTGATAAAAATGTCATATGTGTAAATTTTTGCATGACTGCGCAATTGTCATTCAGGGTGCAACAGCACTGAAAGCTGAAAATTATCCTGGGCAGTAAGGGGGTGAAAATGCCCTTTATTGAACTAGTTAAAGTGGTTCTGCACTCATTTCATTTAGTAAATCTCTTTGCCTTCCAAATCAGGCAAAGAGTACTAAATGAAATGTTTTTTTTTTTTTTTTTTTTTTTACTTACCTTGTAATTGAAGACTTCCGGTCTTCTCCCTCTGCGGCGGCGGGCGGGGTCTTGCGTCGATCGTCGTCACGCCGCACTGTCTCCTGGGATCTGGTGTCATTGATCCCAGGAGTCAGTGCGGGCATCTTCCGAAATCTCGCGAGATTTCGGCCACATCTTCCGAAATCTCCCGAGATTTCGGCCGCATCTGCCGAAATCTCGTGAGATGTCGGCAGATGTGCCGTTACTGCGCACGCGCGAGTAACGGCGGTGCATGCTGGGCCATCAACAGTGCCTGTGGGGTTTCACATGCCCACAGGCAAGATGGCCCCCAGCACTAAAGAAGAAGACGAGGAACTTCAGAGGACGAAAACCGGCGGCGATCGAGATGGAAGATGGAACAGGTGAGTCCCCTAATAAAGGTAAGCATACTTTATATTACGTCCTTAAAAAAAAAAATTTTTTACAGAGTGCAGAACCGAGGGAAAAAAAAGAGGTCAGACCAACTGCACCCTCAGATTATTAAATCACTATCACTATGGCCCATCATGACTATATATCAGACATCAGCAACACGTTTCAGACTTTTCCAAAAATATATCTGGTGTTCTAAATGTAAAGCATACAGTAAATATGTGTATATATATATAATTTTTTTTTTTTTTTTTTTTTTTTTAGAAAGTTAGAAATAGTTGTTAAAATTCAGTCCGTGGAATTCATAAAGACTGGCGTATACAAATTTTGCAGAAGTGTCTTGCATGCCTTCTAAAAGTGGCAAATTTCATGTACCTATGTGAAACTTGAACTTGACTTTGGTGCATGCTGTGCCGCTTGTGTGCTCATATAACAGTGGCGGCTGGGGGGGGGGGGGGGGGGGGGCGGCAAACAAAACCGTCCTGGTCCACCTGCACTCAGCCTTTGCACAGTGACATTTCCCCACACTCACCCCTCCGCGGTGACAATCCCCCCCCCCCCCCACTCACCCCTCCACAGCTTCCTCAGCTTCTCCTCCCAGCCAACCCAATCCTCCTCCTGCTCTGATTGGCCGGAAAGGAAAAGCCGGAAGACATTGACAATAGCGAATATTAATTTGCTAGTGTCACAACTAAGTAGGTTTGGGGTGCAGTGCTCTGCACCCAGAGCCCAACCTTTTTCACGCCAATTAGAGCGTCAGGCTCCAATCACATGGCTTGAAAAAAAAAAAACTCATAGAAACCTATGAGTCCAGCGCCCTGCAGAGAGGTGGCTCCCCTGCGCCCCTAATGGACTGGCCGCTCCTTCTCTCCAAAATAAAGTTGGTCTTAATTAACTCCACTTTCATATGATACAAACTGTCAGTATTTTATTTATTTTTATTTTATTTTACATTTTTTTTTTTTAGAGTATTTTATTCTAAACATAGCGCAGGTGTTGCGCCAAAATTTTCGAAGTGGAGCAAATTAGAACTACTTGAATTTAGCACAGGAGTCCGTGTCAGAACCAAAACTGTCACAGATGTTTTTTGAATTACACACTAACACATTAACATGAACAATTAACGCCAGAAAAATAGCGCAGCAGCCTTATTGAATTCCCCCCCCCGTATGTTTCCAATTGAATATTTATACTGTTACATTCAGGAAAAAGTTGTGTTTTACTTTTTACACACATACAATGAAATAATTTAAGACCTATTTACATTTGTGCAGCACGTTAGAGCACATGCGCTATGTCATGTATTAACGTGAGTTGTAATAATTCACCCTATTGAAATAAAACATATCAGAATTGTTATGCTACAATGCACTATGATGCAATTTTGTGCGTTGCGATTCTCATCGCAATGGGTAAACACATGCACTGTGTGTTGTCATTAGTCGCAGTAACACATAAATGTAAATGGGCTCTTAATAACTAACAAAAGAAAGGTGCAAGTAGGTGAGATATTTCACAGAAAGGAAAATACTGAACTTATTGCTCCACCCTGTCCACCTTACTTGCTGTAACTCGATTGGAGCAGCTCTCACTTTCTGTTGCTGTTGTAGTTGGGTGAAAAAACACTGTGACAGTTTTAGTACTCCAACAGAAACATTCTTTTAAATTTTGGATGGATTAGGAAGGGATGAAAACCTTTGTTGAGTTTTTATTTCCTTGATGAAGATCATTTCCCCAAAATTTAGGCGGCATCCACACAAGATCGCGGGCGGAAGCGCTTCCGCCCCGCAATTTCAAATGGCTGCAAAACGCAGGAAACGTTTGCGATGCCATTACTTGTTGCGTGGTAAATCGTGATGCATTCGCGGCAAATCGCAATGCCCTAAAAGAAGATCATGTTCCTTTTTGAGCGACAGGCATAGCGCGTTGCGATTGTCAACAAGTAATGGCATCGTAAACGCATCCTGTGTTTTGCAGCCATTTGTAATTACCGGGCGGAATCGCGGTGATTCCACCCTCGTTCATGTGTGGATGCAGCCTAAATTTTGGGGAAATGATCTTCAGCAAGGAAATAAAAACTCAACAAAGGTTTTCATCCCTTCCTTTGCAGCCATTTGAAATCACGGGGTGGAATCGCAGTGATTCTGCTTGCGTTCATGTAGTTTGCCTTTGAACATTTGCAGTGCTTTATGCTGTGTTTTTTGCATTTTTACCGCAATTTTGCAGCATTTTATCTTTTGCATTTTTCATCAGTGCAGCCTCATCAGCGCAGCCTATCAGTGCCCATCAGTGCAGCCTATCAGTTCCCATCAAACGGAAAATTTGTTGTTGGGCAGATTAAAAATTGCAAAACGCAATTAAAATGTGGTAAAAACACACTACATACTTTTCTGCAGCTTCTTCATTGAAGTCTATTGAACCAAAATGCACAGTTTGGGGTTAACAAAGTTCCTGACCCTTTCCAAAAACGCAGAGGCACAAAAATGCATTGATGTGAACATTTTCCATAGGAATCCATGTTAAAAATAGTGTCCTGCGTTTCTGCAAAAGGCTTAAAATAACGTATTGTTGTGAATGGAGCCTTTAGGCCTGTTTGCACCTGTGTGCACTGGGAGAAAACCATGCCAATGTACGGATCCTGACGTATTGCACTTTCTATTTTTTCTTTATTTGTTAGAACTTTATTGAAATGTCACAAGTTCTTTTCAGGCTGGGTTCACACTTAGGCCCTTTTCACACATGCGGACCGTTCAGGTCTGCCTGTCAGTATTTTAGGCGGACCTGAGCGAATGCTCAATGCAGGTCTATGGAGCGACGGATGTCAGCCGCGACGTGTCCGCTGACATCCGATCCGCTCCGATCCGCTTAATCCAGACGGATGGAAACCCTATTTTCCATCAGTCTGGCTGATCGAAACAAAACAGACAGGAGGTCCATTTTCATGCAATCCCCCCATAGAGGAGAGTGGAGCTCTGACAGGTCCGCCCCTACACAGTGAGTGGAAACGGACCTGTCATCAACCGGCTCAGCGGGGATCAAAAGATTGATCTCTGCTGAGCAAAGGGGAGTCCGTCATTATGTATGTGTGAAAGGGGCCTTATGCATACCTCACAACTTTTTGAGATGGGAATAAGGGACACCTATCAGAAAAAGTATGCAGGCATAGGACACACCCCCTGCCACACCCTCTTAAAGGAGAATTGTACAACAACAAAAAACAAGATTGGTTAAACCCACAAGTGCTTTTTTACCACTATTATTCCTTTATATTGGCTTTTGAAATTTACAAATGCAGCAATTTTAGAAATCAGATGAAAGGTTTAGCGCTGGAAAACACTTTTTGATAGATAAAAAGTCCATTTTAAAAACATCTATATAGATCAGACCAAACGAGGGACAAATGAGGAGGAATGAGGGACAGAGGGACATTGCTCCAAATCAGGGACAGTCCCTCAAAATCAGGGACAGTTGGGAGCTATGCCCTATACGATGCAGGAACCAGCGTGATTCCAGTGCGGGTTCCCGCATCGTCTGTCACTCGCAGGCTGTGAACCGCTGCGAGTGTAAAGTTAATGACACCCCCAGATTGGTTTGCAGATCGCAGTGCGAACTGTGAAATGATACAGGAATCACCCATGCGATCCGATTTCAGTGCGGACCACAAAAAAGGATCCTGCACTATTTTGGTCTGAAAGCGATGCAAATTCAGCCATACAAACTGTATGGCTGAGTTCACATTGCAGAGACATCGCATATGATCTGCACAGCAATGCGGTGCGAATCACATGTGATATCTAGGTTTACACCAGTGTGACCCCAGCCTCAGACAGAGATGTTGCGACGTGGTCGTTTTTCTCACAACCAGCTGCGCGGCAAAAAAGTACTGCATATAGTATTTTTCTTTCAGCACACAACTCTGCAACACAACAGTGACTGACACCACAGGAGACAAGGCAAATTGCTTTAGGACTGTGTTGAAAAAAGGCTGCTCAGCACAACTCAACACAAATGACACCAATATGCCTTGTTTTCTATGGTGTCACACTACAGTACTGCATTGCAGTGGTGTGTGCTGAAAAAGTGGTATTTTTTGCAGCATAGCGGGTTGCAAAGCAAACTATTGCATTGCATCATTTCTGTATGAATAAGGGCTTTTTCACGCTTGCGTTCAATTTTAAAGCAGCCTTAAAGCACATTGACGCACCTATAACGATAAAGAGCATTTAGGATGTGCTGTATAGGCTTTCATGTTGCTTCAGGCAACACTTCTCAAACGCCCTTTGTGTTGTTTTTTTTTTTCCTAACAAGGTTAACATGGGAAATAATCACTTTTGACACTTTGCAACCATACCATAAATTCACTGTAAAGGCCATAGTCGCGTTTACAGTGCGTTTAAGGTGCGGTTGTAGTGCGTTTCAAAAGAAGTGAATGGAGGCAGTTGCAAAGCGCCACCACTTGCTAAACTCTGCAGACAGCATTATTTATTTTTGCTTTGCCGCAATGCCAAGCAACTCTAATGCTGCAGTGTGAACACCTCCATCCGATCCACATTGACACAATTTTGTGTGGCATTGATAGGCGTTTGAGAAGCGTTACAAATGCGACCCAACCGCCTATTTTCAAAGCTTGTCGCTCAAAAAGGAGCAGGAGCTTCTTTTTGGGCAACAGCTTCGTGCATTGCGGTTCTTTACGATTGCAGTGCGATTTATCATGTGACAATCGTGGTGAAACTGCACCCACGTTTAGGTGCCATTAAAAAATGAATGAGAGAGAGAGGAGCAGCACCACTCTGAGTGCAGTATGTCAGTTACATACCTCCCAACGTTTTGAGATGGGAATGAGGGACACCTACTAGCAAATGTATGTAGGCATAGGACACGCCCCCCTGACACACCCCCTTAAAGGAGAATTATCCAAAAAAAAAGGTTAATTAAATTCACAAGTGCTTTTTTTTTACCACTACTATTCCTTTATATTGGCTTTTAAAATTTACAAATGCAGCAATTTAGAATTTGAATGAAATGTTTAGCACCGGGAATCACTTTTTGAAAGATAAAAAGTGCATTTTATATACAACTATATAGATCAGACCAAAATGAGGGACAAATGAGGAGGAACGAGGGACAGAGGGACATTTCTCCAAATCAGGGACAGTCCCTCAAAATCAGCGACAGTTGGGAGCTATGCAGTTAAAATTAAATGTTTGATAAAAGTAAGATCAACTCACATATTGGTGAGATATAATGTGCATGGCATAATTAGCTTGGGCTCCTGTAGTCCAGCTGGGCAGCGGTGGTGGTCAGCAGTTCCCAGCGGCTTCGGTGGTTCCCGAGGCTCCGAGGCTGAGGACGGTCACACAACAAGCCCGTCAGCGGTGATGGACGGGAGGTGTAGTCGAGCTCACATTGGGAGCATGCGTGCTCCTTCATCAGGCATGAAAAACGAATGGCACCTGATCAAGCGTTGTGCGATTTGTCATTTTTGCACAGCGCTTTGGGATCGCAAGGTGAATCGCTGCGATTCTGCCGCGCAGTCGCAAACGCCCACGTGCGTATGGAGTCTTGGAGGGGTCAATTCACATTCACTGTCACATTCACTGCTTTATAAATACACCCCAGTGACAGGAAAATGTTCAGTCAGCTTTATACTCAGCCCTTTGTAGCGTACGCTGCGATTATACAAATCTTTTTTGCAGGATGCATCAGTCTGATTTACAAGGTTATCTTTCACTCATGGTGACACCTGTTATGTATTAATACGTATTCCCATACGTCCGTATTATTCATATTTCCTTGCCCTCTGCCCAGGCTAAGGGTGGAATAAGTCATTTATATCCATTTTAGTCATTTTGTTGACCTTTTGTTCAATCTCCAGGCAGGGAATCACTGGCGGAGTATTGTGCCCCATCTAATCGCTGTTTAGTAAAAGATTATTTCATGCTTAATCATAAACCCACTCCATTTCGGCAGCTTTTAGCCAAAGGTTAAACACCTGGGCCTAACAATACCGAATGAAGCCAGGGAGTCCCAACTGGAAGGCTTAGGTCACATACAATTATCCTCTATAAATTGAAATTAACCTGAACACCCACAATTGTTTTGAACAGCCTAGTTTAAAATAATAAAGTGGTAATATAATCAGTGATAGCTAATCTATACTCCTGAGTCTCTTCATTGCGGCATGCTCCCCGGAGACCCAGGTGATGCAATTAGTTGCAGATCTTTCATGGCTTGTAAACACGCTGTTGTTTTTGCTAAACTGCTAAAAAGGTTTGCAAACGTGTAAGGAGTGATGTCAACAGACAGTTCATAAAGGGGCAGATGTACGAAAGTGTTGCATTTTACAACCCCAACTTTTTACTGCTAAGACTGCATTTACTAAATTTACTGCTATTTTCTGCTGCCCCCCACCGATCCCCATCAATTGGTTTGTACGTTGCCTCCCTTACACATTCAGCATGTTAAAACAATTGTTGATGTCAACCTGCAGCTTAGTTTTGCTATATTCCACATTGCTACAATCACCTTGGTATATTGTAGGGCAAATGCAATGGGCTAAAGGATGTAGGTGGGCGGAGTAGGTGGTGGGGGGGCAGCCACTTGCCTGAAGAGCGATAATTGATGATGATGATATTGGTGCTGAGGATGAGGACTGAGATCCTGAGATCCTTTACTCAGGTAGTAAACAAGTGGTCACATAACTGCCGGTGCTACCACTAGGCAAACTAGGCAGCCGCCTAGAGCGCCCGGCCACTGCTGTTCCTACTCTCTTCTCGCTTCAGCAAACAACTAAAGTCTCAGCATCAGCAGGCAGCCGCCGCCCCGTTCGCACATAGTGTCAGAGGCGCAGTGGTGGCGAAGTACTGTGTCCCAACTCCCAAATGAATTAATGGAAGCAAGCAAACATTCATTAATGGGTGCTGGTGAGCCTGCATTTGATGGGCGCTGGTGAGGCTGCATTTGATGGGCGCTGGTGAGGCTGCATTTGATGGGCGTTGGTGAGGCCATTTCCTGTGGTCTGATGAGACCAAGATAAACCTATTTGGTTCAGATGGTGTCAAGCGTGTGTGGCGGCAACCAGGTGAGGAGTACAAAGACAAGTGTGTCTTACCTACAGTCAAGCATAGTGGTGGGAGTGTCATGGTCTTGGGGGAGTGCTGGTAGCACCGGGGAGCTACAGTTCATTGAGGGAACCATGAATGCCAACATGTACTGTTACATACTGAAGCAGAGCATGACCCCCCCCCTTCTGAGACTGGGCCGCAGGGCAGTATTCCAACATGATAACGACACCAAACACCTCCAAGATGACCACTGCCTTGCTAAAGAAGCTGAGGGTAAAGGTGATGGACTGGCCAAGCATGTCTCCAGACCTAAATCCTATTGAGCATCTGTGGGGCATCCTCAAATGGAATGTGGAGGATCGCAAGGTCTCTAACATCTACCAGCTTCGTAATGTCATCATGGAGGAGTGGAAGAGGACTCCAGTGGCAACCTGTGAAGCTCTGTTAAAGTCCATGCCCAAGAGGGTTAAGGCAGTGCTGGATAATAATGATGGCCACACAAATTATTGACAATTTGGGCCCAATTTGGACACTTTCACTTAGGGATTTACTCACTTTTGTTGCCAACAGTTTAGACATTAATGGCTGCGTTGAGTTATTTTGAGGGGACAGCAAATTTACACTGTTATACAAGCCGTACACTCACTACTTTTGTGAGATACTGTACATACAATTATACAATAGGTACAAATATCCAAGTATGTTATATCACATCAAGTATAATACAGCATATGTATTCGATCCACTGTCAATACCACAATACTGCAGCGTGGTGCAGCGGCAGTAAAAATTCAGAGTCTGGTTGCAGAAACAGAACTCTATTGAAATTGAAGTTCAGCAATGCACAACAAGCTCAACAGGAAGACAACCTGACCAGGCACACTCACAGAGTGTACAGCCTTGAGTAGTAGCAGTAGGTCTCAGGTGTGTCTTGAGGGGCGTAATGCGGCCTTGCCGGTTCGCACCCAACTGGGGAGGTGTCTAGGAAGGATGGCATTTCCCTGCACTTTCCCTACTTAACTGGAACCTCTCCCTGACACTAAGCTCTCTCCCTGACAGACGAATGACTTGTCCCTACTCTATCCACATGCAAAATGCACGCCAAACCCTGAAGCCACAGTCTTAAATAGACTCTGCCTGACCCAAGATGGTCACCAAAGTCACATGGGACGCCAGCATCCAATCAGATGCTGCCTCTCTGTGACTGAGTAAATCACAGCGGAACGAGGCTCCTCTCTATTTCCTATTTACTCCTCTAGGGCAGCCTTCCCGCACAGCTGCCAGAACGGGGAACCACAACGGAACCTATCATCATTAGTAGGACCTCTGTGGACAAGTTGGCTGAGCCCCCCTCCATCCTTCCATACAAGTGTTGGCCAGTCGGAGGCCCTATAGGCCAACGTGCTCCGCAGTACCTGTCCCACCTCACTTACCTTGCAAAACCGACCCCAATGTATGGGCTCATAATACTAACTAATAGGCCAACCCCTCATTATAGGAACCTCTTGGCCTATTGACATATATATATGTCCAAAGTACCGCTGCAGAGAAACGCACCTTGGTTCCCCGTTCCACTAAACTCCTTCCCTTTTCAGGGATTAAAGCTCCTGAGGAAGCGTCTTAGGACGCGTAACATGTAGAGCAACTGCAAACAAGCTGTTTTTCTGTATGACTGTATCGCTCACCTATGGTTTCGTGTTTTTGTTCATTTTTATGTCACAATTTTCCAAGAAAATTTCCTATTTACTCCTCAACCTGCAGTGCCTCTATGGATGAGCGCCACCTGCAGTGTACAAAATAGACTAGACCTGCCTACATACATGCATGTATACACAGTAAGTATGGTGTGCACCACTAAAGTCATATAGCAGCTGATGTACAAAAATACAAACAGGAATTTACTATCCAAAATAGAATAATGTGAAGGATAGCTGAGCCAGACCCTGGTGAAAAGAGAGAGGAGGAAAAAGCCAATGTTTCGGGAGTGTGAGGACCCCCTTTCTCAAGAACATTCTCTGGTGTCTGTAGGTACATCAAGAATGTGGAGTCCCATGAATTAACAGCTCAAAACAAAAACTTTAATCCAAATATATTCCTTTATAGGAAGTAGGAACATTGGATATAAATCCTCCCTATGTGCTCCAGAGTAAAGAAGGTAAAGCTTCACTTTACAAAGAATACCCAATCGCATGCAAGGAAAACAGAAAAAAAAAACAGCATTTTTGCTTGCACATGATTGGATGATGGAAGTCATCAGACCTTCTGCTCATTTACTAAGCTCTGGCGCAACTGCACTTTGCAAAGTGCACAGTCTATTTGCCTTTAGTAAATCAACCCCAAAGTTTCAGAATAGGTAAATAACTAGATCTGGAAAAAAAATACTCAAAGCAAACAGAGATTCAAATCAAAATATACATACTTCTTGTAAATATTTGTTTACTCTGGGATTCAGCTTGAGGTCTCATGCACACTGGACATTATATTAACGTTAAAAAAACGCCAGTAGCTTTGCAGTGTATTTTTTAACATTTTTTTTGCAATAGCGTTTTTCAGTGCTAGCGTTTATTAGAAATTCTTTTTTTTATAATGGATAAAAAACTTTAACCACTTGCCGACCACTGCACGCCGCTATATGTCGGCACAATGGCAGCGGTGGGCAAATGGGCGTACCTGTAAGTTACCTATATCTGGCGGGGTTAGCGGGCGCGCCCACCGTGTACAGCGTGACCGTGCCCGCGGGTCCGGCAGTCTCGATGTCCGTCGGTCTCCCGGCGATCATGTCACGGAGCCGCAGAACGGGGAAGTGCCTATGTAAACAAGTGTGTGTCATGACAGAGATCGCTGTTCCCTGTCATCGGGAGCAGTGATCGCTGTCATGTGAGTTGTAGCCCACCCCTCCCCCCCAGTAAGAATCTCTCCCTAGGACACACTTAACCCCTTAATTGCCCCCTAGTGGTTAACCCCTTCCCTGCCAGTGCATTTTTATAGCACTGATTGCTGTGTAAATGGCAATTTTCCCAAAAATGTGTCAAAAGTGTAAGATGTGTCTGCCATCATTTCGCAGTCATGATAGAAATCGCAGATCGCTGCCATTACTAATAAAAAAAAAAAATAATAAAAATGCCATAAAACTATCCCCTATTTTGTAGACGCTATAAATTTTGCGCAAACCAATCAATATACGCTTATTGCGAATGTTTTTTTTTACCAAAAATATGTAGAAGAATACATATCGGCCTAAACTGAGGAAAAAAAATTGTTTTTTTTTATATATTTTTGGGGATATTTATTATGGCAAAAAGTGAAAAATATTGCGTTTTATTCAAAATTGATGCTTTTTTTTATTAACAGTGCAAAAAATAAAAATCGCATAGGGTATCAAATACCACCAAAAGAAAGCTCTATTTGTAGGGAAAAAAAGAACATAAATTTTGTTTGGGTGCAATGTCGCACGACCGCGCAATTGTCAGTTAAAGCGATGCAGTGCCGAATCGCAAAAAGTGCTCTGGTCAGGAAGGGGGTAAAATCTTCCAGGGCTGAAGCGGTTAAAAAACACTGGCGAGCCCCGTTTTTGAGCATTTATCTGTGTTTTTTGACATTGGAATATTTTTACAGCTGAAAACGCCTCTCAGAACCCACTAGTTTTTTTTTTTTTTTTTACAGCCAAAAAACGCCCTAGCCAAAAACAGTTGATAACAGACTGTGTATGCATGGACACATAGGATAACATGCTGGAGAGTTTATTGACTGTAGAAAAAAATGCCTGAAGCCAAAAAAACAGCAGTTGTAAAAACGTCCAGTGTGCATGAGGCCCTAAGGGGAGCAGTGATCGTGAGTATTCAGGAGCTAGTTTGTGTTAAGGGAAACCAGTTGAGATTGGCTAAAAAAAGCCAGTCAAACAAGCTTAGCTAGGCGACATGGATCTGCCTAAACTGTCAGATTAGGCAAATGCTATCTTATGTCTATAAGCATTTTAGATTTGTATCCAAAGTAAAAATTGTCAAGGTCAGACACAAGCTTACATTGGATTGCAGTGACCCTTATTTCTGTTCTTAATACAGTAAAACCTTGGATTGCGAGCATAATTCGTTCCGGAAACATGCTTGTAATCCAAAGCACTTGTATATCAAAGCAAATTTCCCCATAAGAAATAATGGAAGCTCAAATGATTTGTTCCACAACCATTTATTCATAGGTCCTTCAGTTTATAGTCCATATAAAAAGATTATAGCAATGTGATAGGTTGTGTAGCCATAAAATGTCCATCCGCAAATGGCAGCCTCCACAATGGGGTTAGAAGCAGGAGCTACAAAGTATAAAAGAGAAGAGAGGTGCCTCTAATGCCGAGTACACACGATTGGAATTTCGGCCAACAAAAGACCGATGAGAGCTTTTTTTTTCTTCGGAAAATGCGACCGTGTGTAGGCTCCATCGGAATTTTGCTGGCCGAATTCCCGACAGCAAAAAATTGAGAGCATGTTCTCAATTTTTCAGACGGAAAAGGTTTCTATCGGAAATTCGATCGTCTGTAGCAATTCCGACGCGCAAAAATCTTACGCATGCTCGGAAACAATTTGACGCATGCTCGGAAGCATTAAAATTAATTTTTTTTTTTCTCGGCTCGTCGTAGTGTTGTACGTCACCACGTTCTTGGTGGTCGGAATTTGGTGTGACCATGTGTAGGCAAGACAGTTTGAGTGGATTTCCGTCGGGAAAACCATCAGGGCTTTTTCCAACGAGAATTCTGATCGTGTGTATGCGGCATAATATGTAATATGTTGCTAAATGTTGTACCTTTATTAAATGTAACCATATTGCTACACTTAGAGGCGCCTCTCTTCTCTTTTATACTCAATTGTGACATGACGCTACTTGTATATCAAGACATCGCTTGTTTATCAAGTCAAAATGTATTTAAAAATTTTGCTTGTCTTGCGAAAATGCTCTCAAACCAAGTTACTCTCAAACCAAGGTTTTACTCTAGTCAAATGTAATTAATCAAACAGTAATGCCGCGTACACACGAGTGGACTTTTCGATGGACTAGGTCCGACGGTCTTTCTGATGGACTTTCAACGGAATACCGACGAACTTTTCAAATGAACGGACTTGGCCACACACAATCACACTAAATTCTGACGTATTCGAACGTGATGACGTACGATCGCACTAGAATAAGTAAGTTTGTAGCCAGTAGCCAATAGCTGCCCTAGCATCGTTGTTTGTCCGTCGGACTAGCACACAGACAAACTGATTTTTCGATAGGAACTGGGTCCAGCGGAGTTCCGGCGGGAAAATTTAAAACATGTTCTATTTCTAAAGTCTGTCGGATTTTTCGACAGCAAAAGTCCGATGGAGCCCACACACGATCGAATTGTCCGATGGATTCGTTTCGTCGGACCTTTGCTGTTGGAAAGTCCTCTCGTGTGTATACGACATAAGAGCAAGTAGGATAGACACAAGTGCACCATAAATTTGAACACAACTTTTTTAACCAACAGCATTGTGACACGCAACCCATGAACCCCCTCTGATGCTTTTCACCCCTACTGATTAGGGGAGGTCATGAGTAGAGTGCTCTAATGCTGCTCGATTAATAAAGTTGTTTTAATATGCATGGATGTGGCCCCATGTCTTTTGCAAGTGTATTTAGGTTGAAAAGTGACGGATCCTGGAGGTACCCTTGACTGGAGTGCATACAGAACGAGACCTGAGAATGGTACCATAGACTCGCGAGTTGCATTTTGCAAGGTAAATTCCATTCAACTGGTTCTTTAAAAAGAGAAAAAAAAAATCTTTGTCTTCCTATTATCTTTTTATATATGTGGTCATAAGTCGGCTCAGGCCTGGACACCTAACCACAGCATTCGATTTGACAATATAATGATGTTGTTTTTGGCCTCGCACTCTGCAAACAACAACAGCGCACAAGCCATCTTACTCAATTTAGTGTTAAGTGGCTCGGCTGTAAATATTTATTGCGTGAAAAAAGACAATTGCTGTCCTAAAGAGCTTGCAATTTACAAAGCGCATTAAAACCTCTGCTGACTGATTGGAAAAGCACTTTGACTTAAGAGGCAAGCTGTCCAGCACAGTATGGGGCAAATGTACACTATAAAGCCTGGGTTTTATGATCACATCTATCGCAAAGCTCCAGTGCCATCATACTTTGGTCTGACACCTTCCGTCATAACGCGGTGCAACAGTATCCTTTTTGCCAAGGAGTCCCAGGTGCGTCATGTGGCGGGTAGAGCCGCCGCTCACCAGTTGGGATTTAAGTAAATCCAAGTCTTTTTCTGCATGCCTGCCTGCTCCCTGTTTCCCGGAGACTGCTGGGTAACTGCCTATTATCCCATGGTTCCACTCCACTGCCCTCCCCAATAAAACTTTTCATATCCTTATAAACGAACTAGATTGCCGTGTTATAAACATTTACACTGTGCTAACAGATCATCTCCGCACATCCGAATTGGCTAAATTCCCTTTTCCAGATGAATATATTGAAGGAGATTAGAGATATGATAGCTTTTCAGATTGCTGAACCCAGAGAAATTAGTTTAGTGAGCATTTACAGAGGCTAAATTGGAACCATTAAATAGTGGATTAAATTGATGGTACTTTCATTGTCTGTCCTTCGGTGCTGCTGTAAAATCAATTAGCCGTCACCATTCCACTCTTCATATAGTGAGATTGTAAGGCAGCCTTGGAACTGCAGAAGCTCTCAGCAGCAGCAAGCACTGTGAAAGTACACCTATTAGATGATGTGCCATGAAATAACATCACAGGGCACAATGTCTCGCTGCAAATCAGCCCGGCTATATAACTTGGTGTGTTTTTTTTTTTCCCTAAGAGGAAACAGAGTTTGTTCTTGTGGTGCAAACAGGGCTGCCAGAGGAGGTATAACACAACTGCCTTGCCATGCTTGAAGGACGCTTTTCACAGTAGACACATGGAGGCTACCAAAGTGTTATGTTGACCCCTCTTGCTTCATTACTTTCATTTCCTGACTCAGGACAAGTATGCAGAAAACAACTTTTCTCTGACTTACCTGATCTTCATGCTTTTTCTAAGTCGGTGACTCAGACTATATCAGAGTCAGTAGGTCAGACTAAGCTAAGGTTGCCACCTTTTCTTCAAGCCAAACCCGAACACTTTAGCGGCACAGGGCACACTTTTTTTTTCGTAGTAAACACTATAGCAGTGGTTCTCAACCTGGGGTTGGGACCCCCTCGGGGGTCAAATGACTATTTGCCAGGGTTCACCAAATCCTAGGCTATTCCTGAAGCCCACACCGCTCTCCAGCCTTTTTGCGGTCGCCTAGCAGGGCTGTCCCTGAAGCCTGTGGCCACCCAGCTGAGCTGTTCTGGAGCTCGCAGCCGCCCACACAGCCTCTTCGCAGCCGCCCATTCAGTTGACGGCATGGCTGGGGGGGGGGCAAAGAATAGAGGTCAGCTGACTGGTGAGGAATGTAAAGTGGGAGGGGCTGGAGGATTTCGGCATAGGTGTCACTGCTGTGAGACACCACAAAGTCGGAGACACAGTGAAGCTGGAGACACAGTGAATAACACTACCTGTGATTATAGTTGCCATTAAAAGTCCCACTACAGTTCTCAGATCAGCAGATGACCTTGATCAAGAGCACCTAGGTTTGCTGATCCCAACTCCCCACCAGCACTGCCACTCATCCCATTCCCCCCACCAAGGAGAAATAAAAAAAGAGAATACATGGAAGGGAGAGGAAAAGAGGGAGAGGAACAAAGAAAAAGGGAGAGAAAGAATAAGAAAAAAAACAAGAAAGACGGCTAGAGAGAGGGATGGGAAAAAAAATAAGAAATTAGGATAGAGAGATAAAAGGGAAAGAAAGGAGAACAAAGAGAAAGAGTGGTACATCCTAAAATGTACCATAAGGGGTTTTAATACTGTACACGTGGTAGGGACTCGGGGAGCGCTAAATGTCCATGGGTTAGGGGTGCAAATTACTTGTCTTGCCTTGGGTGCTGACAACCCACGCTACGAAATGTTTTTTACTGTTAGGGGTCCCCACAACTTGGGAAATGTTATCAAGGGGTCACGGGCACGGCACTAGAAAGGTTGAGAACCACTGCACTCTAGGATTATAAAAGACCTGAGACATCTTTGGGTGCGCCAAGAAGAGTGGTAATGCAGTGCACTGAGGCAAACAGTGGATGTGGCCAAACTGCTCTTGCTGACATAATTCCCCCCCCCAGTGCACCATTGGTGTCAAACCTGCCCCCAAACAGCTGCCCGCAGCTTCTGCATGGCAACAGATTTTTGTGTGACTATCTCAGTTACTTGGGGAGCCACAGGCCAGTCTAAATAATGTGTCTGGGTGTCAGAATGACTGAAACCCGGACACATTATCCAAACCCGGATTGTCCAGGTGAATCTCAGACAGGTGGCAACCCTAGCCTAAGCCACGTTCACATTGGAGCGATTTGTCATACGATTTGACAGGTCAAATCACATGACAGGTCGCATCCTATTGCTGGCAATGGCAGTGTTCAAATACAAATTTGCAGTGCCACATCGATTTAAAAAAGTGGTACATGCACTACTTTTGCTGAATTCGGGTTCGACTTCGATAGACATTTTGTGAATGAAGCTGCACAGATGTCTTCAAAGTCGCACCCAAAGCCACAGTCAATGTGAATGGGGGCTTAAAGGGGTTGTAAACCCCTTGTGGTTTTTCACCTCCATGCATAGAAGAAAGACCTACTGTGCTGCAGCAGCCCCCAGAGCCCACCTTTTACTTACCTGAACCTGGTCTTTCCAGCGACGCGGACGAGCACACCAGCTCCAGCCGGTGTCTTGGGTCCTGATTAGATAGATTGATAGCAGCGCAGCCATTGGTTCCCGCTGCTGTCAATCAAATCCAATGACGCGGGAGCTGGGGGGCGTGGCCGAGTCCTGCTGTCTGTGTCAAAAGATGCAGCAGCAGGACACGGGAGTGCGCCCGCACGAGGCCCCCGAGGGAGATAGTGCCTCGAGTGCACTCCAACGGGGCACTTGAGAAGAGGAGGAGCCGGGAGGGCCACTGAGGGACCTCAGAAGAGGAGGATCGGGCCACTCTGTGCAAAACCAACTGCACAGAGGAGATAAGTATGACAGGTTTTTTTTTTTTTTTTTAAAACACACAAACCTTTAGTTGTACTTTAAGCTTTACAGCAGGGGTGCCCAACCTTTTGAAGAGCGAGGGCCACTTAAGTGACTTGGTAACCGTTCGCGGGCCACAATGAGCAGAGCAGGCGGATGACAGGTCCGTGCAGAGCGGACACGGGCACAGCCCACTCTACTCTATGGGTCCTGACGGAAGGGGACCTTCTGTATTTTTTTTCTTAGCGAATCAGATTGGAGGTAGGCGGGCGTAAAAGGAAACAAATCTGTTTACATCTGTCGTTTCATAGAGGTGAATGGAGGGTCCGATTGAGTCGGACCGATTGTGTGAAAGGGGCCTTTCACACTAATGCAGTGCCGTGCATCTGTGTCTTTCCTGCGGGTTAGCTACACTTTGCCATAGACTTCTATTATATCCTGCAGGTGTGGTGCACTTTCTGAAAGCACACCAAACCCGCAGGTAATAACAGAATTCTATGCCTCAGTGCAGGTAACCTGAAGATGCACTGCACCTGCGGATCAGTTTGAAAGCAGCCAAGTAACCACTGCGCAGATATGCCCATATATACACTGCAATTTTAGTAATAAACTGACCTTTAATAACAGTCTTCCATTCAGGTATTGCCTGCTGTTGCTGTAACCGGCAGAGTGCATTTGGTATTACTCCGCCTGTGGCAAGAGACGGCGCTATACAGGAAGCATCAGCTTATACAGCTCTGCTCCACAGCTGCTTGCTTTGCCTGCTTCATTAACAACACAGATGCTCTGGGATGGCGGGTCTGCAACCTATGATCTGGGCTTGCCAACCTGCCATCCCACAGAAGGAGGTCGGGGGCCACATCAGAGGGCTCCGCGGGCCACTGGTTGGGCACCCCTGCTTTACAGCCTAAATACTTTACAATCTGATTGTGTATGATCAGCTGCATTCAAACCAGATGTGAGGAAATCCTTGTCGCTTCCAGGATCATTTTTCAAAGAGGAGATAGGAAATGGATGCTTACTGCAGTCCTGAGCTTCCTGCGGTAGGAGGGGGGCGGTCCTTCCCAGCACTGTAAAAATGGTCAGCGGTGATCCTAGTATAACCACTTGCTGACAGGATTTTTTAATACGTACGTCGGTCAGCAAGTGATTGAACACTAGAAAAAAAAAATAGGAAAAAAATACATAGCATATTAAAATATGAAATAATAAAACCAGCTTTTGCTATAATATTCAGCTCCAATCCATAGATTTTCCTTGAAGTACTATTTTTCTGCTATTGGATGTCTTCAGTCTGACTGCCAGCATCATTCAACCCACTTCCTCTGAACCCAGGTTGTCCTGGACCCACCCCCAGCCTTTGATTGGACAGTGATGATCTGGTCTCTCTGCTTTATCTTCCTATCAGCATCCTTCTTGTCAGCACAGGAACTGATTTACTCATTATATTGCTGCTTTCTCTCACACTCCACTCTTTCTTTACCATGTGCTGTGAACTACAGTCTGAATATCGCCATAGCTCCCAACTGTCCCTGATTTGGATGGCTGTCCCTGATTTGGAGGGACTGCCCCTGATTTGGAGGGACTGCCCCTGATTTGGAGGGACTGTCCCTGATTTGGAGCAATGTCCCCCTGTCACTCATTCCTCCTCATTTGTCCCTCATTTTGGTCTGATCTATATAGTTGTATATAAAATGCACTTTTTATCTATCAAAAAGTGTTTTCCAGTGCTAAACCTTTCGTCTGATTTCTAAATTGCTGCATTTGTAATTTCCAAAAGCCAATATAAAGGAACAGTAGTGGTAAAAAAAAGCACTTGTGGGTTTAACCAATCATATTTTTTTGTACAATTCTCCATTAAGGGGGTGTGGCAAGGGGTGTGTCCTATGCCTGTATACTTTTGCAGATAGGTGTCCCTCATTCCCATCTCAAAATGTTGGGAGGTGTGCCAAAACCATTGCATAAAGCAGGTAAGTATACCATGTTTAATATTATTTTGTTAATTTTTTTGTTAAGCTGAACCTTTAGTATAACTTTAATTGGTGGCCTTATTACAAGTTGCACACAACTGAAGAGCTTACCCAAAGCCGGTGGTAGACAGAGTGACCAAAGGGTCCCTGTGCAAGAGCAATTTTTGGGCCCCCATGTGAGCCATATACATATCTACATGATAGTAATAGGGGGTCTTAATTCCGATCTGACACAAATCTAGGGTACTGTAAACTGGCCCTTAATCCCTTAGAGCCCTTGTATAGCCCCATGGTTTCCACAAATGACATATCCACCTCTGTCCAGAGGACATTTGCAAATAGGTAAAACTAGTGCAAACTATTTCCCATAAAATACCAATTTCAACTTTATAGACAGGCCAAGACCCTTGTCATCATGTCACCCTGAGTGAAAGACCTTGGAAATAAGAGAGACTTTATCAACTCACCTGAAGCCATGTAAGCCTCTTATGACAGCTTTCTCCCTAACTGATATGCAAACCGAACTTGAAGCACTCCTGGGCTTCCAAAGAATATCAGCTTCTAATCACACCGATCATTTGTGGAGCCGATTTTGAAAAGTTTGGACATCCCCACCAGATATGACACAAGCCAAAGCTGCAGGAATGCTATTTGCAGCTTTCTGGAATACAGATGAGCAAATCATTTAGCTCAGTACAGAAATACATTTTAAGATAAGGGTCAATCTGTAAACTATTTATCAGAGCCAAGGAAATGGAAATGGTGTTAGCTTGTGAGTGTCATTTTTTTTAATGTCACAGCCGTGGAGAGGAAACTATATCATGACCACAATATATTTACCTTATTTAGCTAACACATTCTGATATTTCCAGTATAAACAGTGAGATAAATAGAGCCTGATAGAAGGAAATAGAAATTGGGAGCAAGAGCTTACAGCCCAAACAAGATGAGAAAAATAATGGGAATAAACTGGATTTTTTTACTTGTTTAAATCCTTTGCTTGCCTACATCTTTGTGCAGTTTTCTAAAAATGTGCGATCATTTTTGCTTCCCTCTGAACTTTTCTCTTTAAAAATAGAATTTAGAAGGGTTAAAATTTCTATTAGGTTTTTAATTCTGCCTGTAATCCCACTGGGGAGATTTCTCCTCACTTCTTGTTTCTGTGATGCCCATAGAGGAAATGTAAGGTGCGTTTGTCCCTTGGGCTGGAAGGTAAAGACACCAGGAAAACCTACGTTGTATGTCAGATGTTCTAACCTTTCCCCACACTACTAAAATGTGGTTTTGTCTGTGTCCCAATTGGAAAGAACACATATAGCAAGAAAAAAAGGGACAGAAGTTCTAAATTTCAATTGATAAATCTAAATGCGGCCTTTCCCTGCTGAACATGCCAAATTTAGATGAATCAATCACCAGCTTCAGTTTGCTAAAGCATTATGTATCAAAAACTATTAACATTTAAAAAAAAAAAATAGTTTTACCTTTTTCATTCTTTATTGCCTCTCTGTGCGCTGATTTACCTGCAGCCTCTTTGCCTCCACTTCCTGTCTACAAGCATTTATCATTTTTATCATTTTTATTATCTCAGAGAATGTAAATATCCTATGTTAGCAATAGGTAGTGACAGGTACTCTTTTTTTAAAAAAAATTGGGGTTTATTAAACCCTAGATCTCTCTTATGCCCTCAAAGCATCTGACCACACCAAGATCAGTGTGATAAAATGCTTCCCAATGGCGCTGTTTATATCCGGCAAAAGTTATGAAATGCTCGTAGCTTCCGGTTTCTTAGGCCATAGAGATGATTGGAGACATTCTGGACTCCGATTAGCTCTATGGTCAGCTGGCAGAACCACCGGCTGCATTCTCGAGTTCCCTGTTGGGACAGGAGAGCCCGAGAAAACCATGGAAGACGGTGGGAGGGGGGGGGGCATTCCTTCCCACTGCTTGTAAAAGCAGTCTAGAGGTTAATTAGCTGCTAGGATTGCTTTAGTAGATTTTCTGATGGAGACAAAAGTGCATTGTCCACACAACGTGTGTTGAAACGGCCATTTGTAATCTCTATCTGAAGCCTGTGTAGGGTGACAATGCAGGGGCACAATATGAAGACAGGGACAAAGCCTTAAATGACCAATCTGCCTTTATTATCACTTTAAAAGGGCTGCCAGCACAGTTTATCCAGTTGATCATAACATAGGGTTTTTTATTCATTACAAGCTAGCGTACAACACAAGGCCCCAGTACAAACCCAGAAAAAAATAGAGGTTGGAGTTTTCTTTAACTTAGTTTGAGGTTGCTTTTTAAAAACATAGAAAGTGCTTCTGTCCATAGTTGTTCAAAGATAAGTCCGGGATGGCCTACCTAGACTGATGTTCTTACATTCCTCAGTAGCATATGCTGTAGAAAATTTAAAAACTTATGATGATGATGATAATATACAGTATCTCACAAAAGTGAGTACACCCCTCACTTTTTTGTAAATACTTTATTATACCTTTTCATGTGACAACACTGAAGAAATTACACTTTGCTACAATGTAAAGTAGTGAGTGTACAGCTTGTATAATAGTGTAAATTTGCTGTCCCCTCAAAACAACCCAACACACAGCTATTAATGTCTAAACCACTGGCAACAAAAGTGAGTACACCCCTAAGTGAAAATGTCCAAATTGGGCCCAATTAGCCATTTTCCCTCCCCGGTGTCATGTGACTCGTTAGTGTTACAAGGTCTCAGGTGTGAATGGGGAGCATGTTAAAATGTGTTAAATTTGGTGTGATCGCTCTCACTCTCTCATACTGGTCACAGGAAGTTCAACATGGCACCACATGGCAAAGAACTCTCTGAGGATCTGAAAAAAAGAATTGTTGCTCTACATAAAGATGGCCTAGGCTATAAGAAGATTGCCAAGACCCTGAAACTGAGCTGCAGCACAGTGGCCAAGACCAGACAGGTTCCACTCAGAACAGGCCTCGCCATGGTTGACCAAAGAAGTTGAGTGCACGTGCCCGGTGTCATATCCAGAGGTTGTCTTTGGGAAATAGATGTATAAGTGCTACCAGCATTGCTGCAGAGGTTGAAGGGGTGGGGGGTCAGTCTGTCAGTGCTCAGACCATATGACGCACACTGCATCAAATTGGTCTGCATTGCTGTTGTCCCAGAAGGAAGTCTTGTCTAAAGATGATGCACAAGAAAGCCCGTAAACAGTTTGCTGAAGACAAGCAGACTAAGGACATGAATTACTGGAACCATGTCCTGTGGTCTGATGAGACCAAGATAAACTTATTAGGTTCAGATGGTGTCAAGCGTGTGTGGCGGCAACCATGTGAGGAGTACAAAGACAAGTGTGTCTTGCCTACAGTCAAGTATGTTGGTGGGAGTGCCATGGTCTTGGGCTGCATGAGTGCTTCCGGCACTGGGGAGCTACAGTTCCTTGAGGGAACCATGACATGTACTGTTACATACTGAAGCATAGCATGAGCCCCTCCCTTCTGAGACTGGGCAGCAGGGCAATATTCCATCATGATAACAACCCCAAACACACCTCCAAGACAACCACTGCCTTGCTAAAGAAGCTGAGGGTAAAGGGGATGGACTGGCCAAACATGTCTCCAAACCTAAACCCTATTGAGCATCTGTGGGGCATCTGTGGGGCATCCTCAAACTGAATATGGAGGAGCGCAAGGTCTCTAACATCCACCAGCTCCGTGATGTAGTCATGGAGGAGTGGAAGAGGACTCCAGTGACAACCTGTGAAGCTCTGGTGAACTCCATGTCCAAGAGGGTTAAGGCAGTGCTGGAAAATAATGGTGGACACACAAAATATTGACACTTTGGGCCCAATTTGGACATTTTCACTCAGGGGTGTACTCAGTTTTGTTGCCAGCGGTTTAGAGATTAATGGCTAATGTGTTGAGATATTTTGAGGGTACAACAAATTTACACTGTTATACAAGCTGTACACTCACTACTTTACATTGTAGCAAAGTGTAATTTCTTCAGTGTTGTCACATGAAAAGATATAATAAAATATTTACAAAAATGTGAGGGGTGTACTCACTTCTGTGAGATACTGTATATACTGTATATATATATATATATATATATATATATATATATATATATATATATATATATAGAGGGGGTCCCCGGGTTACAAACAAGATAGGGACTGTAGGTTTGTTCTTAAGTTGAATCTGTTTGTAAGTCAGAACAGGTACATTTTTTAAGTGTAGCTCCAGACAAAAAAAATCAATTTTTAAGTTTTTTAGATAACATAGAGAAGGGTTATCACCCCTGTAACATTTGTTTTGCTGTCTGTGCCCCTGTTCAGAAGATTTCACCTTCTGTCCCAATGACAATTGGATTTTGAAAATTTTGGGTTGTTAGGGAAACATGGACTGGTGATAAAGCATCGGTGGAGACACTCCCATAGTAACTCTTACAGGAGTGAATTTCCCTTCCTAGGGGTGGATTTTCTCTCACTTCCTGTTGTCTCCCTCCGTTTGTAAGTAGGAGTCGTTTGTAAGTCGGATGTTTGTAAGTCGGGGACCCCCTGTATATACATACAGTATATAAACAGTGTAATGAACAGAAGAGAAATCCAAATCATATCAATATTTGTTGTGACCACCCTTCAAAACAGCATCAACTGTTCTAGGTACACTTGCACACAGTTTTTGAGGAAATCGGGAGGTAGGTTGTTCCAAACATCTTTGAGAACTAATCACAGATCTTATGTGTATGTAGGCTGCCTCAAATCCTTCTTCTCTTCATGTAATCCCGGACAGACACAATGATGTTAAGATCAGAACTCTGTGGGGCCAAACCTTCCAGGGCTTCTTGTTCTTCTTTACTCTGAAGATAGTTCTTAATGATATTGGCTGTGTGTTTGGGGTCACTGTCCTGCTGTAGAATACATTTGGGGCCAATCACACACTTTCGTTGTGGTATGGCATGATGGATAAGTATCTGCCTGTATTTCTCAGCATTGAGGACACCATTGATCCTGAACAAATCATCAACTCCATTTGCAGAAATGCAGCCCCAAACTTGCAAGGAGCCTCCACAATGCGTCATTGTTGCCTGCAAATGCTCATTATTGTACCGCTTTCCAGCTCTTTAGCAAACAAACTGCCTTCTACTACAGCCAAATATTTCAAATTTGGCTCATCAGTCCAGAGCACCTGCTGCCATTTTTCTGTAACCCCGTTCCTAAGTTTTTGTGCATCGTTGAGTTGCTTAGCCTGGTTTCTACATTGGAGGTATGTCTTTTTTGCTGCAATTCTTCCATGAAGGCCAGGCTTCTCCAGAAAGTAGATGGGTGTACCTGGGTCCCACTGTTGTCTGCCAATTCTGTGCTGATGGCACTGCTGGACATCTTCAGGAATTGAAGGGAAGTAAGCATGATGTGTCTTTCATCTGCTGCATTGTTTCCTTGGCCAACCACTGCATCTACGGTCCTCAACTTTGTACGTTTCTTTGTGCGTTTTCAAAAGAGCTTGAACAGCATATATTGAAACTCCAGTCTGCTTTTAAATCTTTTCATGGGAAAAACATTGTGGATACAGTATAAATACCTTGTGTGCTAAGTCTCGCCATGGTGTATGACCTGGGACATGAAACTGTCTTCCACATCCTCACCTTGGTAGCAGAGTTTGGCTGTTCTTCACTCAGTTTTAAGCCTCCTACATAGCTGTTTCTGTTTTATTTAATGACTGTGTTTCAACCTACATATAAAATTGATGATCATTAGCGGCTGCTTGGTATAATTGGTTAATCATACACCTGACTACAAAATCCCTGACTTTGTGCAAGTGTGCAAAGTGTGCACGTGTAAGAATTGATGCTGGTTTCAATCCAAAGGGTAGTCACACCAAATATTGATTTGATTTAGATTTTCGCTCACTTTGCCTTTTGTTATCTGATAAAAATCAAAAGTTAAAATATATATATTTTTGAAAGCATTCTTACTTTACAGTATTTCTTCACACCCGCCTCCAACTTTTTTGCACAGTAATATATATATATATATAAATATATATATGTATATATATATATATATATATATATATATATATATATATATATATATATATATATATATATATATATATATATATATATATATATATATATATATATATATATATATATATATATATATATATATATATATATATATATATATATATATATATATATATGTATGTATATATATATATATATATATATATATATATATATATATATGTATATATATATATGTATATATATATATATATATATATATATACATATATATATTATATATATATATATATATATATATATATATATATATATATATATATTACACTATATATTGACAAAAGTTCACCGCCTTCTTGCCAGTTGACTTGTTAGTAGTCAAACAGGAAGCAATGGCATCTCAGCATTTTTTTAACAGCCATTCAGTCGTTTCCGAAATACTCCACATCCCATGGTTACCATGGTAATGGTGTAAGATAGGCACTTAGACCTATCTGTGAAAAGCTCTAAAACTGCCAAGATAATTTGTAGGGAGAATAAAAAATAGCAGATTCACTTTTAATATGGTAAATGCTTTTAATCCCGCAGTCATTCTAAACAAGTCATTAGGCAGGACGGATGCTTTGAAGAACTGACAATGGCTGAGTACAGCGCTGACTCCCCAGCACTGCTTCAAATTACATTGATTGCCTCTATATTAAAGCTCTTAATGAAAACATGGGTCTTAATATACTTTCAAATGTTGGTATTTGGAAAAGGTCTATAGAAAGCAAGCACAGAGTTGTGCAAAGGCCTGGTGATAGACATTTCAAGTTTGAGCGGCTCTCTTCATATTTATGACTCCTATATGCTGTAACAAAATAAAGGCAAATTTAATAAGGCTAGAGATGGTGGGCTTGAAAATTAGAATAACTTCAATTACTCAGCATTATTAACTGCCTTTTCCATTTCTGCACTCAAAAAGGCTCTCCGAGGTCAAAAGGACTGAAGAAGTCAAAATTCAGAATGGATGAAGTGAAAGTTCTGGTAAACTTCTTCTGTGCGGTATATATGTGTAGCGGGGTTCTACCCCTTTTAGGGGAAGAGACTACATCCCCCATAATTCCCCAGGCCCCCGGGCTGCTAACTTCCGCCCGGGAGGCTGCTGGGGGAGATTATAAAAGGGAAGAGCGGAGACCGCCTCTTTCTCTTGGGACACTTCCTCTTCTGAGGCCTGACAGGACTGGCCTGCCTCTGCTGACAGAGCGTGTGACGCGGAGACTACAGCCAGCAGAGACACCTGTGCGGACCGGAGCTGAAGGCCTGAAGCCTGGGCCTTGCAGCCGCTGGAGTGAGACTCTCACCCCTCAGAATCCACAGCAGCGGAGCGGAGACTTCCCCTTACTGTCGGTCGGACGGAGCTGATGACCGGAGTTCAGGGCTGTGACTGAGGAGACCGGACGCCGCCATTGAAGAGACCAGAGCCACCATTGGAGGGACCGGAGCTGAGGACGGTACCCAAGGATTGGTGAGAGAGCCGAGAGGCTCATCCTGCATTGACACACATGTTTTATGCCTATTGAACTGCCTAGGCGCAATTTACCTCAGAGCAGAAATGTTACTTTTTGTGGATTACAAAGACACCATTTAAAGCTACATGTGCACCACCTCTACAGATTCATTGCCGGTGAAGAACACTGTACTAGTACAAGGACTGAGCTCTATTACTAGGGATCAGGCCTGGTCCGTTAGGTAGGCGCAGATAGATTTATTGCACCTCAGGGGTGCATAGCGGACGGTCGCCACACTGGGCGCTCCGTTTCCCCATTACCAGTTGTTACATATGTGTGTACATGTTAAAGTGCATATTGCAGGGACCTGCTAAAGTATTGTAAGATATATGTTCAAACGCATGTTGCTATTTCTTTCCCTTACTGACAAAAGTAAAGCCAGTTATTCTTATTTCAGCAGTCTGCTTGTGAGTTCATACCAATCACACTTAGAGTATAAGCTAAGTTTTATGTGCATAGGGACATACCCCTTTACTAACTGTGCCAGAGTGGGTAGAGCCAAATTGCCGGGGGTTGGTGGAGCTGTACTCAGGGACCCAAAACAAACCAGCGGCTCTCTTAACTGGGGGTAGCGCTACACGTGGGGGCTCGTAATCCGGGATCCTGAGTCAGCGGGAAAACCCGCCAGAAGGTACCGGCATGGACCCGATAGAAGTGGGACAGTGGTACACACTATGGGCCACTGACCCAGCCGCAGCATCAGTCATTGAACTGCCAGGGATGTGGCAGAGAGAGGCAGTCAAGCAGCTTATAATGTCCCTATCCCCATGCCAAAAGTCATGGATAATGGACATGAGAAATGATGCTGGGTACACATACGCCTTAATAGAATGGAAGGAAGAGACTCCAGAGCAGTTCAGGAGCCAGAGCATACAAGCACCGAATGGCCAGGCCTATCAAGTGCTGCATGCGCTGCCGCGCAAGGGAGAAGGTTCTCCTATGAAAGCCATTCTATCCCCAAAGAAGGAAGAGCAGAAGGGCGCGGAAAGTCCCGCACCCGCACACACTACTCTTAGTGCAGAACTGTGTGCTGTCCTAGGGGAAATTGTGACTCAGTGCAGAAGAGACCCCGGGGATTACCCAATGTCGGGATACAGGAAACTCCGGATGTTTTCAGGGAGGACACCTGTACCCTCGGGAGAAGAGGGATTTGAAGAGTGGTTAGATGGTGCCACGCAGGCCCTAGAAGAATGGGAGGTCTCGGAAGGCAGAAAGAAACAAAGGATTGTTGAAAGCCTAAAAGGACCTGCCTTAGAGGCCATACGCAATCTGAAGACAAGCAAAAAGGATTGCACTGCCCAGGACTACATAGACATCCTGAAAGGTGTGTTCGGTGGGACAGAAAAAGTCACAGAACTTACCTATCAACTGGAACACTGTTACCAGAAGACAGGGGAGAAGCTGTCAGAGTACATGGGACGCATAGACAAGATCCTGCATAGGATTATCCTGAAGAAGGGGATAGATCCAGGGAAGGTAGATGAAGCCCGTGCCCAGCAGGTGATGAGGGGAGCCCAACCCCTGGACCCTGTCGCACTAATTCTACGCACCCGCCAGGATGGGATGAGCCTGGACTACCCTGACCTCATCCGAATGGTCAGAGAAGAAGAGGCCATGTTGGAAGAGAAAAGGGAAAAGCAAGTGATGGGGTCTACAAAACTTCCAGTGGCCACGGTCAGGTCGGCCTTAACCCCTGAAAGAGACACAGAGGTAGATGCCCTGAAGTTGCAGATGTCCCAGATGATGGAGATACTGACGTCTCTAGTGGCGAAAGAGACGCCCAGTCCCAAGAAAGAAACAAGCAGGAGGGAATTGTTTCCAGCTGTTCCAGCACCAGCATCCCCACCTGACTACGGTGAGATGATTTGCTTTAATTGTGGAGGAATTGGTCATATTGCAGCTGTATGTGCCAGTCCCAAGAAGAAGAAGGCAGAAAGCCGCCAGCCGGCGGGAAACGCCAAAGGGCCCCGGTGAAGGAGTCAACCGGGTGCCCATCACCTTCAGTGAGCTCCAAGAAGCACAACAGGAAGAGAAAGCGAGGAGACCAAACCCCTCGGAAGGAACCCAGGGATCCTCAACCAAGGTGCACTCCAGAGAAAGGGGGCAAGACCCCTCCGGAGAGACACAGCACCCCCAAGCGTGAACTCTTCAAAGTGAGAGATAACAATGTCCCTCAACGGGTTCACACTCCCACTAAGAGGGAGAAAATCAATGCATACCAGGCTCAAGAAAGGAGCAAGTGCAAATCAAGTGCTGGTAAAGCAAAGAGTCCAAAGAAGAGGACAGCATCAACTAGGCCCTACCCAGAGGAGCTAGTTGGTCCATCCCCTACTGTACCCATCCAGGTGGAAGGAGTGTACACGAAGGCCCTCCTGGACACTGGAGCACAAGTGACCCTGTTGTACAGGGACTTCTATGACAGATACCTGAGTCATCTGCCAATACAGAAGATAGAAGAGCTGGAGATAAGGGGATTGGGAACTCAGAGTTTCCCCTATGATGGATACTTACCCATCAGACTGACGTTTGACCCATCCGTAGCTGGGAAGTCTGAAGTGTTCGACACCTTAGCAGTGGTGTGTCCCCGCCCACCAGGAACCAGCAAGACTTCCCTGATCATAGGGACGAACACGGACCTAGTCAGAAGGCTTCTGACCCCCCTGGTGAAGAAAGAGAATCCATTCAGACCAAGGAAGGGACTTTGAGAGTCGCCTGATCAGGAAGCTACTAGATTCTCTGGGAGTAGAGAAGACTAGAACCACACCGTATCACCCTCAAGGTGATGCCCAGCCTGAAAGGTTCAACAGGACCCTATTGAACATGTTGGGAACTCTAGAAACAGAGAAGAAGCAACACTGGAGTCAACACATATCAGCTCTGGTGCATGCCTACAATTGCACCACAAGTGATGTGACAGGTTTCTCCCCTTACCGACTTATGTTTGGGAGAGAAGCAAGATTGCCAGTGGATTTGGCCTTCGGCATTTCTTTAGACCATGCCTCTGCTGCCTCCCACAAAGGATATGTGGACAGACTGAGGCACAGTTTGAAGATAGCTTATGAGAAAGCTCAAGCGGCCTCTGACCAGAGAGGGGCCCGAAATAAGAGGAACTTTGATTTGAAAGTTAGAGTACAGGACCTACAGCCTGGGGACCGTGTGCTCTTACGAAACCTAGGGATCCCTGGGAAACACAAGATTGCTGATAGATGGAGATCAGAACCCTATATCATCTGTAGAAAACTTCCAGGATTGCCTGTCTACAAGTTGAAGCCAGAAGGAAGAGTGGGGCCATTGAAGACCTGGCATAGGAATCATTTGCTCCCACTCACTGAAGCAGTCAGAATACCTCCAGCGAGAGACTTACCTGAATCTGTTTCCATTCTGGATACCCCCAGGTCTAACACTAGGTCTCAAACATCCCAAGCTAGGGGTGGACAGGACCCCCAGCCAGAGGAAGAAAGAGGAGAACTTGAATGGCTATGGCCTTCCTCAACCCCAGGAAGTTCCGCCATAGATCTTCCACCTACTGAAGATGTGGAAGATAACACATTGAACCCAGAAGCCACAGAGTTTGTGCCATTCAGTGATGTGCCTGAGTGCTGGGAAGATATCCCTGGTCTCTACCCAGAACAAGAAGAAGATGTTCCAGAACCAGAGATGTTGCCAGAATGTGTTCCTGAAGAAGTTCCAAGAGAACAGAGAGCTCGCAGAGTTGTGAAGCCTCCCAAGAAGTTAACTTACCCCAAGATGGGAGAAAGTTCAGAGGACTCTGTTACTACAGCAAGGAGAAGTGCTGAAAGCCCTGACCCTTCCGCTGTTCATTTAGTGGAGGGCAACCCCAGCTCACTCTCTGGCACAGTTAAGCAGGTCGCCCACACTGAAGTGACCTGTAGACAGGACAGCTCCCCATCTTATGCCAATTGGTGGGAGGCTCCTCTGTCCAAATTATGTGAAAATGTTGTTCCCGAGAAAGTTTGTAGTTTGAACACTGTCTTTGGGGACCAAAGATTCAAAGTGGGGGGAGTGTGTAGCGGGGTTCTACCCCTTTTAGGGGAAGAGACTACATCCCCCATAATTCCCCAGGCCCCCGGGCTGCTAACTTCCGCCCGGGAGGCTGCTGGGGGAGATTATAAAAGGGAAGAGCGGAGACCGCCTCTTTCTCTTGGGACACTTCCTCTTCTGAGGCCTGACAGGACTGGCCTGCCTCTGCTGACAGAGCGTGTGACGCGGAGACTACAGCCAGCAGAGACACCTGTGCGGACCGGAGCTGAAGGCCTGAAGCCTGGGCCTTGCAGCCGCTGGAGTGAGACTCTCACCCCTCAGAATCCACAGCAGCGGAGCGGAGACTTCCCCTTACTGTCGGTCGGACGGAGCTGATGACCGGAGTTCAGGGCTGTGACTGAGGAGACCGGACGCCGCCATTGAAGAGACCAGAGCCACCATTGGAGGGACCGGAGCTGAGGACGGTACCCAAGGATTGGTGAGAGAGCCGAGAGGCTCATCCTGCATTGACACACATGTTTTATGCCTATTGAACTGCCTAGGCGCAATTTACCTCAGAGCAGATTGCAGGGACCTGCTAAAGTATTGTAAGATATATGTTCAAACGCATGTTGTAAATGTGATTTACTTCAATTGGATTTGTAAATTGAGCCAAATTGCCGGGGGTTGGTGGAGTGTACTCAGGGACCCAAAACAAACCAGCGGCTCTCTTAACTGGGGGTAGCGCTACATATGTAAATGTGATTTACTTCAATTGGATTTGTAAATTGGATATTTAGCCCTTTATTAAAACAATGTTAAAGTGTCATTAAAGCCATGTCATAAAAAAACTATCAATAAATTGTGTATTACATGCAGTGATGTAAGTAACTGAGTTAAAATAAACTGAGTTATGTAACGCAGTTACTTTAGAGGGTAACGAGTAATCTAACTGATTACTTTTCCCCTCATGGTAACTCAGTTCCCATTACTTTGGCTTAGTTACCCCAATTACATCTACCGCCACTAGATGGCAGTAGTGTAATTTCGGTGTCCTGCCGAAACAGTTCCCCCCTGTACTGCGCTTTCGCAGTACGAAGGACTACGGAGCTTCCGAAAATTGCCGAACCTAAACAGCTCTGAGTGAACTCTACACCGCGCAGGCGCAGTTAACATGTAATTGTACGAGGCGATGCCGCATGCTCCTGATGCTCTTGCTACTCTGCAAGGGGCGTCTATCGTGTAACTAAGGGGCGGGTCTAGTATTACTGTAACCAAGGGGCGCATTTATTATTATTGTTATATATCGAGCTCTGCCCATTAATTTAACATTCGCCTCTTCTGTAGCCATCTGCCCCTTACACGATATAATAATAATAGACCCGCCCCTTGCTTACACGCTATAACAGATCTGCCCCTTGGTTAGAGTAATAATAGAGCAGCCCCTTGGTTACACGATATATAACAATAATAATAAATGCACCCCTTGGTTACAGTAATACTAGACCCGCCCCTTAGTTACACGTATAGAATATAAAAAAAAAAAGTCACAGTTACTTTGCTGCGTAACTAATTACTTTTCCAATGTAGTAACTGAGTTACTAACGCAATTACTTTTTAGGAGAAGTAATTTGTAACTTAACTAATTACTTTATTAAATATTTATTAAATAATAACAATTTGATTTCTAATATATATAATAAATATCCACAAAAAATATATAAAAAAACATTTTTTTCCCTCAGTTTATGTATTCTTCTACATATTTTTGGTAAAAAAATCGCAATTATTAATTAGTTTGCGCAAAAGTTATAGTTACAAAATAGGGGATAGTTTTATGTTATTAGTAATGGCGGCGATCAGCATTTTTATTTTTTTTCCACTCATTTTTCATTTTTTTTGTCATTTATACAGCAATCACTGCTAAAGCACTGATTCCTATGTAAATTTTTTTTTGAACATTTAACCATTTTTTTTCCCTCAGTTCACGGAGACCTCTCCCCGTTCTTCAGCTCCGTAACCCGATCGCGGGAGCGGCGATCGGGTCCGCTGGTCCCCCGGCCGTGGTCACGGAGCTCCCCCCCCGGGCAGGCAAATTAAAGGGGACGTACAGGTACGTGCTTTTGCCTGCCCGTGCCATTCTGCTGACGTATATCTACAGGAGGCGGTCGGGAAGCGGTTAACCAGTAGCCGAAAACTGGAAGCTCCTCCGGCTTATGGTTCTCTATAGACAGGCTGGGAAAGAGCTGGGTCATGTGACAGCTGTATATAGATTAGGAAAAGGGCACTTAACCACTTAAGGATCGGGCCTCTTTTTTAGATGTGTTGTTTACAAGTTAAATACATTTTTTTTGCTAGAAAATCACTTAGAACCCCCAAACATTATACATTTTATTTCTAACACCCTAGAGAATAAAATGACGTTGCAATACTTTTTTTCACACCGTATTTGCGCATCGGTTTTACAAGCGCACTTTTTAAAAAAAAAATACACTTTTTTTAATTAAAAAATAAGACAACAGTAAAGTTAGCCCAATTTTTTTTTAATATTGTGAAAGATAATGTAACGCTGAGTAAATTGATACCCAACATGTCACGCTTCAAAATTGCGCCCGCTCGTGGAATGGCGACAAACTTTTACCCTTAAAAATCTCCATAGGCGACATTTAAAAAAAAAGCTGGCTGCTGCCATTACAATGATATCCGTCCTCAAAGTGAGGACGTACATCGGCGTGTGGCGGTCCGGAAGTGGTTAAATGTTTTTTTATTAAAATAATTACAGTGCCATTTACAGAAAGGGAAGGCAGAATATAATTGAAACACTGTGTGTCACTTAAAGTTTCATTCTAGTCTGCGAGTGTTAAGAATAGTGTTAAAGGGAACCTGTTTCAATTTTACAGTTAAAGTAGCTGAAAACCCTAACATTTGGTTGGCCATAGATGGATTTTTTTTTTTTTCAATCAGCCAATGGGCTCATCCCCACGAGCGAGGTGGATGGAGGAATCCTACCCGTTGTGTTATTGCATTCTGACAGTAGGGACTCCTCCACTGACAGAATACACTGATTACCACTGCAGCAGATTGGCTGCAGCTGCTGATTGAATGAAAACTTTCCAACATCCAATTCGAATAAAGTCGATTGTTAGATCAACTTATGTTGACGGATCGAAACTGAGCCGGACAAATTTTGATTTATCAAGGACCAGCTTAAGTTTGCTAAAGCATTATGTATCATAAACAATTAACATTTAAATAAATGCGTGTTTTACCTTTTTCATTCTTTATTGCACCTCTGTGCTGCTGATAATCTGCAGCCTCTTTGCGGCCACTTCCTGTCCACAAGCATGCGCTACAGTGATGGCTGCATGACATTTTTCAGAGTAGATTTCCTGATGGAGACAAGAGTGCACTATGCCCACACAATGTGCGTTGAAACGGCCATTTGTAATCTCTATCTGAAGCCTGTGTCATAGGGAGACAATGCAGGGGCACAATATGAAGACAGGGACAAAGACTTATCACCCTATAAAAAGGAATGTTCAAAAAAGTACTTCACGGTAGTATCACTAGATATTATTTTATTAAAAGCTGGAGATTCAGATTAAAAAAAGACTGAAAAGTCTTTTGAAATGACACTAACATGTTAAAGCTTATATGAGATTTATGTGATTGGATGTACTTTAAAGAGCGATAAGGTACTTCAAATACTTGTATTCCATTGTAAAACTGCTTGTCAGTGGCAACATAAATTTGAGAAAAAAATGTAAAATCTATTTTTATCTATCATCCTTCTTGATGTTTGGTTTACACCTGCATGATTTGTAGCACGTTTGCTGAAGCGCAGCAATGCACGACAATCTATTGAACATTGTTTTCTATGTGACCCGTTCACATCTATGGATTTTCCTGCAGTGTGTTTTTGCAGAAAGGTGTAACTTTGGCCACATAGGCTTCAATGGGAGTGCATAAATATGCATATACATGCATTTTTTGTGTTTTTTGTAGGGTTTTGTGTTTAACAACCAGTTTCCTCCTCCACTAAAAACAAAAAGCATGATGCATGAAACCACATCAAAAATGCACTACAAAATGCATGAAGAAGCTTACGCACAGGTGTGAATCTAGCCTGGTGGCATAGCTCCCAACTGTCCCTGATTTCGAGGGACTGTCCCTGATTTGTAGCAATGTCCCTCATTTGTCCCTCATTTGTCCCTCATTTTGGTCTGATCTATATACAGGCATACCCCACTTTTAAGTACACAATGGGGTTTATTTACTAAAGCTGGAAAGTGCAAAATCAGGCTCACTTCTGCATAGAAACCAATGAGCTTCTAACCCCAGTTTGTTCAATTAAGCTTTGGTAATAAAACCTGGAAGCTCATTGGTTTCTATGCAGAAGTGAGCCGATTTTGCACTTTCCCGCTTTAGTAAATAAACCCCATTGTGTACTTAAAAGTGGGGTATGCCTGTAGATGTATATAAAATGCACTTTTTATCAATCAAAAAGTGTTTTCCAGCGCTAAACCTTTCATCTGATTTCTAAATTTCTAAATTTGGAAATTCCAAAAGCTAATATAAAGGAATAGTAGTGGTAAAAAAAAGGGTTTAACCAATCTTATTTTTTTGTACAATTCTCCTTTAAGGGGGCGTGGCAAGGGGTGTGCCCTATGCCTGCATACTTTTGCTGATAGGTGTCCCTCATTCCCATCTCAAAAAGTTGGGAGGTATGTGGTGGTGCAGGTTAGTTTTAACCGATTGCAGTACATTCAATGCGGACAATTAGCCCAGCCAGGCTAGGTGTCGTTCTGGTTTAGCACATGCGCCCTAGTGCACCTTCTGGGGCACACTGGACACAGCAGATCACAACGCTCGGTACCCTGCCGCTGTGAGAGGCTGGGGTATCATGGGATTGCTATGATTGGTCATAGCAATCACATGATTACAATATCAACAAAACAGTCATGAATGGCTTCCGTTCATGACTGTATTGTGATACTGTGATTGGCCCACAACAATCACATAGTACCTGGGCCAACCCTGTAGCATGTGATTAGCTGTAGTCAACTATGTTGGAAGAAAAAAAAAAGTTTTAAAAAATGTAATAAAAAAAGATTTATTTATTTATTTTTGTAACACGCTGTCACCAGTCAGAGTCCCTGATCACCTGATGACAGTATGTAAAAAAAAAATTATAATAAATTGTGAAAAATAAACAAGTTTTATTTAATTTCTTTGTGTTAATTGGGGCAACAGAATTACAACCTCAAAAAACGTGTCATGCCTCTTACTACTTGTAAATACATCAGACTGTCTACTTTCCAGAAAGGGGACTTTTTGGGTTTTTTTGTACTGCCCTGGCGTTTTAAGGCCTCAAGAAATGAGATTAGTACATTAGGACTGATCAGTTTTCAAATATATAAATTATAGTATACAATATACACTGATTTGTGTTATTTTTACCAAAGAAGTGTAGCAGACTACATTTTAGCCTAAATTTATGAAAAAAGATTATTTGTTTTCAAAATTTTATTATAGAAAATAAAACAACCCAGTGGTGATAAAATACCACCAAATGAAGGCTCTATTTGTGTGAAAAAATATACATACTGTGTGTATATATACAGTATCTCACAAAAGTAAGTACACCCCTCATATTTTGGAAAATATTTTATTATACCTTTTAATATGACAACACTGAAGAAATTATACTTTGATACAATGTAAAGTAGTGAGTGTACAGTTTGTATAACAGTGTAATTTTGCTGTCCCCTCAAAATAACTTAACACACATTAATGTCTAAACCGCTGGCAACAAAAGTGAGTAAACCCCTAAGTGAAAATGTCCAAATTGGGCCCAAATTGTCAATATTTTGTGTGGCCATCATTATTTTCCAGTACTGACTTAACCCTCTTGGGCATGGAGTTCACCAGAGCTGCAAAGGTGGCCAATGGAGTCCTCTTACACTCCAACATGACAACATCACGGAGCTGGTGGATGTTAGAGACCTTGCGCTCCTCCACCTTCCCTTTGAGGATACCCCACAGATGCTCAATAGGGTTTAGGTTTGGAGACATGCTTGGCCAGTCCATCACCTTTAACCTCAGCTTCTTTAGCAAGGCAGTGGTCGTCTTGGAGGTATGTTTGGGGTCGTTATCATGTTGGAATACTGCCCTGCAGCTCAGTCTCCAAAGGGAGGGGATCATGCTATGCTTCAGTATGTCACAGTACATGTTGGCATTCATGGTTCCCTCAATAAACTGTAGCTCCCCAGTGTAGGCAGCTCTCATGCAGCCCCAGACCATGACACTCCCACCACCATGCTTGGCAAGACACACTTGTCTTTGTACTCCTCACCTGGTTGCCGCCACACACGCTTGACACCATCTGAACCAAATAAGTTTATCTTGGTCTCATCAGTCCACAGGACATGGTTCCAGTAATACATGTCCTTAACCACATGCCGACCGCGCTATAGTCGAAAGACAGCTACATTGCGGTCGGGTTTCCCTGAGTGGACGTCCTACGGACGTCCTCCCAGAAACTTGCTCCCGCGCGCCCCCTGGGGCGCGCACTCGGGAACATCCGTGACCGCCGGGTCCCGAGGACCCGGCGCATCACGGATCACGGTAAGCAGCCGCTGACAGCGGCCGTTTACCACGTGATCGCTCTGATCACATGTACACAAACCGGCGTCACGTCATGACGCCGGTTCCTCCCTCCCCTCTCTGTACCGATCGGTACAGAGAGGAGAGAAGCGGAGAGGGGGAGAGACGGGACCAGCGCTGTGGGCTGGATGTGTAGTGCCCACAGCGCTGGTCAATACACTGCCACCGCTGTGCAATGCTCTGCCATGCTCTGCCACCACTGTGCAATGCTCTGCAACCAACCACTGTGAAATGCTCTGCAACCAACCACTGTGCATTGCTCTGCAACCAACCACTGTGCAATGCTCTGCCACCACTGTGCAATGCTCTGCAACCACTGTGCAATGCTCTGCCACCAACCACTGTGCAATGCTCTGCCACCAACCACTGTGCAATGCTCTGCCACCACTGTGCAATGCTCTGCCACCACTGTGCAATACTCTACCAACACTGTAATACTCTGCCAATACTTTGCCAATACTCTGCCAATACTCTGCCAATACTCTGCCAATACTCGCCAATACTCTGCAATAATTTTTAATAGAAACAAAGAATTTTTTTTTTTTTTTACCGAACTTTCAGTATTTTTTGATTTATAGCGCAAAAAATAAAAAACCCAGCTGTGATTAAATACCACCAAAAGAAAGCTCTATTTGTGTGAAAAAAAGGACACAAAATTCATTTGGGTACAGTGTTGCATGACGGAGTAATTGTCATTCAAAGTGTGAGAGCACAGAAAGCTGAAAATTGGTCTGGTTAGGAAGGGGGTTTAACTGCCCAGTGGGTAAGTGGTTAATCTGCTTGACTTCAGCAAACTGTTTGCGGGCTCTCTTGTGCATCATCTTTAGAAGAGGCTTCCTTCAACCGCCATGCAGACCAATTTAATTCAGTGTGCGGCGTATGGTCTGAGCACTGACAGGCTGACCCCTCCCACCCCTTCAACCTCTGCAGCAATGCTGGCAGCACTCATACGTCTATTTCCCAAAGACAACCTCTGGATATGACGCTGAGCACGTGCACTCAACTCCTTTGGTCGACCATGGCGAGGCCTGTTTTGAGTGGAACCTGTCCTGTTAAACCGCTGTATGGTCTTGGCCACCGTGCTGCAGCTCAGTTTCAGGGTCTTCGCAATCTTCTTATAGCCTAGGCCATCTTTATGTAGAGCAACAATTCTTTTTTCAGATCCTCAGAGAGTTCTTTGCCATGAGGTGCCATTTTGAACTTCCAGTGACCAGTATGAGAGAGTGAGAGCGATAACACCAAAATATAACACACCTGCTCCCCATTCACACGTGAGACCTTGTAACACTAATGAGTCACATGACACCAGGGAGGGAAAATGGTTAATTGGGCCCAATTTGAAAATTTTCACTTAGGGGTGTACTCACTTTTGTTGCAAGCGGTTTAGACATTAATAGCTGTGTAAACAGTCAAAAAATGCAGCACTCTACAAGGAAATATCCTAGATATCAGTTGCAGTCCACACGACAGAAAGTAATCAGCAAATTCCAATAGAAGAAGCCGGCACGCCAAATGCTTAGTAAATGGTTTATTAGGTACACATAAAAGAGTACAAGGGGCTAATGTACACTGTTATACAAGCTGTACACTCACTACTTTACATTGTAACAAAGTGTAATTTCTTCAGTGTTGTCACATGAAAAGATATAATAAAAATATTTACAAAAACGTGAGAGGTGTACTAGGATGCCTGCCTTTACACGCACAAGAACTTTAACGGCATCCCGGTCTTAGTCCATAGGTTGAATATTGAGTTGGCCCACCCTTTGCAGCTTTAACAGCTTCAACTCTTCTGGGAAGGCTGTCCACAAGGTTTAGGAGTGTGTCTATGGGGATGTTTGTACTAAAAATCGATATATGGTGCTGCGCTCCAAATAATAAAACAAATAAAGTGCTCAGTGATTCATATAAAGTGCTATGTGTACAAGATAATAGACTCCAAAATTATCTCAATTCATACACTAAAAACACAGTAAATACAAAATCTAAAGTGCTAAATAGTACAAAAGATAGGTGATAAACTTCCCATGTGCAATAGGTGCAAATAGTCTGATATGATACAGCGTCCAAACCGACGCTAACATAAATGGGCAAAGTTCAAAGAAAACATATATCTTCAAAATAGTGCTAGTGATCAAAGTGTTCTAGCATTCTGTGTTGTATTGATGATGTGAATAAGTGATCTTTTTCTTCTGTGCAGTTACACCTAAAGGTACAGTGGCTCCTTACCTTACTGCTGTAAGGTAACAGCATAAAGATATCGAAGGGTAATCCAAATTCCAGAATCTTGCTGTGGGTGTCACTGAATATTTCTTTGTAGATGGCGGTCTATATGAAGCCTGGTATCCTGGTGAATGCTTCTTATTTATGTGTGTCTCCTTTGCTTAAAGGGGTGTTTCACCTTACAATTTTTTTTTTTAAAAGTCAGCAGCTAAAAAAAAAGTAGCTGCTGACTTTTAATAAGTACACTTACCCTCCCAGGGTGCCCGCGATGTCGGTCGTGGAGGACGAGCTGTCCCTCGGCGATCCGGTTCCAGCGCCGCCATCCTCAGTAAGGGAAACGGCTTCCCGTTTCCTACTGCGCATGCGCGAGTCGGCGCGCGGCCTACTGCGCATGCGCGAGTCTAATTTGTGAATGGGGAACGCAATGTGTTGTGGGACATAGTTCCCATAACACACCGCGCCCCATTCACTAGAAGACGGAAGGGGAGAAGATCACCGCGGCGCTGGAGGAGGCAGATTAGGACGATCTGCCTAGCAACAGCCATTTCTGGTAAGTAAAAAAAAAAAATTTTTTTTTTTTTTTTCATTTTAAATTGTTACTAACATTTTTTTAAAGTTTTTGTTTTCAGGGTGTCCCACCACTTTAAGTTACTTCACCAACCACACGCCTGTGTTCTGCTCATTCTGGAAGAATGTTTGACAATTCTTCCAGAAGTGCATTTGTGAGGTCAGGCACTGATGTGGATGAGAAGGCCTGGCTCACAGTCTCCGGTCTAATTCATCCCAAAAGTGTTCTATCTGGTTGAGGTCAAGTTCCTCCACCCCAAACTAGCTCATCCATGTCTTTATCAGTCTATAGTCCAACCTATGTGTGTGACTTTTTGTCAGTATTACATTGTATAACCATGTATGTTGTGGTCGTTCAAGTGCTTATCTAATAGTTTTTTGAAATTATGGATGCTCCCAGCTGAAACCACCAACTGTGAAGGAGAATTCCACATCCTACTGCTCTGAAATAAATATTTAAAAATGTTTTACCCGGATGGTTGTGGATCCCCTCTATTTATTCCATATACGTGTTAACTTGTCTATTCCTATAGTTAGCTAATCTATTAAAACTCTGATAATGTTACTGTTGATAGTACAATGATATAAGGTTAGCTATGAAAACAAACACACTGCTTGGTAAAACAATGTCTTATTTATTTCACAAGAAAATAGGAAATGCTAACATAAAACACTAAAGGAAAGTATTACAGAGCATATTAATAGAAAACATCAATAATACGTTACATAGGTTGTCCTCTAGATATTGTCTCATCAGCTGGGCCCAAAATGGCAAGAGAGAGCCATGAGAGCCATCAGGCAAGAGAGACAATAGAGCGATTTCCCTTCTGTGTGCACTTTTAAACTGCATTCAGACCCCCTCAGAAGACCCTCCCTGATTGCTACCAGTGTACTCCTGCTCCAGTGGGGTGACCCTTTATCCTTGGGCCCTGGATACCTCCAGCTGTTCACCTGTGTTGCAAGAGCTACCCTGGACTTCTGTGTGTGACTTCTACTGAGCTGTGTTCTAAACTATTTTGTTGAAGCAGTGATTCTCAGCTTGACACTCTGTTGTTACAGATTCTTAGAGAGAATAATCTATGCAGCCACACCCACACACAAACATAAGAATTTTGGGTAGAAAATCACTGTAAATGGCTTACCCAGAGGAAACCTGGAAAACTCTAGAAGAACATATAGACTCCATGCAACAATGCTAGTATAATTACAGGTTTTGTTGAACTAAAAGCAGTGCTACAGACATACAGTGCTTCCGACTAAGCCAATATCAAAGGGAATAATAATAATTAAAAAAAAAATGTACGGTATGTGATGAATATAAAGGAGGACTATCTGATATTTATTCTCTAGTTTTAAAATAATGTATTCTATTGTTCACTTTGGCACTTTTGATCCACCCAAATTTTCTTTCCATACCAATGACACTGCTCTATAGGACTTTATTTTCAGCACATCTTCATATAATGATCTTGCACCCCTCCAACTTCCACCTCCAGGGTTATTGTGGTCATAGTCTTATTTGGCCTTTCCTTCTGCATGAGAAATTAGCATCATAAAAGCTTCTTACAGCTTGTCTTTCCATGTGTGTGAACATATCACACTCTGACAATGCTACATAATCCAAGTAACTTCCCTGTTTTCTAAGATATGAAACTCCTTGATATAAAGGAAGACAATCAAACAAAGACAAGAGTCTTAAGCCTGGAAATAACAGAGATTGATATTGTAGTGTCAAACAATGAACAAAATCCTTAAGAACTTTTGCGTATAATAATTCAGCCCTGTATATTTTTTAAAAGCTCTTTTCTCCTGCTCATCCCCTTACCGTTGATTGTTAAAGAGGTGGTTCTGGTTTGGCCTTTCATTCTGTCTAAGCTAGATTGGCAATGATATGTTTTTCTAAGGTTCTGAAAGCTATTTAGACCTACCTGTGATCTTTGAAAATTGTTACATTATCTTACCAGGAATAAGGTCAAATCTATATACGGTACCCCTAATAGAGCGGAAAACCTTCAGACAGATAGGTTACGTGTTTCCAGTTCGTAGGTCATGTCCATGACCCACCCACAATGCTCCAATTTTTATCTTTCCCTTCAGGAAATAATCCTCATATTCACTACAGTGCCATGGGCTTTTTGGAAGAAGGCGATAAAGGAGAGTTAAAAAAAAAAAAAAATGTTCTTTCCTTTAAAAATTGTTAAACCATAAAACAAAAAAGTTACTTCATTGAAACAATTGTCAAAAGCATTCACAGCTACGTATATAGATGTTCCACGTAACAACTCCAACAGGTACTGTCGATTTAGATAGCGTTTTTATTTATGGTCTATATGTTCTATGTTAGCTAATGATTTAAAAAAGGACTATGGCTTACCTTTAAAAAAATATGTGATGTAGCACTTAAAGCAGTAGTAAACCACAAAAAAAAAGTACCTGCAAGACAATGGCTTAATGTGCTAGTACAGAGAAGGGACACACAGAGAGGTGGAAAGGTTGCTGATCACCCCTAAAGGATCAGTTAAGGAAGGATTCCCCCAAAGTGGGTTTTTTTGGGGGGGGTTTTTAGGCAGCAAGGTGAAAAAAGTTGTTGAAAATTAAAAAATTTTAATTTATTTATAGTACCGAAAACATGACATGATGATTAAAACATGAGCTCCAGTAGGAAATCAAAACTGATCTGAAAATACATCACTAGACAAAACTTTCATAACAACAATAATGATAGGGATGTCGATGATTGGAAAGTAAGACTGACGCGTAACAAACCCGAAAATGCATAAGGGTCTTCTTCAGAGGATTTGGTCTGCTGAAATAAAGAAATACACTGCAGGTACACATGTCGTAATTGTTTCTATACAGTAAAGGAAAATAATAAATACCATATAGTATTGACATGTAATATAGTTACCAAGTTGTGTATATTCAACAGGAAAAGTATTTCCCACATGGAGATCCTTTAAAAGCTTCCCTTCTCTCCGGGTGGTCCCAAAGCACTCCCCACCTGTGCGACCCAGGCCGGGGCAGTAATCAGACAATGTGACTTACAAGAGGTCACACTATAGTTGACCTCCTAGTGAATCAAACGGCGGTCAAAATGGGGGATAAACCACACCTGCAGCAAAAAATCCAAAATTGAAACTGCTGGCAACCCACCGTATTATGTGACCTACCAGACTGACAACTTCATATGGCATAAACATCCCAGTCCTTACCAGCGGAGGTTATGGTGCGATAAACTCGTATCAGTGCATATATTATATATGTGTGCACTTTTACAGCCATCCGTTATAAAATATGTGTTGGGATGATAGATAATAATATGTTGACAATATGGGAGGTCAAAGAGACATTATATGGCAGCTTCCTGCATAGGCATCAAATCCCATAACCCTGTATAATCTACATCAAAAAAACCTTGCTGCCTAAAAAAACACACTTTGGGGGAATCCTTCCTTGACTAATGTGCTAGTACTAGCACATTATGAAATACTCGCCTTAGAACAACGCTCTTCCAGCGGCACCTGCACACTGCTGAGAGGGCTGACATCTTCTCCTGTTCTTTCTTCCAGGATTGTGGGCTCCAGTGCTGTTAGTGGCCGGAACTGCAATGACGTTACCCTCGGTTCCGGCAAGAAGCTCTGAAGGTCTGGCACGGTTTGCTGACCCTTCAGAGTGCATGCGCCACTGACGTCAGTGGCTGCATGAAGGGTGAATATCTCCTAAACTTATAGGCTTACCTGTAGGTAAAAATGACAAAGTGGGGATTACATCAGCTTTAAGTATATGTTTTTTTTTTTGTCCTCCTGCAAAAACACACAAACACCCGATGAGCCTGCTAGTAAAGTCCACCTAATGCATCTTCCTGTGATAGTGTGGCAACAATCCTGCACTGCTCCTGAAATCAGAGCAGAGTTGTCACTTTCATGTAGTTTGTTCCTGCTTGCACCACAGCGGGATTAAAAAAATGTTGCATGGAATGTGGCTATCCTCATTATCACTAATTAATAAGCCCATAATGTATACTGACAATTAACACCTTGCCATACCTAGTCCTGCCCAATGCTTTCTGGAATGGCAGCATTGCCTCTGTTGCTGAAACCCTCCCACTGTGAGCTGCAGTGTCTGGGAGGGGGAGTGTGTGAAACACAAATGAAGGGGAATTTTGCATTGTCAGGGACAGTAAAGGAAGCTTTTTATTTACTTTATGAGGCTTTTATTTGATACTTGTTTAGACTGCCATACTTTAGTTGTTTAGTTGCTCTTTAAAGGAGAAGTATAAGATGTAAAAAAACAAAAAAAACAAACATCCATACTCACCGGTGTGATGCTGCAGCTGTCCTATGTCATCTCTAAGACCAAGAACTGAGGGATCACAAGACCGCTGATCGCTCAGATCTTTATTTACTCCGAGCAGAGAGCAGTGCCCATCAGTCACTGCTCTCTGTTCTACTCCCTCAGCGTTCACTGGAGGATCAGCTGGGGAGGGCTGAGTGCAGCTGTCCGTACCTCAACCATGTGCTGAAATGCAGTGCTGACTGTCAATATTGTTTGGATCCTTCCAGAGCTTGTTGCAGCTCTGTCCTGTTGATTGATGGTGGCTTGTAGCCAGCTATCAGCTGTCTCTAGGTCACAGGAGTCCAATAGTAAACATACTGCTGTGACCCACAGAAGTATGGCCAAAAATGGCTTTGACCATACTTCTCTTTTAAGATAAAGGTTGCAGCAGATAATGTACTTAACCACTTGCTGACCGCCGCATGTACATATACGTGGGCAGAATGGCACGGCTGGGCAAATGGGCGTACCTGTAGGTCCCTTTGAATTTGCCGCCGTGTGGTCATGTGCACGCCGGCGCACGCGTGACCTTGCCACGAGCACCGTGAGTAGGATCGCGGGTCCCGTGGACTCGATGTCCACGGGGATACCTATGATCGTCTCACAGAGAGGAAGAGCGGGGAGATGCTAATGTAAACAAGCATTTCACCGTTCTGCCTAGTGACACTGTCACTGATCACAGCTCCCTGTAATCGGGAGCTATGATCAGTGATGTGTCACTTGTAGCCACGCCCCCTAAAAGTTAGAATCACTCCCTAGACACACTTAACCCCTTCCTAGCCAGCTAGTGGTTTAGCCCTTCACTGCCAGTGTAATTTTTACAGTAATCAGTGCAATTTTATAGCACTGATCGTTGTAAAAATCACAATTGTCCCAAAAATGTGTCAACATTGTCCGATGTGTCCGCCATAATGTCGCAGGCACGATAAAAATCGCAGATCACCGCCATTACTAGTAAAAAATTATTAATACAAATGCCATAAAACTAACGCCTATTTTGTAGACGCTATAACTTTTGCTCAAACCAATCAATAAACACTTATTGTGATTTTTTTTTACCAAAAATATGTAGAAGAATACGTATCGGCCTAAACTGAGGAAAAAACATTTTTTTTATATATTTTTGGGGGATATTTATTATAGCAAAAAGTTAAAAATAATGAATTTTTTTCAAAATTGTCGCTCTATTTTGGTTTATAGCGCAAAAAATAAGAACCGCAGAGGTGATCAAATACCACTAAAAGAAAGCCCTATTTGTGGGAAAAAAAGGACGTCAATTTTGTTTGGTAACCACGTCGCACGACTGCGCAATTGTCAGTTAAAGCAACAAAGTGCCGAATCGCAAAAAGTGCTCTGGTCTTTGGCCAGCAAAATGGTCCGGGGTTAAGTGGTTAAATAGGAATACAGGACAGTAGGTTGTTTTAGTCTCCCATATATACCCTAGTTTAAAATTTACTCAAAAACTCTTTTATGAAAATCAAGTTGCATCATCATCTACATCGCAGCAACAATTTCAAACAGCTTTATCCTATAGAGCAGGGGTCTCAAACTGGTGGCCCTCCAGCTGTTGCGGAACTACAAGTCCCATCATGCCTCTGCCTCAAGGAGTCATTCTTGTAACTGTCAGCCTCGCAATGCCTCATGGGACTTGTAGTTGCGCAACAGCTGGAGGGCTGCCAGTTTGAGACCCCTGCTTTAGAGGGTCTTCAGAGATGCAGAATAAGGTCAACACACTTCTCTACACCTGGTCACAGACTCTAGGTCTTCCTGAATGATGGTAGAAGGTATTAACCTTCCACTGCCCTTTGGGTTGGCTCTATTTAGGAAAACTCTAGGGCCCACCACGATATGCCCAAATACTTCAACAGGCACTTCTCAATTCAAAGTAGTGACAGATTTGGAGGAATTTCTAGCCTGGTACATGCATTTCCTTTTGTCAAAGAGTGAGCCAAAAGCTATTTTCACTAACTTTACCTAGAGCCTTGTTCTTTCTACTCATACAGTTAGTTTATCACCATGATTGGTAACTTAACTGGCCAGTAGAAATGTTCTGCCCCACTTTCATGTATGTTTTATGTCTTGTATTAAAGTGCAGAAGGTAGGAAGGGGCAAGAAAGATTGTACACTAAAAGGATGTGCCAAACCTCAAAATCAGAATGGCCTGCAATTTGGCCATAAGAGGAAGGTTTGAGAGGCTGTTACAGGTAATTTCAGGCACCTCTAGGTACCTGCACTTTATATTTGTAGCAGGTTTGTCTTTTCCCCCGTGACTGAGTCTCTTTAAAGCTCCTTAAAGCTCCATCTTTTCATCATTTGTAAACATGATCCCAGAAAGAAATGTCTGCTGACATTTGACTGTAGAAAGCACTCCACACCTCATAAGAATGTACCATGGAATTTATGGTATTACCTCCTGAGTACGTCATACTCAATCCCAGAGTGAGCTGCATGGGTTTTTATGGAAAACACCATCTGCAAGCAGGGATATCACTTCCAGTCAACCGGCCACACGCAATTATTGTGTAATATCCTTTCAAAGTAAATCATAACTTTATGTTCAATGGCCTTTAAATGTTGTTTATTTATTTTTTATATACACTTGAGACAATGTTCTTGCAGTTTTATTTGTCTTAAATGCAATGTATTTTTATCAGAATCTAAGCACAAAAAAGCCCGAGTGCCATCTAACTATCAAGTCAAATGATATGAAAAAAGGCCTGAGGTCTGGTATGCCCGAGGCCTTTATTCATGATTACATTGAACATTTACTGTCTTTTAACTGATTTTCTTCATACTTACAGGAACATATTCATTTAGACTGTCTTTCATCCAAAACCTCACAAAACTCCAATTTATGAGCTCTTTTATAGAATGTACTGTACATGCTATAGTCTCAGCAGCTGCAGGTAGTGAAGTAAAACCATTTCCCAATGTGATTTGGCATCCTATGGAGAGGACAATTACAGGCCTTGTCCTTTCAGTCAGAAACTTTGACTTAAACCTTACCGCAAAATCCCCCCATTTCCCCTGCAAATCCTCTGTCAAATTTGTGAAAACAATTGAGAACAACTTATCATGAATCTCCAGAATGGCCAAAAGCAATCAAACGTTGCTCCACTGGCAACAGGGTAGCCAAAAACTAAATTTGCCTTAATCCTACTAGCTACCTAACTAGGAGGGTGCTACATATAATACAGTGTAATATGTAACAAATGTCTGCCACTGGAAGTCTGTGCAGCGTGGATGTGAGTGTCATCCTTCAGCGTGCTGTAAGGGATTGGTTGGACAGATACACACAGTTTAGGAGACTGCCGAGAACTAATTTGCAGGCTTCATTCAGTAGTCTCTTCACACAATTACATAATCTATCAAAGAAGAACTGAACACTGGAAGCTGCTGACTAGTCACCAGTATTGCCTGTGGTCTCCCTGCAGCTGATATTTTCCCCATTACTAACTTACCATGCCTTGTTCTTCACTGTGTCTCTGTGTGGATTTGGCCCTATTGATAGAGGCAGTGCTTTGTTTCCTCATGTCAGAGCCTCCAGCAAATAGAACATCGATCAGTACAGTAGCAAAATCACCAAAATTCACTCTAAACTCCTAATACTAGCAGCAGAGGCAACAGTGTCTTAGATCTCATATTGCAGATATACAACAATAAAGCCCTAGTCAAATGAGTGTCTAGGCACAATTACATATCAAAAGATGCACTGCAATTTTCAGGGGAAATTTAAGACAAAAGGTACATTGCTAATCTTCACTTTTTGAGTTCCCTTCCACTTTTGCTGATGTCATTGTAGAATATAAATGCAAACAAACGGTCACTCTTGCAGCTCCTGTTGGTGGGCGGGCACATTCGATTCAGTATGTTCCACATAAATGCATAACCCCCTGGCATTCTCTACCCGGCGATTGGGCTCCTATTCCCTTTCACTTTGGCAAGAATCATAATCTCTCTGTACTTTAGCTTCTGTACTCAGGTGAACTTCACCTCCTCCCCCATCCCTAGAGCTGGATTTATATTTGTACTCCTTTAGGCCCACTGTCTTAAAGTCTTTCAACACTTTCTTCCCTTTATACCCACACTGACTAGCTAATCTTAACATCACACTTACAGGGTCAAATGCCATAGCCACCTGTAGGCAGACCCTCTTTATATCCTTCTTATTGCTTCAGGTACCAGGTCTTTACTCATAGGACCCAGGTCCACTTTTTACAAGGTCTCAGAGCTGGTTGCATTCTTAAACATAAAAGTCCCGATCTGTATATCCAAGAGTATTCCCTTCAGCATTAATTTCATCCCTGGAACATTCAGCATGCATCAGGACATTAGAAGAGTATTTGATCCCTGAATATATGGCACCCATAGGCCTACTGCTGCAAACAATTCCAAATGCTTGAATAATGAGATTATCCACATGCAGATGACAATTCAGTGTGGGAATACCCAAATTGTCCCACACAGCCTCATTGTACCTCATAGTCTGTTTCTCGCTAAAAGATCAAACTCATCCTTGGGTACATATGAAAGTCTATCTTAACTTTCTTAGCTATGTGCCTGCCTAGTCAATGATTGGCTGCTTGCCTCTCCAGGTGGTTAACTCGGAATTATCTTATTTTTTTTAATTAAGAGACCTTTAAAATAGATCTTTAAAAAAGGTAAATACATGCCTGAAATATACCGTGCAGTATATACAGTATGTTAGCATTTACCTGCCAAAGGAGTTTAAATGTTATATAATTATAGAAAGCTAACCAATTACTTGATAATCTGCTAGTGTTGGTGCTGATTTACTATCTAGTAACAAGGCTGCAGCTGGAGAGGTTACATGGAATTACATGGAAAGTTGCAGAACAGAATTACAAAAAATAAGACTTTATTGGGCACACTTTGTGCTCCTGACAGCCTGTGCTGCCAACAGCCCCACATTGCAGTGTATGGACTCAATGGCTGCAGCTATCTGCTCGCAGCTACATCAGTTTTAGTAGACTGAAGAAAGCTAGAACCTCTGACTATGTTTTCTTTGCGTCCTGTCCCAGTGACACCTGTTTCCCTTATGTATCAAATCTCACAGGGACAGAAAGTGAGAGGTAACTATTTCCAGTAGGGTCATGAACAGCAATAAAAAAAATCCTCCTCTCCTGCTCCGTCCAGAATAAAAAACTGAGGCTGTAGTTGTGTTTTATAATACCAAGTTTGGGCCCTTGTCATGGGGTTGTGTTGTCCAAGTCACTTTTTTTTCCAGACAATAGTATCCGTGAACCTTGAGAGTTATTTTGCTTGACAAGCTGGAGATTAATAGAATGGTCTGGACAATATGGATAGAGAGTCCCCCAACTGTAACCTGCCTCCAGTTCTCTTAGTTTGGTGTCACTGTCAGGAAATAAGGAAGCCACGGCAGGATTTTATCCAGTGAGTCCCTCTTGTTGTTTCACTGCCCCCCTCAAGAGATGCCAGGGGTTCAGCCCTCTTGTGCCTCTTCAGTTATTAGTTTCTCAAACAGTTAAGTACTGTTTGTGATACTTTTTTATTTGCACTAATTGTTAAATCTTTTTGTGGTCTAAAGCCCCTTTTTATGAAAATTAACTGTTAGTGCAATATAAAATATATATATATATATATATATATATATACTGTATAGCACTAGGGATGGGCCCGGTGTTCGATTCGAACCCATGTTCGAATCGAACATCGGGCATTCGCCCGCTCGGCGAGCCCAGAACTATTTGGGCCGCTCGAATCAAATTTGTGTGATGCGAGCGGCCCGCAATGAACTGCGCCAGTCGCAGTGCATTGCTGACTGATGATTGGCCAAGCATGCACTGTGACCCACATGCTTGGCCAATCATAGAGCCAGCGGCGAGGAGAGCAATAATTGGCCACAGGCAGGATGCCTGTGGCCAATTATAGCTCAGGGGGTTTAGTACACGCCCCACATTATAAAAGGCCGCCTCGCCGGCGGCCTCGTATATTGTGTTCCAGTTTCAGTGTGCTGACTGCTGACATTATGTGCTGTGATTCTGGGGATTAGTGTGTGCGTGCTGTTAGTACAGCATTGCAGTATCACATCTGGGGGGGTGTCTATAGTATGCCTGTGAAGGGGCGCATGTTTCCTGTGCGTAGAACTGTCCCTGCACAAAGTGTCATTTTTGCAGGAAAAAAAGCTATTTAAAATCTCTTGCGGCTAATTGACAGCTCCCGTAACACAAAGAACAGTCATTCATTGAAAGTCATTGATAAAAAAAAAGTCATTGATAAAAAACAAAAAAAAAACAAAAAAAAAAGCGTGGGGGGTCCCCCCAAATTCAATTACCAGGCCCTTCAGGTCTGCTATGGATTTTAAGGGGAACCCCGGCCAAAATCCATACCTGACCCTTATCCGAGCACGCAACCTGGCAGGCCGCAGGAAAAGAGGGGGGACGAAAGCAGCCCCCCTCCCTCCTGAACTGTACCAGGCCACATGCCCTCAACATTGGGAGGGTGCTTTGGGGTCCCCCCCCAAAGCACCTTGTCCCCATGTTGATGAGGACAAGGGCCTCATCCCCACAACCCTGGCCATTGGTTGTGGGGGTCTGCGGGCGGGGGGCTTATCGAAATCTGGAAGCCCCCTTTAACAAGGGGACCCCCAGAACCCGGCCCCCCCGTGTGAAATGGTAAGGGGGTACAAATGTACCGCTACCATTTCACCAAAAAAGTGTCAAAAATTGTAAAAAAGACAGGAGACGGTCTTTGACAATTCATTTGTTAAAGTCTTCTTTCTTCTTTCTTCTGGTCTTCCTTTCTTCATCCTTCGGTTTCTTCATCTTCTCCTTCCGGCATCTTCTTCCATCTTCTTCTTCCATCATCTTCTTCCTTCGATCCGCTTCTTCTTGCTCTGGTCTTCTCGTCCGGCATCTTCTTCCACGGCGTCGGTGTATCTTCTGGGCCGCTCCGCGCAATGGGAGGCTCCCGCTGTGGGAGGCTTCGCTGCGTCTGACAGGTCTTTTATAACGGAGGGCGGGGCCACCTGGTAACCCCTCCCCCTCTGACGCACGGGGACGTCATGGGGAATTCCCTATGGCTTTCCCCATGACGTCACAGGAAACATGCGCCCCTTCACAGGCATACTATAGACACCCCCCAGGTACAAAATTTAAAGGAATATTACACTTTTATTGTTTCACTTTAAGCATTATTAAAATCACTGCTCCTGAAAAAAAAAAACGGCCGTTTTAAAAAAAAAAAAAATTGCATTGATACATGTCCCCTGGGGCAGGACCCAGATCCCCAAACACTTTTTATGACAATAACATGCATATTAGCCTTTAAAATTAGCACTTTTGATTTCAAATGTTCGCATCCACTGTAACTAATAGGGTTCTTATGTTCGCACAGACTTTAGGTCTGTTCGTGGGTTCTGGTGCGAACCGAACCCGGGGGTGTTCGGCTCATCCATATATAGCACAAACACTACTCAACTGTGTTGCTGCAAAAAATGGTGAGCCATGACACTGCATCTTAGTGTTCTTTGGAGCACCATCCTTCTGGGTACATTGGCAGGCGCATCAAGACATCGATTTGCTTTCATATCCATTTTTCAGTTCACATCATTCTTGCAGCACAAAGTAGAGGAGGAGGAGGGGATTCTAACATTTTGGATGCACTGAAGCAGAGGAAGACATATAATTCTAAGAAAAGGAGAAACCCAAACCCTTTTTGTACAGACATTCCAGATACTTTGATCCTCAGTAACCAGGCAACTGCTTCTCATGCCTCTGCAAACTTTCGGGGTGGGCTCCCTTCAGTTTACAAACCAAAAGGACCCGAGAATTTGTGGCAATAAAGAAAAATCGTTATATATATTAATGTATTGACCACTGTTACAAGGGTAAAATCTCACAATTTACAGAGACCAGACCACTTATTGAATGTTTTTTTAGACCTTGGCGGCCAGGGCTGTCAGCTTTCACGTCCCATTGGCAATGTCTGCATCATATAGTGGGAGATTATCCAGGGGCAAAAACAGACATGGAGAGCTTTCCAGTTGATGATCCACTGGGTTACTGGGTCATGAGATTAGAACACTGGGCAAAACTTGCCCAGTATGCAATTGAGCTGCTGGACTGTCCTGCATCCAGTGTGCTTTCCCAATGGTATTCAGTGCTGCCGGAGATATTGTGACAGATAAAGGGGCGCATCTGTCCAGATACTCCGTTGACTGGCTGACATTTAGCAAAATGAATCATTCCTCGATTAGCAGCAGCTATCAAGCCCCTGATGCCAGTGTTGCAGATTAAGTGTTTTCTGGATCTGGAATCTCTGCAAGACTGTCTACGCTGCCTTGCTTTGTGGGTGTTGATTTTATCTGGAAGAAATGTTTTGGTATAGGTTTCATGGGAACAATTAATACCCAAGCACCAATTTTTCCGCACCTGTTTACAGGTGCATATAATTTAAATTTTTTACAGCAAGGCCAATTCTTGCTTTAATCAAGAGTACCTATATAAGGTTATGGTGTGAAGGCACCGCCAACACTCAAAGCCCAATTTTTCTGTACCAGTTACTTCTATCCAAAGTCTGCGAAACAGAAACCAGAATTTATCCAAAAAATCCCTAATCTTGTTTCTTGTGCACTAAATTGTGGCATCATCATACAGACCGGCTCCCCAAGCTGTTGTTTTTTAAAATGAAGAAAGCTGTCAGGGAAAATTTAATTTTTCTGGCTTTTTAAATGTAATTTTTTCTGCAGAAAGTTCTATACATGGTACAGATGCGCCACTTTACAGGTAGACTAAGGGGACCCCCCCCCCCCCCCCACGAGGGCACTATATTTAAAGGAATTTTTCAACTTTATTATTTCACTTTAAGCATCAGTAATTCCTTGCTCATTTAAAAATTATCTTTTTTTTTTCAAACTTTTTTTTATTGATACATATCCCCCAGGGTAGTACCCGGATCCCCATACCCTTTGTATGCCCAATAACTTGCATCATATAAAAGGTTGCATTTACATAAGAAGTGAATAATAAGTGAATAATAAAACATCAAGGTTAAAAGCCGGCCGGCTAGCGAACACCCTTCCTCTGGTGACAGCTGATGTTACATCCCTTTATACTGTCATACCACATGACCTAGGATTGTTTGCTGTTAAATACTATTTGGATTGTAAAGCAGATAATTATTTTTGGTTCGACAGTAGGTTCTTTTGCCAGGATAGAGGGGTTGCTATGGGGGCCTAAATATGCCCCTAGCCTGGCTAACCTTTTTAAGGCCCTGTGGGAGGAGGATATCATCTATGCCCATCAGAGACCTCAATTGGTACTGTGGGCAAGATATATAGATGACATCCTCCTCCTTTGGGATGGTAATCGATCCCAGCTGGATCTTTTTATGGGGTTCCTAAATAATAACACTAGGGGTTTCTTCCTAAATTATGAGGCTAGCCAGTCTGAGATCAATTTCATGGACCTTAAGATCACAGTAAAGGATGATAAATTTATTACCTCCACGTAATACAAAACTACCAACAGGAATGCTTACGGTATATTCCTGTCGATAGTTGCCACCATGGTCCGTGGCTTAGATCTGTTCCCAAGAGCCAATTTATGCGGCTAAAACGTAACTGCACTGCACTCATGTATTAAATACTGTCTTGCCTAACAAGCCTCAAGTTATCTATAGGGGGGCACCTTCACTTAGGGATAGAGTGGCCCCTAACATCTTTAACCCTCCACCAATAAGAAGAGACTTCTTCCAAAACCTCACAGGTTTTTATCAGTGTAGGAGATGTCATGTGTGCTCTCTGAGTGGATGCACACATAGGAGAGCCCAATGGTTTACTTCAACTAGCACTTCTAAAGAATTAGAAATAAAGCCTTTTATTACATGTTCGACTGAGGGGGTTGTTTACCTGCTTCAGTGCCCTTGTGGGCTACAATATGTAGGCAGGAATAAGTGCCCCCTCCAGGTCAGATTGAACGAACATATTAAAAACATAGATTAAGTGTTATGTCCCATTTGGGCTAAATGTAGATGTAGACGTAAACGTTTTGTGGGAAAAATGTAATTCTCATGATGTTAATTTGATGTGAGTCTTGGGTGGCAGTACCAACAGGTAGGGGATTGAACAATATCTTCCTACATGCCATGAGAGGGGCCCTTTGTTCTGCTAGGGTGAAGATATTTGGCAGCACACCATGGAACGACACAAATAGCGTCCAAAAGGGTGATTTATTGCATGATCACAACACAAGGATAGTGCAACGTTTCGGAGCCACGCAGGGCCCCTTCGTCAGGCATGTGATGATGAAAATCACCCTTTTGGACGCTAATTGTGTCGTTCCATGATGTGCTGGCAAATATCTTCACCGTGACTTGAACCAGTATCCAGCTGGTTGTTGCTGCAGCACCCAAATCTGAGAGCGCATCCAGGAATGTGTGCGATGGGAAAATTAAGTACTACTTGTTCTGCTAGGTCCCCTTCTAAGTTCAATTACGCAGATCAATTCAAGAATCAAGGTTTTAATATCTTGTAATCTTGAATAATAATGCTGGGTAAAGATTTGGTTTGTTGGCACTATACATTTTGTACCCATTCTCTATGTGTTGATGGGTTGAATTTGTTTCCTGTGATGACAATAAATTCAGGACTTTTAGCAAGGTTCTTTATTCTAAATTCAATAATATTCAACTATAAAACCTCATATTTTGGCCTTTACATTATGTGACTTAGTGTTTATACGATGGTGTAATACAATATCAGGGATTGGAACTTGGGAAAAGACATATTGGGAATACTGATTAAAACAATGGATATGTGAGTGGTTTAGCTATTTTTAGCTTTAGATTCTAACTTTCGGTTTAGTGTCAGTGCCTGTAGTTTTCATGATCAATCTGAAGTACCTAGACACGTAGGACATAGCAATTCAGATTTTTACCCTTTGGAGGTCACTGTTAAGTTGATTTCCTTTGTCTCCATGCATTCAGTTTGGCTCGCATCCAGGAGCAGGAGCCTCCAATTAGGGGTATGTGGGTATTTACCCTTATACCCTTTGAGTTTTGATAGACTAATAAGTGTTGAATGGTATGCCTGTTGGCCGTATGTGTTTTTAAAAAAAAGCTCAGATATGGCATCAATTGGGAACCAGAGTAGGTAAGGACTAACCATCTGGATAGGTCTGCTCGTTGCTTGTTACTTCCTTGGGGTGGCGAGAAGGTGTTTTTAGGTATTTACCTTAATACTGTTTGATCTCACCAGTTTTTTATTGTTCTCATCCTCTTAGAATCAATTGAAATACTGGCAATCGTGGCGTATTGGCTACCTTGCCAGTCTCCTGTATGAAGGATTAGGATCCACCACTTGAGACTCAGATCGAGGCGTGGTTTCCTTTGTACACTACATAACGCGATGAGTCAGTGCATCGCCCGTGCCCCAGGACGACGTCATATTGTGATGAAACGTGCGTCGGGAGGAGTGGCATGCTGACGTCATTGCATTGTGATCCCGAGAGAACGGGTGTTCTCTAGCCGGCCGGCTTTTTTCTTTTTCCAAAAAGATTTTATTAGTTTTCCATGAAATATTCAGCTAAATACATCAAACTGGGATACAGGTTCCATAAATAATAAGCCCAAGAGTGGCTCACAGGTTGCAGACATCAAAATTGTCTAGAAGACAAGCTAGAGCTATAAAGAACACTATAACATTACAAACAATATGCAGGGTCCGAGAGTGTAGTGGTTTCTCTCGTTAAAGTGTCACAGCTCAAATTAGCCTACTAACACTCTCGGAGACCATCCGAACCACCTGGGGGGGCCCATTCGTAGCAGCCCTGTATAACCCAATTTTGACTTCTTGGAACGGCAACCTGGAGGTCAAGCAGTCAGCTCCAACCTCCAGATCCTCGATCACAAAGGGTTCAGAAAACAAAGAAGAAAGAGAGCAGAAAATATAAGAGGGGGAAGAGGGAGGGGTGTGTGGAAGAACAAGTGGGGACTGACGAAAGGGGGGTGGGGACCCACCTGCTACCCCCTCCATCCACTGTTTGCAGTCTATGTCAACTAGGTCCTCAGGGATGCCGGGATGAACCGTCTGAGATTACCTTGTGTCTAGACAATGAGTTACATGCCATGTTTTAGCAAGTCTTGGTATGATTGGGAGTTTTTGAACGTGATCCAGGTCTCCCACGTTGCTGAAAAGCTTGAGATCTTGTCCTGTGAAGCGAATATCAGCTCCATTGTCGCTATGTGGTCAATACGTGCCACCCACTCTTTCATGGAGGACCTCCAATGTATCGGTATGCATAGCCTAGCAGCGTTTATCAAGTGCATAGCTATTGATTTAAAATATTTTTTTGGGGGAAATTTTGGAGAGGTGTAGGAGATACTGTGCTGGTAGCCGGCCGGCTTTTAACCTTGATGTTTTATTACTCACTTCTTATGTAAGTGCAACCTTTTATTTTACTAAACCTGTGTGATACGATTTACACTATGGTGAGCTCTTTCCTTTTTGGGTAAATTGCCTGGTCCACGTCCATGATCACTGAATAACCGAGTCTTCCTGGTAGATTGGCGGGTGTCCTGCCCTTATCATACTAATCATCTGTCTGTGAGCTGCCATCTCAATACTTCCTGGATAAAGGCCCTGGCTGGGTTGATAGCCGCAAGCTTATGATAGCTTGCCTTCTGGTAAGCACGCACTTTATGTGGTGGAGGTTCACGAGTCTGTAGCAGTGTTGAGAGCTGTTTCAAATTTTTGAAAGATTATGCACATTCATCTGCATTATATGGACTGATTTTACAATTATCAATGTCTATCAAATTTTTACTTGTTTAGAGCTGCTCCTTTTTAACAATTTTCTATTTTGTGTGTATCTCACTTTGAGCTGCTGCTTGTATATAATTATTCATTACTTAGCGCAGTATTTTCCATTTTTTGAACTTGCATATAAGCCTTCAAAATGGGCACTTTAGATTTTTCCAGTTCGGGTCCCATATACTTCAATGGGGTTCATTGTTCGGCTCCAAACTTTTGCGATCCGAGGATCTCCATTCATCCCACAGGAAGGTCCATACACTGCCAGGATGACAACAACACCCATACATTTAAACAATTTATTTAATCTTTAAGGCATTGTATATGCTTTATTCCTCATCATAAACATATATCTGTTTTCTGTTTGTAGATGTCAGCCCATGAAATTAGACATCACTCTGGACAACTTTTAGCCCTAAGACTTTATAGACAAAAGGCTGCACAAAGTAGTTGGCTTCTGGATCCATAATTCATGCATTTCATTTTAGATAACCTTAGAAAAGGTCCTTTCTATTTCAATTTGACTGAAAATGGAACAGTGAGTAAACTGTACATAGAAACGCCATGACAATGCGAAAAGCAGTGGCATGGCTTTAATGTGGTTATACTGCTGCTTTAATAAAAAATAAAAAAGCAATTCACATTTAGGAAGCACAGCAATGCACAATAAAAACAAATGAGATTTTAAACGGGGAAAAGTCACATGACCAGTTCTCCTCCATTCATGCAGCTTTCCTCGCTTAAGAAAAGAACTCTGTGGGGCTCCACTGGCTCTATACCAAAGCCCACATTTTTAAATAAAATACAATGGCGGCCATGGTTTGTGTAGCCCAGCTTAGCATAATGGAAAGTGGATAACAATATCAACTTGTCTCTAATACAAATTGGCCCATTAGTGTCTTAGAGTTTTTTTTTTATTATCACTTAAGTGTTTTTAACTCATTTTCAGAGTCCTCAAAGTTTTGAAGAGCTCTGTTCAACCCCCATTCTTAAAACCAGTCTGCACGTTTATTCTTGCAGGATATCTATCCCTACACACACATGATCACACATCAGGAGGTGTCTGTAAACTGTAGGACAGATTTAATGCTACAAAGTAAATGATGTGTAAATGTTCTCAATAATGTAGGGTCAATGCTTCAGTGGTAACAGCGTGTGATGCAGCCAGTGGTTTCTTGGTACACACTCATGGTGAAAGATTATATCTAAAATATAATGTAGCGTTTCTGTAGACGTTACCTAGGATTGCATATTTTTTCATTTTTTTTTTGGAAAAGGCTGATTTGATTTTTTCCTTTAAAACTTTTTGGCATGGAAACTGCCTACCAATCCAAACGTAGTCTAAATAATTTAACAAATAATATTTTTATATTATATAAGTGTTTTAATTATATATATATATATATATATATATATATATATATATATATATATATATATATACAGTATCTCACAAAAGTGAGTACACCCCTCACATTTTTGTAAATATTTTATTATATCTTACAACACTGAAAAAAAATTACACTTTGCTACAATGTAAAGTAGTGAGTGTACAGCTTGTATAACAGTGTAAATTTGCTGTCCCCTCAAAATAAGTCAACACGTGGAGTTCCGGATCATGGGGGGAAAGAATTATTTAATCCCATTGGTACTTGGATACATATCGCACACATTGCGTTCTACAGTAAGGGTAGGGGACAGCTATGTATAATGACTATATTTTCTGTACTACTGTATTGCTATGTTGACAATCTGAGAAATCGACTTTGTTTTATCGATGTGTCTGTTCATTTTTGAAACTTTATTCTTTTTCAATAAAAATATTGAAATACAAAATAAGTCAACACACAGCCATTAATGTCTAAATCACTGGCATCAAAAGTGAGTACACCCCTAAGTGAAAATGTCCAAATTAGGCCCAATTAGCCATTTTTCCTCCCCGGTGTCATGTGACTCGTTAGTGTTACAGGGTGTAAGGTATGAATGGGGAGCAGGTGTGTTAAAATTGGTGTTATCACTCTCACTCTCTCATACTGGTCACTGGAAGTTCAACATGGCACCTCATGGCAAAGAACTCTCTGGGGATCTGAAAAAATAAGTCCCGGAGGATGCTGGGACTGTGACATCACAAGGGGGCGGGGTCACCATGTGACATGAGCATGTGACCCTGTCCCTTTGTCCCTATATAAGTCCCAGCACAGCACGGCTATGCCATTCTGGCCAGAGGGAGCAACGTGTCAACATCGGAGGAAGAAGAACAAGAACAAGAAGAAGAAGGCGGAAGAAGAAGGCAGGGCAGAAAGCGACGACAGCGGCAAGAACAGAAGAGACCCTGGAAGACACCGGAAGACCCCCGAAGGCGGATCGAGACCCCCAGACGACGGCGGCGACGACGAAGAAGGTAGCCGGACTTCTCTGCTCGGTAAAAGAGCTACGTAAATGGCGGAGGAGTCCGGCAAGAAGACCCCCCAAGACGGAAGAAGACCCCCGGAGCAGTGCAATAAAATATTTTTTCAAAAGTGTGGTTTCTTTACTTTACATTTAACACTTTAGGTGAATGGGTAGGGGTACATCGTACCCCATACTCATTCACATAGGGTGGGGGGGCCGGGATCTGGGGGCCCCCTTATAAAAGGGGGCTCCCAGATTCCGATAAGCCCCCGCCCGCAGACCCGACAACCAACGGCCAGGGTTGTCGGGAAGAGCCCTTGTCCTCATCAACATGGGGACAAGGTGCTTTAGGGTGGGGGGGCCGCACAGCCCCCCTTTCCCCAGGGCACCCCCCATGTTGAGGGCACGCGGCCTGGTACGGCTCAGGAGGGGGGGGCGCTCGCTCATCCCCACCCCTTTCCTGGCCTGCCGGGCTGCGTGCTCGGATAAGGGTCTGGCATGGATTTGGGGGGGACCCCCATGCCGTTTTTCGGCGTAGGGAGTCCCTTTAAATCCATGCCAGGTCACGGAGCTAGCGGCATTTACTGCCTACGCTAGCTACGTAACCTGAAGTCACGCGCTAAATGAACGGACTTGCCGATGAGCGGCAAGTCCGTTCATTTTAAAAAGTCCGGCGGACTAGCCTACTAACGGCGGGATTGTCCGCTGGACTGCCCAGTCCAGCGGATAATTTAAAAACAAAACTTAAAACTTAGTCCGCCGGACTTTTGGTGCCAAAAAGTCCGCCGACGCCCACACACGAGGGGATTGTCCGCTGGACTTGAGTCCAGAGGATAATCCCGCGGGATTGTCCCTTCGTGTGTACGCGGCATGAGTCTTGCCACAGATTTTAATTGGATTTAGGTCCGGACTTTGACTGGGACATTCTAACACATGAATATGCTCTGATCTAAACCATTCCATTGTAGCTCTGGCTGTATGTTTAGGGTTGTTGTCCTGCTGGAAGCTGAACCTCTGCCCCAATCTCAAGTCTTTTGCAGACTTTATCAGGTTTCTTCTAAGATTACCCTGTATTTGGCTCCATCCATCTTCTCATCAACTCTGCCCCAGCTTCCCTGTCTCTGCTGAAGTAAAGCATCTCCACAACATAATGCTGCCAACACCATGCTTCAAGGTGGTGATTAAGGATGGGCCCGGTGCTCGATGCGAACCCACGTTCGCATCGAGCACCGGGCGTTCGCTCGCTCGGCGAGCCCAGAACTATTTTGGCCGCTCGCATCACGTTCGTGTGATGCGAGCGGCCCCGCAATGCATTGCGGCCGGCGCGGCCGACGCAGTGCATTGCTGGCTGATGATTGGCCAAGCATGCACTGTGACCCCGCATGCTTGGCCAATCACAGCCCCGGAAACTCGAAGAGCCATAATTGGCTACAGGCAGGACGCCTGTAGCCAATTACAGCTCAGGGGCTGTAGTACACGCCCCCCCCCCTATAAAACGCCGCCACGCCGTCTGCGCCGGTCACATGCTGTTCCGGCGCAGATTGAGCAGGCAGATTCTGTGACACTCTGCTGCATTTAGATAGTTAGAGAGATTCACTTACAGAGATTGAGTTAGATAGATTCAGTTACAAAGATTGATTGAGAAAGAGGGGCTTGTAGTGTGCTCGTGGCAGGCAGGCAGAGCTCCTATATTTTGTTACCAGAAGCACCTATAGGACTTGTAGTGTGTTTCGTGGCAGGCAGGCAGAGCTCCTATATTTTGTTACCAGAAGCACCTATAGGACTTGTAGTGTGTTCGTGGCAGGCAGGCAGAGCTCCTATATTTTTGTTACCAGAAGCACCTATAGGACTTGTAGTGTGTTCGTGGCAGGCAGGCAGAGCTCCTATATTTTGTTACCAGAAGCACCTATAGGACTTGTAGTGTGTTCGTGGCAGGCAGGCAGAGCTCCTATATTTTGTTACCAGAAGCACCTATAGGACTTGTAGTGTGTTCGTGGCAGGCAGGCAGAGCTCCTTCATTTTGTTCCCAGAGGCACCTATAGGACTTGAAGTGTGTTAGTCCCATTACACACACAGAGCTATATTTTGTTCCCAGAAGCACCTATAGGACTTGAAGTGTGTTAGTCCCATTACACACACAGAGCTATATTTTCTTCCCAGAAGCACCTATAGGACTTGAAGTGTGTTAGTCCCATTACACACACAGAGCTATATTTTGTTCCCAGAAGCACCTATAGGACTTGAAGTGTGTTAGTCCCATCACACACACAGAGCTATATTTTGTTCCCAGAAGCACCTATAGGACTTGAAGTGTGTTAGTCCATCACACACACAGAGCTATATTTTGTTCCCAGAAGCACCTATAGGACTTGAAGTGTGTTAGTCCCATCACACACACAGAGCTATATTTTGTTCCCAGAAGCACCTATAGGACTTGAAGTGTGTTAGTCCCATTACACACACAGAGCTATATTTTCTTCCCAGAAGCACCTATAGGACTTGAAGTGTGTTATTCCCATCACACACACAGAGCTATATTTTGTTCCCAGAAGCACCTATAGGACTTGAAGTGTGTTAGTCCCATAACACACACAGAGCTATATTTTGTTCCCCAGAAGCACCTATAGGACTTGAAGTGTGTTAGTCCCATTACACACACAGAGCTATATTTTGTTCCCAGAAGCACCTATAGGACTTGAAGTGTGTTAGTCCCATTACACACACAGAGCTATATTTTCTTCCCAGAAGCACCTATAGGACTTGAAGTGTGTTAGTCCCATTACACACACAGAGCTATATTTTGTTCCCAGAAGCACCTATAGGACTTGAAGTGTGTTAGTCCCATCACACACACAGAGCTATATTTTGTTCCCAGAAGCACCTATAGGACTTGAAGTGTGTTAGTCCCATCACACACACAGAGCTATATTTTGTTCCCAGAAGCACCTATAGGACTTGAAGTGTGTTAGTCCCATCACACACACAGAGCTATATTTTGTTCCCAGAAGCACCTATAGGACTTGAAGTGTGTTATTCCCATTACACACACAGAGCTATATTTTCTTCCAGAAGCACCTATAGGACTTGAAGTGTGTTAGTCCCATTACACACACAGAGCTATATTTTGTTCCCAGAAGCACCTATAGGACTTGAAGTGTGTTAGTCCCATCACACACACAGAGCTATATTTTTGTTCCCAGAAGCACCTATAGGACTTGAAGTGTGTTAGTCCCATCACACACACAGAGCTATATTTTGTTCCCAGAAGCACCTATAGGACTTGAAGTGTGTTAGTCCCATTACACACACAGAGCTATATTTTCTTCCCAGAAGCACCTATAGGACTTGAAGTGTGTTAGTCCCATCACACACACAGAGCTATATTTTGTTCCCAGAAGCACCTATAGGACTTGAAGTGTGTTAGTCCCATCACACACACAGAGCTATATTTTGTTCCCAGAAGCACCTATAGGACTTGAAGTGTGTTAGTCCCATTACACACACACAGAGCTATATTTTTCTTCCCAGAAGCACCTATAGGACTTGAAGTGTGTTAGTCCCATTACACACACAGAGCTATATTTTGTTCCCAGAAGCACCTATAGGACTTGAAGTGTGTTAGTCCCATTACACACACAGAGCTATATTTTGTTCCCAGAAGCACCTATAGGACTTGAAGTGTGTTAGTCCCATCACACACACAGAGCTATATTTTCTTCCCAGAAGCACCTATAGGACTTGAAGTGTGTTAGTCCCATTACACACACAGAGCTATATTTTCTTCCCAGAAGCACCTATAGGACTTGAAGTGTGTTAGTCCCATTACACACACAGAGCTATATTTTGTTCCCAGAAGCACCTATAGGACTTGAAGTGTGTTAGTCCCATTACACACACAGAGCTATATTTTGTTCCCAGAAGCACCTATAGGACTTGAAGTGTGTTAGTCCCATTACACACACAGAGCTATATTTTTGTTCCCAGAAGCACCTATAGGACTTGAAGTGTGTTAGTCCCATTACACACACAGAGCTATATTTTGTTCCCAGAAGCACCTATAGGACTTGAAGTGTGTTAGTCCCATCACACACACAGAGCTATATTTTGTTCCCAGAAGCACCTATAGGACTTGAAGTGTGTTAGTCCCATCACACACACAGAGCTATATTTTGTTCCCAGAAGCACCTATAGGACTTGAAGTGTGTTAGTCCCATCACACACACAGAGCTATATTTTGTTCCCAGAAGACCTATAGGACTTGAAGTGTGTTAGTCCCATCACACACACAGAGCTATATTTTGTTCCCAGAAGCACCTATAGGACTTGAAGTGTGTTAGTCCCATCACACACACAGAGCTATATTTTGTTCCCAGAAGCACCTATAGGACTTGAAGTGTGTTAGTCCCATCACACACACAGAGCTATATTTTGTTCCCAGAAGCACCTATAGGACTTGAAGTGTGTTAGTCCCATCACACACACAGAGCTATATTTTGTTCCCAGAAGCACCTATAGGACTTGAAGTGTGTTAGTCCCATCACACACACAGAGCTATATTTTGTTCCCAGAAGCACCTATAGGACTTGAAGTGTGTTAGTCCCATCACACACACAGAGCTATATTTTGTTCCCAGAAGCACCTATAGGACTTGAAGTGTGTTAGTCCCATCACACACACAGAGCTATATTTTTGTTCCCAGAAGCACCTATAGGACTTGAAGTGTGTTAGTCCCATCACACTCACAGAGCTATATTTTTTTGCCAGAAGCACCTATAGGACTTGAAGTGTGTTAGTCCCATCACACACACAGAGCTATATTTTGTTCCCAGAAGCACCTATAGGACTTGAAGTGTGTTAGTCCCATCACACAGAGCTCCTATATTTTCTTCCCAGAAGCACCTATAGGACTCTAAGTGTGTTAGTCCCATCACACAGAGCTCCTATATTTTGTTCCCAGAAGCACCCACAGGAGCTATATTTTCTTCCCAGAAGCACCCATAGGACTTGAAGTGTGTTAGTCCCATCACACAGAGCTCCTCTATTTTCTTTGCAGAAGCACCCATAGGACTTCTAGTGTGTTAGTGGCCCATCACACAGAGCTCCTATATTTTCTTCCCAGAAGCACCCACAGGACTTCTAGTGTGTTAGTGGCATCACACAGAGCTCCTCTATTTTCTTTGCAGAAGCACCCACAGGACTTCTAGTGTGTTAGTGGCATCACACAGAGCTCCTCTATTTTCTTTGCAGAAGCACCCATAGGACTTCTAGTGTGTTAGTGGCATCACACAGAGCTCCTATATATTCTTCTCAGAGCACCCACAGGACTTCTAGTGTGTTAGTGGCATCACACAGAGCTCCTCTATTTTCTTTGCAGAAGCACCCACAGGACTTCTAGTGTGTTAGTGGCATCACACAGAGCTCCTCTATTTTTTTGCAGAAGCACCCATAGGACTTCTAGTGTGTTAGTGGCATCACACAGAGCTCCTATATATTCTTCTCAGAAGCACCCACAGGACTTCTAGTGTGTTAGTGGCATCACACAGAGCTCCTCTATTTTCTTTGCAGAAGCACCCACATGACTTCTAGTGTGTTAGTGGCATCACACAGAGCTCCTCTATTTTTCTTTGCAGAAGCACCCACAGGACTTCTAGTGTGTTAGTGGCATCACACAGAGCTCCTCTATTTTCTTTGCATAAGCACCCACAGGACTTCTAGTGTGTTAGTGGCATCACACAGAGCTCCTCTATTTTCTTTGCAGAAGCACCCATAGGACTTCTAGTGTGTTAGTGGCATCACACAGAGCTCCTATATATTCTTCTCAGCAGCACCCACAGGACTTCTAGTGTGTTAGTGGCATCACACAGAGCTCCTCTATTTTCTTTGCAGAAGCACCCACAGGACTTCTAGTGTGTTAGTGGCATCACACAGAGCTCCTCTATTTTCTTTGCAGAAGCACCCATAGGACTTCTAGTGTGTTAGTGGCATCACACAGAGCTCCTATATATTCTTCTCAGCAGCACCCACAGGACTTCTAGTGTGTTAGTGGCATCACACAGAGCTCCTCTATTTTCTTTGCAGAAGCACCCACAGGACTTCTAGTGTGTTAGTGGCATCACACAGAGCTCCTCTATTTTCTTTGCATAAGCACCCACAGGACTTCTAGTGTGTTAGTGGCATCACACAGAGCTCCTCTATTTTCTTTGCAGAAGCACCCATAGGACTTCTAGTGTGTTAGTGGCATCACACAGAGCTCCTATATTTTCTTCTCAGCAGCACCCACAGGACTACCGACTACAATGGCTGGAAGACCGCCAAGGGGAGGCAGAGCGTGCAGAGCCAAGAACACAGGGCAGGCAGGCTCTGTTTCTAGTGGACGTGGCCGTGGACGTGGACGTGGTCGTGCATCGTCATCAGCACGTGGCCATGGGACACGCGCGTCTTTGTTTTCGGCAGCTGGACATGTGGAGCCGCATCATGCTGAAGGCTTGGTAGAATGGATGACCAAGCCCTCCTCATCCTCCTCATCCTCTCTCACCCAGGCTCAGGGTACTGACAGAGCATCATCAGCCACCCCTTCCCTAGACCCACCATGTCCTCCTGAGGAGTCCCCCGAACTCTTTGAGCACAGTGTTGGGTACATGCTCCAGGAGGATGCCCAACGATTCGAAGGCTCGGATGACGATACCCAGCTTGAGGAATCTGGCAGTACAGTTCCACCAGCTGCAGCTTACTGCCAGGTTTGCTCTAGTGGTGAAGAGGGAGGGGATGATGAGGTCACTGACTCCACGTGGGTGCCTCAAGGGAGAGAGGATGAGGAGGAGGACGAGGAGGAGGAGGATGCGGCGTCACATGTCCAACGAGGCAGGATGCCCCCTGGAGGCCAGGTAGAGGCCAGCACAGCAACTGTACAACACCGCAGAGCTCCGCCTGTGCAGGGCGCTGCCTCTGCACGTTATCAGAAAAGTTCTTTGGTGTGGGCCTTTTTTGAGACGAGTGCAGCAGATCGCACCACTGCTATTTGCAATATTTGTCTCAAGCGTATCTCGCGTGGCCAAAACATCAGCCGCTTGGGCACGACAAGCATGACCAGACATATGGCGACCTGCCATGCAGCTCGTTGGCAGGCACACATAAAAGACCCACACCAAAGAACTAAGCGGACCTCTCCTTGCTCCTCCTCAGCTGGGATCTCCATCCCCACTACACCTTCAGTCCTCTCTGAAAGCTGCTCTGAGAGGACTGAAGGTGTAGAATTCGGTGTGTCACAACCAAGTACTTGCAGTACACCGACGTCCGAATGCAGCAGGCAAATTTCCCTGCCCCAGCTGCTGGACCGTAGAAAGAAGTACACTCCCAGCCATCCACATGCCCAGCGGTTGAATGCTAGCCTTGCTAAATTGCTAGCACTTCAACTGCTGCCTTTTCAGTTGGTAGACTCGGCCCCCTTCCGTGAGTTTGTTCAATGTGCGGTTCCTCAGTGGCAGGTTCCCAAACGCCACTTTTTCTCGCGGAAGGCGATTCCGTCTCTCTACCGGCATGTGGAGGGCAATGTCCATGCCTCGCTGGACAGGGCGGTCAGCGGTAAGGTGCATATTACCGCTGACTCATGGTCCAGCAGGCATGGACAGGGACGGTACCTTTCTTTCACGGCCCATTGGGTCACTCTATTGGCAGCTGGGAGGGATGCAGGACAAGGTGCAGTAGTGTTGGAGGTTGTTCCGCCACCACGCCTCCAAAACGCGACTACTGCTACTGGTTGTGACACACCTCTCTCCTCCACCCCCTCCTCTTCTTCTTCCTCCAGTGCTCTGTCCTTGGAACCAGCGGTGCTCCGTAGGCGTACAAGGGGCTACGCAAGTACGCAGGCAAAAAGATGCCATGCCGTGCTTGCGCTGGTGTGTTTGGGGGACAGGAGCCACACTGGGCCAGAGGTTCTGGCAGCTCTGCAGGGGCAGGCCGAGAGGTGGTTGACGCCACGTCAGCTTAAGCCAGGAATGGTCGTTTCTGACAATGGCACCAACCTCCTCTCCGCCCTGCGACAGGGGCAGCTCACCCATGTGCCCTGCATGGCTCACGTCCTCAACCTGGTGGTGCAGCGGTTCTTGGGCAGGTTCCCAGGCTTACAGGATGTCCTGAGGCAGGCCAGGAAAGTCTGTGTGCATTTCCGCCGATCTTATAATGCCAGTGCTCGGCTGACTGAGCTGCAAAAGGAGCTGAACCTGCCCAAGAACCGCCTAATATCTGACATGCCCACCAGGTGGAACTCAACGTTGGCCATGCTGCAGCGACTGCACACGCAGCAGAGGGCCATCAATGAGTACCTTTGCGACTACGGCACCAGGACAGGGTCAGGGGAGCTTGGTTTTTTTTCCCCACGTCAGTGGAGCATGATCAGGGATGCATGCACTGTCCTCTCACCATTTGAGGAGGCCACGAGGATGGTGAGCAGTGACAGTGCATGCATCAGTGACACTGTCCCTCTTGTCCACCTGTTGGAGCATACGCTGCGTGGGATAATGGACAGGGCACTTGAGGCAGAACAGAGGCAGGAAGAGGAGGACTTCCTTGCCTCTCAAGGCCCCCTTTATCCGGACAGTGTTCCTTCTGTCCCACCCATCACACAGGAAGAGGATGAGGAGGAGGAGGAGGAGGAGGAGGAGGATTGTGTGAGCATGGAGGTGGAGCCTGGCACTCAGCATCAGCAGCAGCAGTCTTTTAGGGATGATGTACAGTCCCAACAAGCCAGTGGACTTGTACGTGGCTGGGAGGAGGTGGCTGGCGATCATGTCATCCTCAGTGACCCAGAAGACTCCGGACCGAATGCCTCAGCTAACCTACGCTGCATGGCCTCCCTGATCCTGCAAAGCCTGCGGAAGGATCCTCGTGTTCTTCGGATCAAGGAGAGGGACCATTACTGGCTGGCCACTCTCCTTGATCCGCGGTACAAGGGTAAGGTTGCGGACCTTATCTTGCCGTCGCAGAGGGAGCAGAGGATGAGACATCTCAGGGAGGCCTTGCAGAAAGGTCTGTGCAACGCGTTCCCAGAAACTGGGAGGCTACAAACTCCTGGTCCTGGGCGACGAGTTGCTGAGGCTTCGGTCAGTGGCAGAAGGAGCGGTGGGGAAGGTGGACGTCTGACCGATGCGTTCAGACAATTTTTTTAGTCCGCAGCCCCAAGGTATGATCGGTTCCAGCAACCATCGCCAGCGTCTGATATACATGGTGCAGGAATACCTTGGGGCAAGGTCAGACTTGGACACCTTTCCCACCGAAAATCCTCTGGCTTACTGGGTCCTGAGGATGGATCACTGGCCAGAGCTTGCACAGTATGCAATTGAGCTACTGGCCTGTCCTGCCTCCAGCGTTCTTTCCGAACGCACATTCAGTGCTGCTGGAGGATTTGTGACTGATCATAGGGTGCGCCTGTCCACCGCCTCGGTTGATCGACTGACATTCATCAAAATGAATCAGTCTTGGATCACCACCAGCTACCAGGCACCTGAGGCGGATATAACCGAATAATTTTTAATGTCACATCCCTTCAAGACTGCCTATGCTGATGCTGAGTGACTGTCCTCTTATGTTCACTGACTATCCTCTTCCTCCTCCTCAATGATCCATGCCACCACACCAGTGCCTAAGGCACAATTTTTCAGCCCCTGTTTAACAGGGCGTGTACTTACAATTTTTTAAAAAAATGCTTCGCAACACGTGTGACTGCTGTGCTCCAAGTACAGTCTCTGTGAGGGCCGTGTTGCAGTGTTGTGGCACCAGCACCAGTGCCTAAGGCACAATTTTTCAGCCCCTGTTTAACAGGGGCGTGTACTTACAATTTTTTAAAAAAATGCTTCGCAACACGTGTGACTGCTGTGCTCCAAGTACAGTCTCTGTGAGGGCCGTGTTGCAGTGTTGTGGCACCAGCACCAGTGCCTAAGGCACAATTTTTCAGCCCCTGTTTAACAGGGGCGTGTACTTACAATTTTTTAAAAAAAATGCTTCGCAACACGTGTGACTGCTGTGCTCCAAGTACAGTCTCTGTGAGGGCCGGGTTGCAGTGTTGTGGCACCAGCACCAGTGCCTAAGGCACAATTTTTCAGCCCCTGTTTAACAGGGGCGTGTACTTACAATTTTTTAAAAAAATGCTTCGCAACACGTGTGACTGCTGTGCTCCAAGTACAGTATCTGTGAGGGCCGGGTTGCAGTGTTGTGGCACCAGCACCAGTGCCTAAGGCACAATTTTTCAGCCCCTGTTTAACAGGGGCGTGTACTTACAATTTTTAAAAAAAATGCTTCGCAACACGTGTGACTGCTGTGCTCCAAGTACAGTATCTGTGAGGGCCGGGTTGCAGTGTTGTGGCACCAGCACCAGTGCCTAAGGCACAATTTTTCAGCCCCTGTTTAACAGGGGCGTGTACTTACAATTTTTTAAAAAAAAATGCTTCGCAACACGTGTGACTGCTGTGCTCCAAGTACAGTATCTGTGAGGGCCGGGTTGCAGTGTTGTGGCACCAGCACCAGTGCCTAAGGCACAATTTTTTCAGCCCCTGTTTAACAGGGGCGGGTAATTACAAATCTTGATCTAATAGTTCACAGCAGGGCCCATTCCTGCGCCCACCAAGAGTAACTATGAGGGCCTGCAGTCTTGTGGCAACACCGTCCACCACCACCGCCAAAGGCCCAATTTTTCTGCCCTGTTCATCAGGTGCTTGCAATTACAAATCTTGATCTAATAACTCACAGCAGGGCCCATTCCTGCGCCCACCAAGAGTAACTATGAGGGCCTACAGTCTTGTGGCAACACCGTCCACCACCACCGCCAAAGGCCCAATTTTTCTGCCCTGTTCATCAGGTGCTTGCAATTACAAATCTTGATCTAATAACTCACAGCAGGGCCCATTCCTGCGCCCACCAAGAGTAACTATGAGGGCCTACAGTCTTGTGGCAACACCGTCCACCACCACCGCCAAAGGCCCAATTTTTCTGCCCTGTTCATCAGGTGCTTGCAATTACAAATCTTGATCTAATAACTCACAGCAGGGCCCATTCCTGCGCCCACCAAGAGTAACTGTGAGAGCTTACAGTCTTGTGGCAAAACCGTCCACCACCACCACCACCACCCCCAATTTTTCTGCCCTGTTCAAGAGGTGCATGCAATTACAAATCTTGATCTATTAACTCACAGCAGGGCCCATTCCTGTGCCCACCAGTCTTGTGGCTACACCAACATCTAATAGGGCAAATTTCTGCAGAGTATATACGCCAGGCCCCTACTTTCAAACATCCAACTTACAAACGACTCCTACTTGCAAATGGAAAGAAAAAACAGGAAGTGAGAGGAAATCTACCCCTAGGAAGGGAAATTCTATCCTGTTAGATTTAATTTGGGAAAAAGGTATCTCCTCTCTACTGATACTTTATCACCAATCCTTGTTTCAATTAAAACCCCACTTTTCCAAAAACATTTGTCATTGGGACGGAAAGTGAGGTGACATGTTCTGAACACATGTGCAAAGACAGCAAATGTTACAGGGGTGATAACCCCTCCCTATGTTCTCCAAAAAGCTTAAAAATAGATTTTTTTGGGATGGAGCTACACTTCATAATGTACCTGTTCAGATTCTACTTAAGATCAAACCTAAAGCCGCAAGTGGTTTTAAATGGCTTCTTTTTTTCCTTTACAAATGTCATTTTGTGCAAGGACAGTTCTAAACACGGGAAACACATGCCACTTCACAGGCATACTTTAGACACCCCCCAGGTACCATATTTAAAGGAAAATTTCACTTTTTTTTTTTTTCACTTTATGCATCATTAAAATGACTGCTCCCGAAAAAACGTTAGTTTTTAAAAGTTCTTTTTGCATTGATATATGTCCCCTGGGGCAGGACCCGGGTCCCCAAACCTGTTTTATGACATTAACATGCATATTGGCCGTTGTAATTAGCACTTTTGATTTCGAACGTTCGCGTCCATTATAACGTATAGGGTTCGAAAATTCGCGCGAACTTTCGGTCCGTTCGAAGGTTCTGGTTCGAACCGAACCCGGGGGTGTTCGGCTCATCCCTAGTGGTGATGGTGCATTCAGGGTGATGTGCAGTGTTAGTTTTCCACCATACATAGCATTTTGCTTTTGGACCAAAAAATAAAATTTTGGTCTCATCTGATCAGAGCACCTTCTTCCACATGTTTGCTGTGTTCCCCACATGGCTTCTCGCAAACTGAAAACAGGACTTCTTAGGGCTTTCTTCTTGCCACTCTTCCATAAAGGCCAGATTTGTGGAGTGCATGACTAATAGTTGTCCTGTGGACAGATTCTCCCACCTGAGCTGTGGATCTCTGCAGCTCCTCCAGAGTTACCTCTTGGCTGCTTCTCTGATTAATACTCTCCTTGCCTGGCCTGTTAGTTTAGGTGGACGGCCATGTCCTAACCCTGCTTTACACTTCTCCACAACTTTATCCCTGATCTGTCTGGTGTGTTCCTTGGCCTTCATGATGCTGTTTGTTCACTAAGGTTCTCTAACAAACCTCTGGGGGTTTCACAGAACAGCTGTACTTTTACTAAGATTAAATGACATCGTATAATTTTCCTTTTACTTCACAATTATGTGCCACTTTGTGTTGGTCTAGCACATAAAATCCCATTAAAATACATTTACGTTTTTGGTTGTAACATGACCAAATGTGGAAAATTTCAAGGGGTATGAATACTTTTCCAAAGCACTGTAAAACGATGTACCTGCTCCCCCAAAAAATATTTGAATGTGTTAAATCTAGTAGAGGAGGTGGGAGGAGGACATAAAGCGGAACTTCCCCTTTAAGGCGAAGTACCGCTTAAAAAAAATAACAAAAGCTGTCATGTTCATGCTAGGTACAAACTGCATCATAAAAATGATTTTAAAGTTTTGCCCATTGGTATATTTTAAAAGAGCATTTAACCTCATTCTTGTCAAGTAGTGCCAAGAATAAGAAAGTGCATTCAGGTATACTGAGAGCTAGACATGTGCAGAACGAAAAAATGTTTTTCATTTCGCATCGATTTGTTAAGTTACTAATTTTGTTTTGTTTAATTTCATTTAGTTTATTCAATTTCCAACTGGATTCAAATTGTTGTATTCTATTTTATTCTAATCTATTATTTTCTATTATATTCCTTTATTTTCTATTCTATTTGATTATATCCTTTTATTTTCTATTCTATCCTCTTTTATTCTATTATATTATTTTCCAAATTTGAATTTGGGAAGACAGATATATATTAACCGCTTGCCGACCGCCTCACGCAGATATACTGGCCAGAAGGGCACCTACAGGCAGAATCACGTACCTGTACATTGCCCTTTAAGAGGAGGCAAGCAGGCGCGCACGCCCGTGGCAAGCTCCGTGAGTCGGACTTGATTACCGTGGGGATACCCGCGATCGCCTCACGGAGCTGAAGAGCGGGGAGATGCTAATGTAAACAAGCATCTCCCCGTTCTGCCTAGTGACAGTGTCACTGATCTCTGCTCCCTGTAATTGGAGCAGAGATCAGTGACGTGTCACACACAGATATGCCCCCCACAGTTAGAAAAACGCCCCTAGGACACACGCAACCCCTACACTGCCACCTAGTGGTTAACCCCTTCACTGCCAGTGTCATTTACAAAGGAATCAGTGCATTTGTATAGCACTGATTGCTGTATAAATGACAATGGTCCCAAAAATGTGTCAAAAATGTCCGATGTGTCCGCCATAATGTCACAGTCACGATAAAAATCGCAGATCGCAGGCCATTTAGAAAAAAAAATTATTAATAAAAATGCCATAAAACTATCCCCTATTTTGTAAACGCTATAACTTTTGCGCAAACCGATCAATAATCGCTTATTCGATTTTTTTTACCAAAAATATGTAGAAGAATATGTATCAGCCTAAACTGAGGAAAAAAATAGTTTTTTTTATATTTTTGGGGGATATTTATTATAGCAAAAAGTAAAAAATAATGTGTTTCTTTCAAAATTTCGCTCTTTTTTTGTTTATAGCGCAAAAAATAAAAACCGCAGAGGTGATCAAATACCACCAAACGAAAGCTCTATTTATGGACTGGCAGTTAAAGCAACGCAATGCCGAATCGCAAAAAGTGCTCTGGTCAGGAAGGGGGTAAAATCTTACGGGGCTGAAGCGGTTAATCATCAACCATGTGAGTTGCTAAATATTGTACCTTCATTAAATGTAACCATAATGCTACACTTGGAGGCGCCTCTCTTCTCTTTTATACTCTGGAGCTCCTGCTGGATTTTGATTCCAATTCCCTTGTGGAGGCTTCCATTTGTGGATGGACATTTTATGGTTACACAACCTGGTCACGTTGCTATAATCTTTTTATATGGACTATAAACTGAAGGACTTAGGCCCCTTTTACACGGGGCTGTCCGTTTTACTCCTCCGCTTGCTCAGCGGGGATCGCTCTGTTGATCCCCGCTGAGCCGGCGGATGACAAGTCCGCCTCTGCACTGCAGGGACGGATCTGTCAGAGTCCGCTCTCCCCTATGGGGGGATCAGATGATTACGGACCACCTGTCCGTTTTCACCCGATCCGATCTGCCAGACGGATGGAAAATAGGAAATCCATCCGTTTGGATTTTGCGGATCGGGGCTGACATCCGACGCTCCAAAAAAACAATGGAGTGCCCGTTCAGATCCGCCTGAAAAAACTGACAGGCGGATCTGAACTGTCTGCACATTTGAAAGGGGCCTAATCATTAAATGGTTGTAGAACGAATCATCTGAGTCTCCATTATTTCTTATCAGGAAATTTGCTTTGATATACAAGTGCTTTGGATTACAAGCATGTTTCCGGAAGGAATTATGCTCGCAATCCAAGTTTTTACTGTACATCCAAATCTCTAAATAGTGAACATTTTGTCCAAGAGCATACTGGTTAGTATAATTCTCACGTATTCTACTTTGGAGTGTGCTGATGTTCCTGATATTGGTTAAACCTGGTTGGACTATTGGCCCTCTTGCCTATGGGGATCTTTGTGTGACATCCCACGCTGCTCAGACAATACGACGTCCTATGGCACAGAGCGTGTCTGCTCAGTACAAAGACGTGTATGTTCATCATGAGATACAAGCATGCAAATCCGTGTTGTTCTAAAATCCACCGTTTGAAAAAGCTGCCTGGTACTGGCTTAGAGGAATCCTGCAGAAAGGCAGCCTTTGATAAAGTTGCTTCTGCTGTATTATTAAATTATCCCTACATAAACTGAAATGTATAGGCAGCTTATATTTGTATCTCCACAAATTCCAGCACTCGCAGAGATGAATCTCAGACACCTCTTAAGGAAAAAAAGATTATGAGTTATGTAATCTGTTATTCACTGATAGAACGATGTGCAAAGCCAGCTGCAGATGAAATGATGACCAGTCCAGTGAAGCTTTCTGCAGACTGTCTATCAAGCTGTCAGAATTTGTGCGGTACTAAAGTGGATATGTACAGGATTATGGCAGGGCATGCGAAGGTGAGCACCTAAGGAAGACTAGCTTTTACCAGGCCCTATTCATCACTCTATACAACCAGCTATCAATGTGCCTTAGGTGACTTTTGTAGAAAAAACAATTGCTGACAATACCCATATATTGTATTTTCCTAACTACACAGGGTTCCAGGGTCTTCCACTTTTTCTTTTTGCGCTCATAGCTAGGAGACTGCAATATAAAATGATGTCATTTACATATGAATAAACCAGGGACCACCCCTCCCCCCACACTGCAAGGGTTAGGGTCTCATCCATAGGGGCGTACTACAGCATACACCCATGAAAGGGCCGTGCACAAGTGTTCCATGCATCCCTGTGCAGGCAGTCCTATTCATGTTGATTTTGGACACAGTGAGGATTATTTACGAAAGGCAAATCCACTTTGCACTGAAAGTACACTTGGAAGTGCAGTCGCTGTAAATCTGAGGGGTAGATCTGAAATGAGTGGAAGCTCTGCTGATTTTATCATCCAATCACGTGCAAGCTAAAATGCTGTTTTTTATTTTCCTTGCATACCCCCCTCGGATCTACAGTGACTTTACTTCCAAGTGCACTTGCAGTGCAAAGTGGATTTTCCTTTAGTAAATAACCCCCAGTGTCTTGACTATAGTATAACAGATGCTACAAACCCACTGCTTTATCCAGCCAAGCCAACTCCATACCTCTTACCCTTTTCCCATTAAAGGAGACCACACAGTTTTGGAGTAAGTTATTGGCCGTAGCAGCCCCTTTATTAACAAATCAATTAAATGAACATATTATAAACAACATCTGTTAAACCTCAACTGGTCACGTTGGCCTTTGCAGGACACCCCCCCCCCCCCCAGAATTATCATGCACTGCGTTACCTTTAACTAGGGATGAGCCGAGCACCCCCCTGTTTGGTTCGCACCAGAACCTGCGAACAGGCCTAAAGTTCGTGTGAACTTTAGAACCCTATTAAAGTCTATGGGACTCGAACGTCCAAATTTAAAAGTGCTAATTTTAAAGGCTAATATGCAAGTTATTGTCATAAAAAGTGTTTGGGACCTGGGTCCTGCCCCAGGGGACATGTATCAATGCAAAAAAAGTTTTAAAAACTGACGTTTTTTTTCAGGAGCAGTGATTTTAATAATGCTTAAAGTGAAACAATTAAAGTGTAATATTCCTTTGAATTTCGTACCTGGGGGTTGTGTATAGTATGCCTGTGAAGGGGCGCATGTTTCCTGTGCTTAGAACTGTCCCTGCACAAAGTGTAATTTTTGCAGGAAAAAAAGCTATTTAACCGCTTCAGCACCGGGCCATTTTTTACCCTTCCTTACCAGAGCACTTTTTGCGATTCGGCACTGCGTCGCTTTAACTAACAATTGCGCGGTCGTGCGACGTTACACCCAAACAAAATTGACGTCCTTTTTTTCCCACAAATAGAGCTTTCTTTTGGTGGTATTTGATCACCTCTGCGGTTTTTATTTTTTTGCGCTATAAACAAAAGAAGAGCGACAATTTTGAAAAAAAAAAACACAATATTTTTTACTTTTTGCTATAATAAATATCCCATTTTTTAAAAAAAAAAAAATTTTTTTTCCTCAATTTAGGCCGTTACGTATTCTTCTACATATTTTGGGTAAAAAAAATCGCAATAAGCGTATATTGATCGGTTTGCGCAAAAGTTATAGCGTCTACAAAATAGGGGATAGATTTATTGAATTATTTTTTTTTTTTTTTTTACTAGTAATGGCGGCGATCTGCGATTTTTTTTTTCGTGACTGCGACATTGCGGCGGACACTTCGGACACTTTTTGACACATTTTTGGAACCATTCACATTTACACAGCGATTGTTGCTATAAAATTGCAGTGATTACTGTGTAAATGTGACTGGCAGGGAAGGGGGTTAACGCTAGGGGGCGCTGTAGGGGTTAATGTGTTCCCTATAGAAGTGATTCTAACTGTGGGGGGAGGGGACTCAAGGGGAGAAGACCGATCATGTGTTCCTCCGTACTGGGATCACATGATCGGTCTCCTCTCCGCTGACAGGACGTGGAGCTGTGTGTTTACACACACAGCTCCACGGTCCCGCACGGTCCCGTTGTTTTTAACGGGCAATCGCGGGTGCCCGTCGGACATCGCGGGCGCCGGGCACTCGCACCGGGTCCCGAGCGATGCCGCCCCCCAGGCGGCCGGGAATCCGAGGACGTCATATGACGCCCACCCAGGGTGGGAGATCCACCTTGTGGGCGTCATATGACAATGGCCGGTATTTAAGTGGTTAAAATCACTCGCGGCTATAATGAATTGTCGGCTCCCGTTATACAGAGAACAGTCATTGAAAGTTATTGATAAAAAAAAAAAAAGCGTGGGGTTCCCCCCCAAAATCCATACCAGACCCTTGTCCGAGCACGCAACCTGGCAGGCCGCAGGAAAAGAGGGGGGACGAGAGAGCGCCCCCCTCCTTAACCGTACCAGGCCACATGCCCTCAACATTGGGAGGATGCTTTGGGGGTCTGTGACCCCTCAAAGCACCATGTCCCCATGTTGATGAGGAGAAGGGTCTCATCCCCACAGCCCTGGCCGGTGGTTGTGGGGGTCTGCGGGCGGGGGGCTTATCAGAATCTAGAAGCCCCCTTTAACAAGTGGACCCCCAGATCCCGGCCCCCCCTGTTTGAAATGGTAAGACGGTACAAAAGTACCCCTACCATTTCATAAAGAAAGTGTAAAAAAACATTAAAAAACACACAGACACCATTGGGAAAAGTCCTTTATTAAAAAAATTAAAATAAAAAAAAAAGATTCCAGCGGTGGTAATCCACTCTTGCTATCCAGCGATGGGTGATCTCTTCTCTGGGGTCCAGCGATGGATGATCTCTTCTCCGACGTCCAGCGCAGCGCATCCTGTCTCCATGGAGACACTGAGGGAATCCCGTCTTAGCAGAGGAGGATTGGGCCACTCGTCACCTGACCCCGCCCCCCTCTGACGCAACGCAAGGGGGAGCTGGGCTTCCCCAGTGACTTACGGGTGACCCCGCCCCCCTCTGATGTAACGGAAACCTGCTTAAGGGTAAAAGTTTGTCGCAATTTCACGAGCGGGCACAATTTTGAAGCGTAACATTATCTTTCACAATATAAGACCTTGTAAGACCGCTGCGCAAATACGATGTGACAGAAAGTAGTGCAACAACCTTCATTTTATTCTCCAGGGAGTTAGAAAAAAAATGTATAATGTTTGGGGGTTCTAAGTCATTTTCTAGCAAAAAAAACAGTTTTTAACTTGTAAACAACACATCTCAAAAAGAGGCTTGGTCCTTAAGTGGTTAATTAACTGCATTTTTTCGCACCTGTCTAACAGTACTGTATAAGGATCAATTCGCAAAGCTAACATACTAAAATAAAGCTCGTTATGATAAAAAATGAGTTATTTTCAATAAGATTTCAGAAGTTGTCACCAAGCTGAAAATAAAGATCCATATCCTTGTATTTGTGAATTGAACCTTCATTCTATTTTTTTCATTAATTTTGCATGATTTTCCTTATTGCTTATTGTATAAAGAAGCATCTTTTTTTCTAGTTTAACAATGGTTGGGTAGATGAGTATCACTGGAGGGTCAAAGGTTATCTTCCCATGAATAGCCTGGTTGGGAAAAAAGGAAATATTTGGGAAAGCCATGTCAGAAGGTGAGAAGGTCAGCAGAGACAGGTTCTCAGGAACTGAGCTTGTTGTTTTTTTTTGTTCCTGTTACAAATGACAGTTTTGTGTCTTTCCATGTAACCAGATAAGCAGCATTGTGTTCTCTGGAGCTTCTGACTGGTAGCTTATACCACTGGTCAAAATGACAATCACAGATCATGCTTACATTATGGCTGGGCTGGACACGGTGATTCCATGCCTCTAGAAAAGTCTTCTGTACAGGCAATTTTGGACATCTGATAAAATATACATTTATTTGAAATGGAAAAACGTTGGTTTAGTAATAAAATATGAGGCTGAATCTGTTATAGCCATTTCAGAAGTGCACTTTTACCCCCTTTCTGCCCAGGACATTTTTCAACTTCCAGCGCTGTCACACTTTGAATGACAATTGCGCTGTCATGCAACACTGTACGCAAGCTCCATTTTTATCATTTTGTTCACACAACTAGAGATTTCTTTTGGTGGTATTTGTCCTGATGTCCCCATCTATACTGAGCTACACACCACATATACTGCATGCGTGCATATTACATCTGTCCCTTGTCATCTCTGCAAGTTGTGTGGTCTGATTGTTAATTTTAAATAGTAGGTATTCTGGAAGTAGGTATTCTTATAGGTACACCAACAGGGCCCTCAGATATCTGGAGACACTGAATGAAACGAGAAGCAGGTTGTGCATTCGTAAAATGTCTACTTATATTAGGTGCGTATACAGCTTATATATGGTTCAGCTTACCAATAGAAAGGGGAGGGTGGAGTAGTTAGTAAATTATGTATTTGTATAGAAATATATAATTATATGGTTATACAAGTCAGTGACCGTTTAAGATACATTATCATGAGTTAACACGGGTCAACATACCATCTGGTTATGAGTCATAAGTCATGCATCCTGTCCCATGGCCTACAGAACAGGGAACAGGAAAGGACAAATCAAACCCCAATGATATATATATATATCAGGGGTCTCAAACTGTTGGCCCTCCAGCTGTTACAAACTACAAGTCCCATCATGCCTCTGCCTGTGGGAGTCATGCTTGTAACTGTCAGCCTTGCAATGCCTCATGGGACTTGTAGTTTTGCAACAGCTGGAGGGCCACCAGTTTGAGACCCCTGATATATATATATATATATATATATATATATATATATATATATATATATATATATATATATATATATAGTATAGTGCTGTGCAAGCAGTTTTCTTGTGCTAAAATCTAAAATGGAGTCACAATGGTTTGGGCATATTTTAATTGCCGGATGTTTTCAGGCTGGTAGGATAACTAAAAAGTGGGGAGGGGGGCTGGTTGGTGACTCAGCTCCACTGTCACGGTAATTCTTGCGACAAATGCAATTTGTCACAGCATTTCTATGTCAGCGTTTCTGTCTCAGCGTTTTTGTCCCAGCGTTTCTGTCCTAGCGGCATGTTCTGTCTAGCATATCGGTGCCATGCAGTTACAGCATGTTCACCGGTAGCCATTTAATTTTCATTTGTTTTTCATGTCTTATTGTACCATTCGTTCAGGTTTCTTTGTATACCTGGGTTTAGTTAGCTAGTACTCACATCTCAGGTACTGTCACGTCTACAGATTCATACAGGCTGAGGTTTCGTTTTTTAAATAATTGTTGACCACAATCTTCTCGCTCGTATACCATATGTCATATGATGCACGTTCATTTCATTACACCTGTACAACTACCCACCACGGTCTGTGGGTACATTAGCTCTGAGTGTTCAGTTTTAATTACCTGTCTTTGCTCTGCAGGTTACTCAGGCTCACTTACTACATACACTAGGGTGGGGGTCATCAGGTTCATTCACGCGCTGTGGTCTTATCATCACTGGTAAACATCCTCATACTTAGGTAGGCACAGAGGGATGTTGTTCTCATGTCTGGTTGTCTGTTGTCACGTTCGCTAGTTTGTGTTTCCTTAGGTTAGGCATGCCGCATGTTTCAGAAGTGATTATTTCCAGTTGATCCCTTCAACCCCATGTGGGGGTTCAGAGCATAGTAGCACCCCATCATTAAGCAGTTGGTCCATACTTAAGCTCACAGCGGAGCTTTGTCACAGGGGTTCTTTCCTTTGTCGGCCTCTGCCGGGAAGGCAGAACCCTTTAGATTGTTGTTTCCAATTCCATCCCAGCAACTACCATCCACCAGCATGGAACATGTTCTGGGCACTCTTCTCTAACTCAGATTCATGTTGGCTAAATATGCTCTCCATGGCCTGTTACTGTTGCAAGACAGGATGGAGGTGATCAAAGCTCGCTTGGTTAGAGGCGGCGTGTAAGCGCACCCCCAGCTCCTGCTCCTCCTACATTCCACAGGCAAGGTCAGCATCCCCTTAATCCACCAATCTTGTCAAGCCTTTTGGTTTAATTTGTCTGAGTCAAGTAATGTTTCTTTGATAGGGACTGTGTAGGAATCTCCCATCCCCGGTCTTCAGTCAGCCCTTGCTGGAGAAATGTTTTCGGAATCTTTCGCATTTAGTATCTTGGCTTCAGCATACAGTCATACTTTCATTGTCGATAAGTTAATGGAGGCAGTAATTTCCAAGGGGTTCTTAGTCTGGTTCTTTCACCATCATTCTGAAGGTGGAGGGTCGGCCCCCCGGGGTGTCCAGTGGCAAGTTTCCGATATAGTTTTTCATTTCATTCCTGCAGAAGTATTTTCATCGGAGTACTCATCTGTGGACCTGGCGTTTCAGTACTTTCTACAGTTAGGGGGGGGGGGGGGGGTATTGGCTATCCAGCTGATTTTACCTATGCTTTGAAGCTACTTTTATCAGACCTGCCCACTGGTGTGGCATGGTATATGGCGCAAATGTCATTACACCACCAGGTTAACCTTTGGGTCAAAAGTAGTCCTTGCTTATTTGTCACCTTTGCCGAGCACTATTTGGATTTTGGATAACTGCAGGGGGGTCAGGGGTTTATTCATTTAGTTGATTCCTGTTGTGTGAAGACCCTGGTTACTGCCCAGGCATTGGCAGTCTCTCTCAGGGTAGGTGCTGAGCCAACATCCCCTGATTGCAGACAAAGTGGTAGGTCCTGGCCAAAAAATCATAATTTTTGGGTTTCACTGTCGGCTCTAATCTCTTGTTTGCGAGGATGTCTGGGGAACTGGTCGGATACGTCAGACCATACATTTTTGGTCCGATCCCCTGCCTGTTCAAGGGGGGGGGGGGGCTCTCAGTCATTTTTGGGTATGCTGTACCAGGCCATGAGAATTATTCCTCAGAATAAAGTCTAGCCTCCTTCCCCTGTTTTAGGAGTCTGACTCGGTTGTCGGGTCACGAGCAGAAGCACGACCTGACTTGTGGGACCAGTTTTTGGCCATCTGGAACGGTATCTCCATGTCATTCCACAACCATGAGCAGGGCTGTCGGGGTGTTTCAGTCGCCGCTGACTCAAATGGTTTGGCCCCCAGAAGTTTTTTGTCTGCCCTAGTTTGCGCATATTTCGTTCATTATTTGCCCAATTCTGACAGTTACAGTCACATAGGGATCAGTTGGTCAGGGACCTCAGTGTCACTGAGGGTTTGGCCATAGCCAATTTTTCAATAAGGTGGATCAGGGGGTTGGAAGTTTTCTCAGGTTTCTGACTCTGGCTTCGATGCATATTGCCACAACGTATTGGCCTTATCCGCCAGTACGTTCAAGCATCTATCAGGTGTCCTGCACTTCAGACCCCTGCAAACTCCTGACAGTTCATCCATGTTTGCGGCTCACCCTCTCAAAACCTCCCCTATCAAGAATAGAAAGACAGGCCAGGGGTTTGTGGGAATTTTACAGAGCTACTAACTGGTGTTCAATCTTCACTGCAATTATTTTGCAGGGGCTCCTTGGGTCAGCCCTTGCTCCCTTTGGCCCACGTATCCTTTCACTTCATTCTCTGTGTTTTCTCAGTAATTAGGCTTAATCCAAATCATTAGGGGACATTTATCCGTGTTCTGGGCAGTTTTGCAGGTTCCAAACAGGGGTCCCTTCTTATCATCAATTCGTGGGACTAAGAAAAACATATTTTTTCCCATACTTTGCCAAGCCTCAAAAAGCACCATCAAAGCATCAATGCAGCACCACCAAAACATCAACGAAGCATCATCAAAGCATCATCAAAGCATCAACAAAGCATCAAAAAAGCACGTTAAAGCAGTAGGCGCTTTAATGTGTGTTAAAATCAAAGCAAGTGTGTATATATATATATATATATATATATATATATATTTTTTTTTTTTTTTTACATGCGCTCACCATTGCAGTACAGCATTTTACTTATTAAATCTGATCTATTCAGTTTGTTTTGTTTTGATTAACTGTGATTTGCCAGAGCTAATCACATGGTACAGATGGGCTGTGATTGGCCCTGCCTTTACCATGTGATCACAATGACCAATCACAGCTAGTAACACAATTGTACACATTGGATGGCATAAAAGGAAGCCATCCATTGTGTTCAACTGTCATGTGACCTGCTGTGATTGGTAATGGCGGTCACATAGTACTGGCAGTGAGTCGAGCTCCGGTGGACGCAGCTAGTGGCATATTGCGCCACTCGCACCGGAGGATGTCAATTGATGTCCACCCGGATTGATGAGAGGCCCACCAAGCCGTCAAATTGTAATAACAGCAAACAAACACTCTTGCGCACAAGTGTGTTGTCTGGGTGGTCTATTACTCAAGGGATGGTTTATCTGGCCTTGCTGCCCTCCAGGATAGGGGATATCCTAATAGTTACTGAAAAAGTAAAGGAAAGAGGGCGCACAAGCCTTAGTGCATTATCCCAACTAAATTTATTGATAAACACGAAGTTAAAAACTACTCACAAACATGTGGAGAAATATCGCTGGTATAAACCACCTATTCATGCCAATCAGTCCTGAAACCGACAGTCTTGAGATGGCAAACGAGAAGACATCAGGGTCTCTGCTGGCTGACACATTTTGAAAGAATACCTTCTGAGGCTCTGAGGAAGAAGGTATTCCTTCGAAATGTGTCAGTCAGCAGCGGCCCTGAAGTCTTCTCCTTTGCTATCTGGAGACTGTCGGTTTCAGGACTGATTGCCAAGAATAGGTGGCTTATACAAGCGATATTTCTCCACATGTTTGCAAGTAGTTTTTAACTTAGTTTTTATCAATAAATTTACTTAGGATAATGCACTAGGCTGGTGCGCCCTCTTTCCTTTATTTTTTCTGTCATATTGTAATAGGCTGGGCGGAAACTGGTAAAGCAGGGGTAGGCAACCTTGCAGAGGTTGAGATCTAACTGGACAACATGGAGCAAAGATCCCCAGGGGGAGGAGTAGATGCTAGATGGCGTCCTTCACATCACCCCCCCCTCCCGACTGTAGTATCATCTGCCCCCCTTCACATCACCCTCTTCTCTGTAGTGTCCTCTGCCCCCTTAGTAGACAGCATAGTGCTGGGTGGAAGGCGGGAGTGGGAACTGCCGGAGTTCATAATAACGAGCTGGTGACTCCATCCAGCACTATCGCTGCCTCCAGCTCTCTGCTTTGCAATTAACATGAGAGCGGTGGATGCTGGGGGAAGGCAGAGCTGTGGTCAAGATCCGCCTGTCGGCTCCCCCTGGTCAATCGCGATCGGCCGCTTGCCGACCCCGGCTTAAAGAAGGTCTGGTTATCCTGCCACAAATTCTCAAATATCTACTTGTTGGGTGCCTACCTGTCACATGCTCCTTTGGTAGAGACAACTTGTGGAGACATACATTGCGCAAGCATAGTCCATCATTGTCACTATCAGGAAGCTATTCCAGCACAGTAATGCGCACCCAATATTGCAGTGAGTACATAAAGACATAAAGTGCCTAAAAGAGGCTGAAGGAGATCAGCAGCACTAATATGCAAAAAAGGATAAAAAGAAAAGCTGAAAACAAGAAGAAAATGGTTTATGATACACAGCGCTTTAGCAAACTAAATTCCAATTAGTTGGGTATACACAGTGCCTCTGCTGCGCTCATATCCTAAGTGGTGTTTTGAGCCCTGCCTGAGGTCTCCCCCGCTGGACTACAGAACCCATCTCCTCATCTCTATAACATAAGGGAAGTTGTTTGGTATTCCAATATAGGATAACTGGGCAGGGCTGACAGTGCAGCAGAGTCAGACTTGTCAGTTTGAAACAGAACGTTAGGAGCTCGCTAGATTTCTGGCAGGATCAACAGGTGTTTTTCTGTACTTTCAGAAATTTTAAAGAGACAAAGTGAGTGGGATATATTAGACAGCAAGTGAACATGTTGTCCCTGAAGTTGATGTTGAAAGCAGAAGAAAATGGCCAAATTCTAATGGCTAGGTGACTGGGTCACATCTCCAAAAATGCAATTCGTGTGAGATGTTCGTGGTCTGTATAGCCCCTTTCACACGGGATTTCCGATCAGGTCAGCCTGTCAGTTTTTCAGGTGGACCTGATTGGACGCTCCATGCACCTCTATGGAGTGGCGGATGTCAGCAGTGACATGTCCACTGACATCCACCTCTATTCGATCCTGTCTGTAAAATCCAGACGGATGGAAACCCTATTTTCCATCTGTCTGGAGAATCTGATCGTATAGGATCGGATGAAAACAGACAGGCGGTCTGTTTTCATCCGATCTCCATAGAGTACAGCAGGACTCTGACAGGTCCATCTATGCACAGTGAGCAGAGACAGACCTGTCATCTGCCTACTCAGTGGAGCGATCCCCGCTGAGCAAAGCGGACTACGTACATGGACAACCCGAGTGAAAGGGGCCTTATGGTCAGGACCTACTATAAGTGGTCCAAGGAAGGAAAACCAGCAAACTGGCAACAGGGTCATGGGTGGCCAAGGCTCATGGATGGGAAGCAAAGGTTGGCCCATGTAGTCCAGTCCAACAGAAGAGCTACTGTAGCTCAGATTACTGAAAAATGTCATGCAGGTTCAAATAGAAAGGTGTCAGAACACACAGTGAACCACAGTTTGTTGTGTATGGGGCTATATAGACGCAGACTGGTCAGGGTGCCCATCCTGATCCATGTCCACAGCCAAAAGTGCCCACAATAGGCACATGATTATCAGCACTGAACCATGGAACAGTGGAAGAAGGTGGCCCGGCCTGATGAATCACTTTTATTGCTATCACAAGGAATGTAAACATCTCTTATGATAACAATACTGCATGACAGGTCCTCTTTCTGGGGTCCCCAAATCACTATTTACCCTGAAAAAACAAGAGCTAAAAAATAAATAAATTAACTTTTGCTTTAAGAAAAAACAAGTAAACCATGTTTACATAGCCCGAGAGCCAGAAGTGACGTTGACATTGCGCCAGTCCTCCAAGGGCATAGAGATGAGCGGTGGCCATCTTGCCATTGCTTATCTCTATGTGAAGAAAGTTCTGGTGCTGGGTGGTTTTTGGAGCTACCGATCAGTAACTTTAGCCCGGGAACCACTGGGAAGTGGCATAAGGGGGGGCACCTCTCCCGCTGCTTCTAAAAGTGATCCCGTGGCGAATCCGCTGCTGGGATCACTTTTATCGGAAAGTCAAGAGGAAATCTTGGGTGAGGCCGAGATTATTTAAGACCCTGGCTTCCAGGCTCGGTGTGCATTTCGTATGTGAGTAGTGTAGGAACAGGTCACCCATTTGTCAGGGACAGTAATTAGTCAGGGAGAGGTTCCAGAAGAGTAGGAAAAGAGCAGAGACACACTATACTTACCGAAAGCCCCCCGCTTGGGTACGGAGTGGCCAGGCCGCATTCCTCCTTCCCTCAAGACAGACGCAGTTGGTGCACCTGAGACCTACTGTTACATTCTTTGCTGCATCATTCTGTGAGTGCGCACGGTCGGGTTTTCTTCAACCAGGTAGTTGTACTTTACTGAACTTTAACTTCAATACAGTTCTGTTACTACAACTGAACTGCTTACTGCCGCAGTGACTCCTCACTACACTTCACCTCCCCACATACCATTTGCCTGTCTGTCGCTGCACTGGTAGAGAAGAACCTAATCAGAACAGATCAAAAGTACTAAGGAACATTTTTAAATAATACCACAAAAAGGTAGAGTCTGTGATAATATCCCATTCCTATCATTATTATATAATATGTAAAACAAAGAAACAAGAAAGCATCAAAGGTGCACATCAAAATAGTATACATTTCGTCAGCCTGTGGGTCTTATTTGAGTACCCTCAAAAGGGTGGCAGAGGCTGCTGTACAATGCAAGGTTGGAATTTAAGGCAGCACTCCAACTTAAAAGCGATGCTTCTCCCCAAGTATACATAATTAACTCCTTGTAATCCATGGTCCAACTTCTGTAACACTTTGCATTGTTCATTACTGATATCAGTTCCTCATTACACTTCATGCACTACGGATAACTTTTTATCAATACACTTCATATTCTTCGCTCACTTTAGTTGTACGGCACTTCTGAGCCGGTACCGCTAAACTTGTACCGGACTCCACCAGCCCAGTAGACCATTATCGATTTGTATGTTTCACTTGAGAACTGCGATGTAAGAACTTGTTCGAACACTTCCTGTTTATTGGGTGACAATGACAACTGTCTTCTAATTGTACTTCTGTGTTGACAACCCTATCACATGCTCCTGCTAGAGGCTACAGTCACTATCAGTAAACTGGTTCAGAGTTATAATGAGCTTGGGTTAGGTCTGAACCCAAGGTTATCCTTAACTGTAACTGCTGGGCCTATGACCTGTGGCAGGAGATTCCCTGCCCCAAAATGACTTACACAAAAGGGCAGAGATGCTTGTAACATCATTGACCTAGCATCAATACCTAACAGTGGCGCTGGTGCTCAATATTTTTGGGAAGAGGCAAACAAACCTGCCCCCCCTCGGGAGTCAGACAGTGACGATCAGTGCCCCCCCTGCGAGAGATGGACGGCGGCGATCAGTGCTCCCCCCCCCTCCCCGTGGGAGACAGATGGCAGCAATCAGTGGCCTTACCTTAGGAGACAGATGCTGCTCCTCGCTCCAGCTTTCCGAGGGAAGAGCCAGGGCCGTTGCTTCTCCTCATGACCGAACAGGAATTGGGTCATGTGACCCAATTGGCCGCGAGTCCTAAGACTCCTGGCCAATCGGGTTGCAGGACCCGCTTCCTGATTGGCCGGGAGGAGAAGCAGGAAGACCATAGCGAATATTAATTTGCTAATGTCACACAAGTGGGTGGGTGCTCTGCGCAACAAGCCCACCCTTTTTTGAACCAATTAGAGCCTCAGTGAGTGCTTTAAAAAAAAAATTGAAATCCATGCTTCCGGCGTCCTGCATGTAGATTAGGGGCCGGCGCATGGATTAGGAGGGGGGGGGCGGTGTCCCTGCGCCCCTAATGGACGGGCCGCCACTGATACCTAAGATTGTTTTTGCAAAGTAAACTTTTTTTTTAGTAAATCAAACCATTAAATTAGTTGAGCAAAAGGTTGAAGTACACTTGTATATAGCTGGTGTGCATGATCTGTGTTCTCAGTAACTTGTCTGAGCTTTTTGAAATTAATTAAATAAATTCAGTAATATTTACCCCCTTGCTAAGAATTTCGTTCTCGGTCTTCCCTCTTCCTTAATAAAACAAAATAAATAAACCAAAAGTGCTCCAGAAGAAAGTCTAATGCATGACTCAACCACAAGCAAGACAACCTGACAAGGCAGAATAATGAAAGCTAGAGTAAAAGTGAAAGTCAAGTGGAATTACTCATCAAGAAGCTGAAAAACACACAAAAAAAGCAGATAGCTGAAGACTCTAAATCAGGCAAACGTTTTAAACATCCCCTCTGTAATTGGCAATTTTGTAATATTTATTCACAACAGATCTGATTGTCAGAGTCCCACTGGCTCCTCTCTGGAGGTTTCGCGTGAAATCAGTTTGAAATGGTGTGTCAATTTTTTTTTCTGAAGTCACCATCTGGCTGATAGACTGAAGTCTGTTCTAATACACTGACCCAGTGAATCGCTGCTAAACAACTCCCTGGGGGCTGCCTTCCCCTCTCATAAGATATTCACTGAGAGCGCTGTATAGAGGCAGCCACGTAGGGAGCGTGATGGGGGAACAATGATTGGAGAATCGGATCCAGGCAGAGGCTATACCAGAAGCACAATGAGAGATTAGGTTGGCAAGTGTGCCAGGCCATGGCCTTGTGGGTAATAAAGCTTGGCCCCTTTGCCAACAGCTTGCTGAACACACAAAGTTGTAAATAAAACAAAGCTACATGTATGTATTCATTAATGTCTACAGCAAGCATTCAGCTTCTTTCACTGGAGAGAATACATCAATTAATATGGGAATTCCACAAAAGTGGATTACATGATGTAGAGAAAAGTACTGGTTTATTCTTATCATTTATATGCTACAACCACGTATTACAGTAGTGAATAAAATAAAATGAAGGTGGTCTTTTCTAAAGGTGATAGTGATATCCATTCTCCATTATACTCTGCGAGTCTATGCACCCCGTAGCCTGTATTTTCACACCCATTAATAAAATGCGGGGTCATGATATGACGCATGCAGTGACCTCCATTTAGCTATTACTTTTTGTACCACCACCCCCTCCCTTTAGAATGTAAGCTCTACGAGCAAGGCCCTCCTGTACCTTTTGTATTGAACTGTACTGTAATTGTGTTGTCCCCCCTATACATTGTAAAGCGCTGCGTAAACTGTTGGCGCTATATAAATCATGTATAATAATAATAATGTAGCATAGTGAACTCTGTATTTTGTGGCCTGGGAGGTGTTTCTAACTGTGGGGGGATGGGACTGACTGGAGGAGGAGAGCGATTGCTGTTCCTAATCACTAGGAACAGCAGATCTCGCTCTCCTACCCTGTTAGAGCGGGGATCTGTCTGTTTACATTGACGGATCCCCATTCTGGCTCTCTTTCCCGCGATCACTGGTGGCCGGCGAACATTGTGGCCAGACGCATCCTGTCCCCCGCCGTGCAGCGGGTACGTGCGCCTGCTATGGCTCTTAAAGGAGCCGATGTACACCTACGGCGATTTGATAGAACGAGCCGACCTGCTGCAGTATAATGACGGTGGCTGGTCGGTTAGTGGTTAATCAACACTTCATTATGTGAAACGCATCAACATCTCCTGTGTCTTGTGCTGCATGTATGCTGACATTGTTGCAATAAATATTTTGTAATTGGACAGCATCCCAACGTGGTGTGCAGCCATCCTTCTGCTTTCTTCCATGCTTGGTGGTTCCACTTCCTCCCACCAGAACCTATATCACTTCACAATAGAGTCAAAGGGGTTGTGTGATGGGAAGCACCACAGAGCAGGGGATGCAGAGATTTATGATGTGTTGGATGTGAAGCTTTTTTTGGGATGACATAGCTCTGCAGCACAAGAAAGTTTCACAAATTAGTGCAGGACTAGATAAGTATGAAATCTCTTCCTTTACACATATTTTTGTTGGTTAATAATTGTTTTCTTATTGAAAGAGTCACTTTAAAGAGACTCTGTGGGAAAAGTGACAGGCTATATTTATATAAAAAAAAAAAAAACGTTTCCCCCCCTCCAGGTGCACCTCGTTGCTATTTTGTTCAGTCTGACCCAGGAGTCCTAAACTTGTGTAAACTCCATGTTAGATGGTGGTACATATTCAGGATAAACTCTTCTTCCTCCTTGTCAGGTGACGGAATTCCAATTTGGTGATTGGCCTCTCAGACTTGAACACTGCATCCTGGGAGAGGGTCATGTGCTCTTCTGTATCCAGTAGGACTGGGCATTTACTGTGAGCTCTGACACAATGTTGGGAGAGTTATGCAAAAGAGGGCATGATATTGTTGCATTTTTTTTTAAATATACACATTTTAGACAAATTTAGGATGTGCGTGGGAAGCATTTTTTGAGAACTCAACTGACCTGAACTGGAAAAGTTCTGTATATTAGTATGCCATAACAAGGCCTATTACTGATTACTGGAAATTTGAAAAAAAAAAACATTTGTTTCCAAAAAAATGCAAAAAAATGCATACTGATGTTATACAGCCATTAACAATCTGTTTGATTATAAAATGAGTGAATGAAATAATTGTGGCCATTCTGCCAAAAATATATAAATTAGGTCTGTCACTATCAAAGGAAAAAGCTAAGTCTTGTGATGTCACTACTTTGATAACAAGTGTGAGTGATGCATGAAACTATCCTTTGAGCAGGTGATTTAACTGTCTGCTTCCCAAGTTTTATGGATTGTGAATTTGTAATAAAGTACCATTTGAAAAGACCACTCGTGCAAGATTTTACCATTTCCTATTGTAGTGTAATCTCCAAACTAAACTTTGCAAAAGAACCACCAGAGAAAGCCAAAAAAGGTGTTGCCAACATCCCCATATACAATGGAAGAAAAACAGTAACTCACAAATACTGTTATGCCCTGTACACACTCTCGTCGGAATAAACTCTGAAGGTTTTTCCGACGGAGTTCTGATGGAATTCCGCTGAAACTGTCTTGCGTACACACGATCACACCAAAGTCCGACTGTCAAGAACGTGGTGACGTACAACATGTACGACGGGACTATAAAAAGGAAGTTCAATAACCAGTAGCCAATAGCTTCCATCTCGTACTTGCTTCAGAGCATGCGTCGTTTTTGGTCCGTCGGAAAACAGCACACAGACAAGCGGTTTTCCTGATAGGAATTGGTTCCGTCGGAAATATTTAGAACATGTTCTCTTTCTAGGTCTAAGTCTGATGAGGTATACACACCATCGGAATATACGATGAAAAGATTCCGTCTGTCTTTTTCTGTCAGACATTCCGCTCGTGTGTACACAGCATAAGGGACTTTAAAGGCAACTCTGAAAATCACTAATAAATTTGTGTTAAAAAACATAGTTTTTATGACATCCATATAAAGTATAAAAACGACAATATAAATGGTTAAAATTTGTTCATCAAGAATGAACAGCTAGATTTTTTGAGCAATATACATGTATTGGTAAAACTGTCTTCTTTACTTCACCAAATCGTTTTAGGAAGAATTCAATTCTTTCTTCGGGGTATTATAGGGAGAAGATCACACATTTTAATTGAATTCACGATGAGCAGCATATAATGCAGTCGTGGATAATATAAAAGCAGAATGCACATCTGCTCTGTCTTTCCGGACCCACCAGAAAAACACTAAACCTTATTAGATTTTCTGGTTCCTCCTTACAAATTATTTGGTCGTTGCTGTGTGGGGACCTAAGTGTGGACCACCCAAGCTATGTGTTTGGGGATGCTTGTAAACATCTCCAACCTATGGCAAAGGGGAATTCTGCTTTTATTTTATCCATGGCTGCATTATATGCTGCTCATCTTATATGAAATTAAAAGGTGTGATCTTCTCCCTATAATACCCCTGAAGAAAGGAAATTCTTCCTGAAAAGCGTCGGGGAAGTAGAGAAGACAGTATCACCAATACATGTATATCGCTCAAATAATCTAGCTGTTCGTCCTTGATGACCTATTTTTAGCCATTTGTATTGTCGTTTTTATACTTTATATGGATGTAATAAAAACTATGTTTTTACCACAAATTTATTAGTGATTTTCCAAGTTGCTTTTAAAGTCCCTTAGAGTATTTGGGGGTTACTATTTTTCTTCCAAACTAAACTTTGAGCATCATGGAAGCACCAGAAGGTCAGAGATTGTAACCCATGTGAGTTGTCATATTGGTCATGATCCTTAGACTCCCTGAATAATTGTGCATTTTTTATACATGTGACTTGTGATTTTCCTCTGTGACTGGATATGAGATTTTAGTTTTGGGAGGATGCTGTTTTGGATGGATGGACCAAAATCACAGAGCATCTACTTATAACTCCTCAGGGCTACAGTGGCAAAGTCACCCCACCAGAGTCCCCAATTCTGGCTCCCAGTCCCATGATCATACAGTATCATTTTCTTGGTGCGAAAGGTGCCTCAATCTTTCTATTGCAGAATGAGACCGCTCTGTAATAGCTGCATGGGTGCACAAAGAGGGAAACTTGTGCATAGGGATGAGCAAAGATTTGAGGTTTAATTTTCCTGAAACATTTCGTTTCAACTATTCGACAACATTTCACAATTTTAGGGAAAAGCAATAGGGAAGGCAAATGTAGGTGTTTTGGTGGTTTTTAAGGGTGCAACTGGCTTCAAATGGCTCCGGAGGGTTAGTGAAGTTCCCTTTCCACTATCCTGGACTTTGTGACAAAGCAATTTAAAGCAATGGTACAAAAATAATGATCAAATACACAAGTATATGAAAAACCACAAAGACAAAGAGACTAAATTAAATAAAATAACCTGCCATATATTCAACACTAAAAACTGCATATCAGTAATTTCAAGGAAATTTCTGCAAAGCAGCCACATGAGTGAAATTGTCCATTTTCACTTTGGTAAAATCCAAATTCATTTTTCTCATCCCCACTCATCGACATAGAAATCAGCCGGAGTCCAATAGACACATAAATGAGAGGTACAACCCACCACCCTTCCCCTATACTGATATAGGGCTGTATATAGATATTATGCTACCTTAGGGCTATGCCACATCAGCAGTTTTTTCTTTGTTAACACCTTGCCAACAACTGAATAACAGCGCAACTGGAAACTGGCATCAGTCACTCCCACACCGGTGAAATGTTAAAACCCTCACTAACAGAGTCTCACTGGTTCAGCCAGTAACTAGTTTGCATTGTGATTAGAGAAGGAAAGTGGTATCTGGTGAAACAACATGATCACTAATGTGACATTTTAGATGTCCCTTAGGCACATCTAAATAAAGATGCTGATTTGTACAAGCTCCACCTCTCCAACTCATGTAATTTTTTTAATAAATAATAATGATCTAATGTGCTGTTGGGGGCATTCTCTGGTGTTGCAGAAGTACTTTTCAACGGTACTAACAACTAAACAAAAGAAAGAGATGGTTTCAAATTCTTTGAACTAAATAGTCTTATGCTGCGTACACACGATCGGAATTTCGGCCAGCAAAAGACCGAGGAGAGCTTTTTATCAGAAAATGCGACCGCGCGTATGTTCCGTCGGAATTTTGCTGGCCGAATTCCCGCCAGCAAAAATTTGAGAGCATGTTCTAAATTTTTCCAACAGAAATGGTTTCCATCGGAAATTCTGACCGTCTGTAGCAATTCCGACGCGCATGCTTGGAAACAATTCCACGCATGCTCGGAAGCTTTGAACTTCGTTTTTTCTCGGCTCGTCGTAGTGTTCGTCACCGCGTTCTTGACGGTTGGAATTTGGTGTGACCGTGTGTAGGCAAGACAGTTTGAGCAGAATTCCATCGGGATTCCATCGTGAAAACCATCAGAGCTTTTTCCGATGAGAATTCCGATTGTGTGTACGCGGCATTATGGTTTCCTTCAAAATCATCTGCAACCCCTTATAATTTAATGCCTGAAGCTGATCTCAGCTGGTTCAGCAGGGACTGGTTTCAATCCATCTATGGGCAGGCTGGTTGTACCCATGTTGATCCATCACTTTTGCCTGCTTGCAATAAACTGTGTGTTCTGCCCAGGCCCCCTCCTCTCCCTCCGCCGGCAAACACAATAGCTGTGGGAGGGATTCCCCCATCAACACTAACTGTGTTGATAGGGGAATCATGCAATTTGCTTTCCTTTCAGTCGTAGTGGAAGGAAAGAAAATCAAATCATCTATGACTTGTCTAACACTAATTATGGGAAATGCAGTCTTGCCCCCATTAACTGCCTAAAACTGGTTGTAGAGTGAACTGACTCAAGTAAACTCCCGAAAGTCCATATCTAAGATTAGGGGAGTGTAGGATATAACTTCTCCACCTTCATGCTCTCAATACACTAGTCTGCACTGTATTTTGGGATGTTCTCATGCTCTATACCTTGCTCTGTAACCTCCTCAGGCATTCAGGAGTTTTAAACAGGCTACAATCTGTTTAGGTACAATGCAAAATATGAGAATAACATGGAACTCAACAGAAGGAAGCACTGCAAGCAATGATCATTTTCAGTATGTAGTTATATTTAAATATTAATAGAGTCATGAGGTGAATTTGGGCAACAAGCTAAATGCACAGTTGAAATATATGCACATGAATGGTTTTATCTACCAAAAGATTTGTAGATGTGTTCAGCCACTTTTGTGATACAGACAAGCCTGCGGGACAGCACACACAACTGCAAAAGAGTGCTAAACAATTGCCTCAAAGGTACAAAGTCCCTTAAATTTTTTTACAAATAACAATGGGAATACAAAAGGAAGCCACAGTGTTTAGTGGGCCAAAAAATCCCCTTCATCAGGACTACAATGTAACAAGAGTAACTAATTGGACTCAAAAAGGCTCCTGAATAGAAATGTATCCCTGACAGGAGAAATTATTCATAAGCGATTGTGCCAAACTCTGTGGCCAAATTTTATTTCATAATTTCTCTTCTCAGAGATAACATTTCTATTCAGGAGCTTTGCTTGAGTCCGATTAGTTTCTCTTGTTACACCACTTAAAGGGGTTGTAAAGAAGATTTTTTTTTTTTTTTAAATAACAAACATGTTATACTTACCTTCACTGTGCAGCTTATTTTGCACAGAGTGGCCCGAACCTGGTCTTCTGGGGTCCCTCAGCAGCTGTCTTGGCTCCCCCCCCCCCCGCAAGTACTGCTCACCTTAATACGAGCTCCCTCGCATGGTGTGGAGTACTTTACCTTTACAACACCTTTAAGCCTTGATAAAGTGGCATTTTTGGCCCCAAAAGGCATTGGCTGCCCTTTATCTTCCTGTTGTTACTTGTGATATTCTTAAAGGACTTTGGACACTTGAGACAATAATTTGGTACTTTTTTTGCTCTTTTATGTTTGGATTTCTTAAATTAGGTGGACCCTATTTCTTGGGAGTCCCCCACCTTGTGAAGAGCTACCAAACCCATTAGACATAACCAAAGACTTATTTTTAAGGGATAAAGACCCTATGACCAGCGCCTCACTACCACCTCTCTTTGGACAGCGTAACCAGGCAGTGACCTTGCTATTCTCTACTGCAGAGGAATTCATCTCGGTCACCAACCTACCCCAGCATGTGATTGGATAATGAAGGAGGAACAGCTTATGAAATGAAAGCTCTGCTCTATTCTCCTGTAAGCATGTTTAGATTGTTGCCTCGCAACATTGTGCAAAGCCATGGAGTTCTAACGGGTTTAATTCAGGTATTTGGCTAGTTCTTTGTCAAAGTACATGTAAAAAGTACTTAGCGTGAGGTATAGATTTTTATGTTACGTGTACACATGCTAAGTATAAATTTAGCAGACTTGAACAGTTACTGAAAGGTCCACTTTAAAGTGAACCTGTTGCCAAACCCAATTTGCTCCCTAAAACAAATATCTAGAGAAACCACTGCTCTAGGATTTAACGTATGCTAATCATGTGATGGAATAACTATACATTTGGTCACATGATTTGTGAAGGATGAAATGATTTAAAATTTGGACTAGGTAATTCTCATTGAGAAGGAATGTCAAATATATGCTTGAAACCCAAAGCAAAAGGAGTGGGACCATTGTACAACCCTCAGAGGCAAAAGAACAAAAGGTCAATTAGTAATGATTCTTAAGACAATGTTCATAAAAATAAAATCCATATATAATTCGATACAGGGAATACACTTTTACAGCATTAGCAGTCTTTCCTTCAAGTAAGTTCTGGAATCTTCCCACAAATGGTCATGTGAAAACAGAAAACAGGGAATGGGAGAGAGAACGCCACAGTAGTAGTGAGAAAATCGATAAAAAATGGCATGATAAGTATTGCACTCACATACATAAAACACATGAATAAAACACAGCGTATCAATATGTTCAGCAGAGCTATCAATGGGCATCATCATGGCCGCTTCACCTCCCCCCCCCCCCCACCACCACCACCACCATCACCACCATCAGGGACCTTGCTTTCTTCCTACTCACAGTGGCCTCCAGTTACACATACAGTTATACTAATGTCGGCTCTTCCTGGTTCTATTTCGGTCTCTCATCCTATGAGAGATACTAGAGTCTCTCATAGGATGAGAGACCGAAATAGTCAATGTTGGTTGAGAGAGTGGAGTTTCACTTTAAAGAGACTCACCAGCAAAGTGAGCATCTCACCAAATTTTATGCATTTAATTAGAATTTTGCTTCATTTAGAGAACTGACAGGGTCTTTTCAAAGTACAGGGGGTCCCCGACTTACGAACGCACGACCTACGAACATCTCCTACTTGCTGCGGGGACCCTCTGCCATTTTGCGTGGACATCGGCTGCTCTGCGCATGCGTGGACAGACGGAGCCTTGGAAAATGACGGAAAACATCGGAAATGTCCGTAATTTGCCGCACATGCACCGAACGGCATTCAACGGAACATCGGAAATGTCCGTAATTGTCGTTCTGCGCATACGCAGCCGATTTATGAACATTGCCGAATTACAAACAGGAGGACAGTCCCTAATGGGTTAGTAACCCGGGGACCCCCTGTAAATCTAAAGCCAGCATTATATATTTTTAGGTTTGTGTTGGGAAGAGTTAGAGCCCTGGTTATTTTTTGCCATCTGTATCCCATTAGGGAGATTTCCCTTTTCCTCTTGCCCCGTAGACACAGCCATAAGATTGTGACTACCCACTATAACAATATCACCACCCACCTAATATTGAGTAAGTCCCCCTTTTGCCTCCAAAACAGCATGGACTTATCAAGGCATGCACTCTACTAGACCTCTGAAGGTATACTGTGGTTTCTGCCTCAGCTTACTTGCCTTCTTTCCATACTGCATCCTGGTGCCATCTCTTCCCTAGGTAAGCCACATACGTGCAAGCCGCCAATCCACGTGATGTAAAATAAATCATGATTCAATAGACCAGGCCACCTTCTTCAATTGCACCACAGTCCAGTTCTGATGCTCACGTGCCCATTGTAGGCACTTTTGGCTGTGGACACGGGTCAGCATTGGCACCCTGACTGGTCTGCAGCTGCACAGCCTCTTGCACAACGAACTGTGATATGTGTTTTGACACCTTTCTATTGGAACCAGCATTGACTTTTTCAGCAATTTGAGTTACAGTAGCTCTTCTATTGAATCTGCCTTTGCTCCCTGTGTGTATGCAATAAACATTGGCCACCCCCGAAAATGGTGCCAGTTCTTCGATTTTCCTTCCTTGAACCACTCTTGGTAGGTTCTGACCACTGCAGAGCAGGAACATCCCAAAAGAGCTCTGACCCAGTCTTCGGCCCTTGTCAGAGTCCATCAAATCCTTATGCTTGCCATTTTTTTTCTGCATTTAACTTCAGGGACAACATGTTCACTTGCTGCCTAATATATCTAACCGACTTGCATGTGCCATTGTAACAAGATAATCAATGTTATTCACTTTACCTGTCAGTGGTTAAAATGGTTAAAATGCTTTGGCTGATCAGTGTATATCCTTACAGGCAGCAATAAAAACATGATAGGAGTTCTAACCCGTCCGCACTTCATCCGAAGTTAAAAAAAAAAAGTGGGCTTTAGTAATACTTTAAATGTATTTACTTACAGTTTTATGTGCTACTCATACTATAATATTTTTTTTTTTTTAAATCAAGAAGAAAGTTTATTTAGTATAACAAAATGTAATCCAGTAAACACAATCATAACAAAGAGTGCAGAGAAATACAATAATTATATACACATGTACATGTGAGCAACTCAATAATATTACTGACAAGATATAGCATACTGGAAATTCATGACATGACCATGTATCATACCATACCATGAGACGTAAACCCACATACAGAGGCATTGGGGTACTGTGCACTCTGCAAGTACAGTTGCTCCAGAGCTTAGTAAATGAGCAGAAGCTCTGCTGACCTTCATAATCCAATCATGTGCAAACAAAAATAATTTTTTTTTTTATTTTCCTTGCATGTGATTGGGTATTCTTTGCAAAGTGAAGCTTTACCTCATTTACTAAGCTCTGGAACAATTGCACTTGCAGAATGCAATGGCAGTTCGCAAAGTGCACAGTCTGTTTGCCTTTAGTAAATAGGCCCAGTGTGTAGCTAACCACAGTGGTGTTGCTATGGGGGTTCGCGCGCGGGGGCGCCGCTAAACACTGTACTTTGTTGCTTGTAGTGGAGCGGTGCGAGCACGGCACCCACCCGTGCGGGGGAGGCTGGGGGTGTGGCTGCCTCCTCCACTTCTCCCACAGACTCCTTCACTATTGCTGATCCCGCAGCTAAAGGAGATGAGAGGCGAGGACACAGCAGCCCCGCCCATCTGCAGGCATGAAGCGTGCTGTAAGTAAATGCAGTGCAGTGTCACTACATAGAGTCTTAATGTGCCCTATACCACCTCAACCCACCCTATACCACCCCAACCTGCCCTGTGCCACCCTAACTTGCCCTATACAACCCCAATCTACCCTGTGCCACCCTAACATGCCCTATACCACCCCAAACTGCCCCGTGCCACCCTAACTTGCCCTGTACCACCCTACCCTGCCTTGTACCACCCAAATCTGCCCTGTGCCACCCCAACCTGCCCTGTACCACCTCAACCTGCCCTGTACCACCTCAACCTGCCCTGTACCACCCTAACCTGCCCTGTACCACCCCAACCTGCCCTATACCACCTCAACCTGCCCTACACCACCCTAACCTGCCCTGTACCACCCTAACCTGCCCTAAACCACCCCAACCTGCCCCATACCACCCCAACCTGCCCTATACCACCTCAACCTGTGCTATACCACCCCAACCTGTCCTATACCACCCCAACCTGCCCTATACCACCTCAACCTGCCCTATACCACCCCAACCTGCCATTATACCACCCTATACTACCCTAACCTGCTATTATGCCACCCTATACTATCATTTACAGGGGCCGGTTTGGGGTCTGCCCCATGACCCTGTGCTGCCTGCAGGGTGCTGGGCAGCCTAGACAGGAATGGGGGTGACACCATGTTTTACCGCACCAGGTGACAGCAACCCTAGTGACGCCACTGGCTAACCAGTTATCCAACAGCTTGTTACATTTCTCGGGGGCATCATCCAACATCCGACAATCCAACATCCGATGTATATATACATTGGGGATATATACAGTACATCGGATGTTGAATTGTATATTTGTGGGTTACAGTGTGGTGCCCTGGAAGCACCCTTATCATGTGAGTGCAATTTTTAAAGTGGTAGTAAAATCTGATTTGTGATTTTTATCTACAGGTATAATAAAGCTTACCTGTAGGTATAATGAATATCTCCTAAATGTGCACCATTTAAGAGATATTCACCCTGGATGCTCCCAGTGACATCACTGGCAGCATGCGCTCTGAAGGTTCTGCATATCATGCTGGACCTTCAAAGTTTCGTGCATGGTTGGGAGTGACGCCATCACGGCTCCAGCCATTCACAGTGCTGGAGCCCGCAAACCCAGAAGAAAGATCGGGCGACAATGTCAGCCCTCTCAGTGGTGACAGGGCGCCGCTGGAGGTCTTCATTCTTATGTAAGTATTTCATAATGTGCTAATATGTGATGTATACTAGCACATTATGCCATTGTCTTACAGATGTTGTAAGTTTCAAGTTTTATGAATAAACATATGGTTTTAAGCAGTAAAGCACTATGTGCAGTGGTTTCTCTGTTCACATAAATGGCTGAATGTAGACATCATCGGAAGTAACAACATGAAGTAAAAGCGATCAAACATATCGCAACCCCATGAACGGGATAAAAGTTACTCTAGTCCCCAAAGGAGGGGCGCAAGCTCATTGTGACCCGATTTAGGTGGGGGGGTCATAATCCCAAAGTCCAAGTTCATCTGGTGGAGGGAGCACCTATTTACATGCAGTAGGTGTGCACAAAAGGAAGCATATACAGAGAAAGTTAAATATTGAAGATTGAAATATCCTCATGTATAGGATTTCACAACACGCACACGGATTCAATTGATGGGACTTTTCTATGAACTATTGATCATTATTTTTGATATTTGTTGGCACAATTGTGGCTGTTTTATATTATATTTCATTTTTTTTATATATTTTTAATTTTTTAATTAGTGTTTTCACATATTTTCATTTTTTTGTTTTAATATGTTTATGTGGTTAAGTGTCATTATATTATAGCACATCGTGTAGCACGGCACTAATAAGGTAAATTTTTTTTTTTAATTGCTGTGAATCTTACGAAAAATCTAATTACATAATGATACATCTGAAACCAGCACTTACCGAACATAATCACAAATTATCAGTATGCGTAAAATTTGTTTGCCACAATTTCTAGTGCTCGACCAGTAGGTTGGCATGAACAAAAAATGTAAAATGTGTATCTCTTAGGTCTTTTCGATTCATTATATCATCCACAGACAAACCTCACTGCTACATTTTTAAGTATTCATTTCTGATTGTATTCGCCAAAAGATGTTATTCGGTGTTCAGCAATCAAGAGATTTCACTCACCACCAGTCAGACATGTTGCTAAATGGAATGGCATATTGAAACGGAGAAGAAAGCAATGTCTGCCTTTAACATAGCAAATATTTGATTTTATTTACCCTAGGGGCAGATATATTGTTGAATATGCCTCCTGCTGTGTCAGAAATGACAGCTTCAATTAATGTCTTTGCGACAACCAGTCTGAATATGTAACAGGAAGACAAGAACACCAGCTTAGGCAAGGGGACCTTATTTGGTTTAAATATGTAATATCCTGAAGATGTGATCAGCCAGTAGTTTTATTAGCTAATATGCACACTCTGCAATTTAATAAATAAATAGAATCTTCGGGTCCTCTGATTCCATTTATCCGTCAGTGTAATTCTATAAACTGTCAGCGCAGCTCGTTAACACATGCTGTGCCACAGGGGTCCGAGGTCCACCGTGGAATTAATTGCGCTTGCCGACATAAGCCACACACCCTCGACCGCCATTAATCTATTTATGTTTATTAGGTTTCAGGTTTTATTTATTATTTCAAATTCGGTTCGCTGCAAGCTTTCGAGTTAAAGGTTATTTTTAACACATGATTTGTGTAAATGGGGTAGAGTAGCGTGCTTTATTGTAACTGTGACATTTTACAGATATTTCATTAAATGGAATAGATTGTTTGTTCATTTCAGCATAATCCATCATCTTGCGGATCCACTAATCAGCTGACATGTATGGATTGCAAGTGAGATAGAACCCACCTCACTTATTTTCATAATAGACAACGGACATAATCTGGTCAATTTACAGCTACTGATGACCGGAATTGAATCTATTTATCTTGATATTGGTGAAAAGTAAGAAAAGCAAAGATAACACTTTTAATTATGTTCTCAAGTATAAAGCAAGATTACTTTGACGCCTTTAAATGCAAGAAGATGACACGGATGCCTTCAATATGACTATATATACACTTCTGTGCAAAAGTTTTAGGCAGGTGTGAAAAAATGCTGTAAATTAAGAATTCTTTCAGAAATAGAAGTGTTAATAGTTTCATTTTTATAAAATACCAAAATGGAAAGTAAATGAACAGAAGAGAAATCTCAATCAAATCAATATTGGTGTTGCTCTAAAAAAAAGCATCAATTCTTCTAGGTACACTTACACACAGTTTTTGGAAGTTTGCAGGTAGGTTGTTCCAAACATCTTGGATAACTAACTACAGATCTTCTGTGGATGTAAATTTCATACAATATTACCAATTTAACTTTTAGCTCAACCTACACCAAGACTCTTGGAGGGAGGAGACCTCCATGTTCCCCTCCTCATTGGGTGCCAAGTATGGGCCACATAGGAGGCCTACCCCAGGGTAAAGTCTTCTGGGCTACGCTAGGCACCTTGGATAGGGTCACTGCCATACACATGGAGTACCTTTACTTGAACAGATGACTGAATTCTAGTGGACTCTCTACATCAGGGATATGCAATTAGCGACCTCCAGCTGTTGCAAAACTACAAGTCCCATCATGCCTCTGCCTCTGGGTGTCATGCTTGTAGCTGTCAGAGTCTTGCTATGCCTCATGGAACTTGTAGTTCTGCAACAGCTGGAGGTACGCTAATTGCATATCCCTGCTCTACATGTTAATATACACCACTATTGTCACTATTGCATTTAGGAGGGACACGCAGAGCTGATGCCCTCTCCACCTGTCCAGCGTATCTCCACTACCTCACTCCCAGTAACGGAATTGGGTCCCACTGTGCACCTAGCGCGGACTCCATGAACTCTCTTCTTCTGTACCCGTGCACAGACTAGGTACCTCTGCGGCGCTGATCTACTCACGTTGCTATGGGAGATGGACCACTCACAGAGAGAGTTCTGAGAACAGAAGAAGCTGTCCCACCTGCCACAAACACACACTTACGACAGGCTTCTAGAGATACCATTGTTACCCTTGGTAACCACTTGGGTCTTCATACCCCAATGTGTCTTAGCTGACCTGAGCTGTAGACTATGTTTGCAGGTTACTTGCATTGCACCCCTTTAGTAACTTCAGACGAGGCAAGGACAGAGTTTCAAAAGCTTTACTGAAATAACTCAACATGATAATAAAACAAAGGCAAAAGTCTTTTCCTAAACTAATCCCTAACCTCAGCGTACTTGCACAGAAAAGTGTACATTTTTGCCTAACTCCAAGGTGACAGTATCCAGGATGGGCATCTTCAGCGCACATTTCAGATCCCAGAAATCCCCCCTATGCTATGGAAGGCTCCAGAAGCCAGACACACATTAATAGGCACTTTGGACTCGGCATGTTACAGTAGGCTGACAGGACGTACTCTGGCAATAGCAGTGAGAACGACAAAGGCAGCAACGATGACAAACCCCGGGACCCGGACCAATGTCCCTTTTATATTCACACAGGATCAGTGGGTCAGACTCAAGAAGCCCACCAAGAAAATCCCGGGAAACATAATTAACCTCTTGCCGACCACCCGCCATCAGTTTGACGGCGGCACAATGGCACTCCTGTGCGCATCGCCGTAGCTGCACGGCCATAAATCTATCCCCTATTTTGTAGATGCTATAACTTTTGCGCAAACCAATCTATATATACGTTTATTGCGATTTTTTTACCAAGAATATGTATTCTATTCGCCTAAACTGAGGAAGAAATGTGTTTTTTATATATTTTTTTGGGGTATTTATTATAGCAAAAAGTTAAAAATATTGCTTTTATTTAATTTACGTTTTTTTTGTTTATAGTGCAAAAAATAAAAACTGCAGAGGTGATCAAATACCACCAAAAGAAAGCTCAATTTCTGGGAAAAAGAGGACATCATTTTATTTTTTAAAATTTTTAGTTTGGGTACAGCGTCGCACAACTGTGCAATTGTCAGTTAAAGCGACGAAGCACCGTATCGCAGACAAATGGCCTGGTCAGGAAGGGGTAAATTCTTCCGGGGCTGAAGGGGTTAATTCTATCCCTCCCGGCTGGGGCAGCACCTAACTAGGCTGAATAAAGCAAACTTCCTACACTCTTAACTTATTCTAAACCCTTAACCTATCATGAAACCCTAATCCCCAATACAAAGTCTTAAGCCCCTTTCACGCTGAGGCATTTTTCAGGTGCTACAGCGCTAAAAATAGCGACTGTATAGCGCCTGAAAAAAGCGGGTCCTTTCACTCCATTGTGAAAGCCAGAGGGCTTTCACACTGGAGCGGTGCGCTAGCAGGACGGTAAAAAAAGTCCTGCTAGCAGCTTCTTTGGAGCGGTGAAGGAGCGGTGTATTCACCACTCCTAAACTGCTCCTACCCATTGAAATCAATGGGGCAGCGCGGCAATACCGCCGGCAAAGCGCAGCTGCAGCGGTTTTAACCCTTTTTCGGCCGCTAGCGGGGCATTGCTGGAGGGGAAGTTAGTATATTTCCACTGTACCTATTACTCTTCTGTAACCCAAACCTAAACTTAAGACGTAACCTAATTAGACCCCTAAACTAAGTAACATAGCTAAACCTAACTTTGAAAGAACCCTTTTATGTGAGAAAATGTAGGCTGCCATTGTTAAAAATGCTGAAAACTTATTCTGAAATGCTAGTTGCCTATCTGTCTCTGGCTTCTATAATTTGAGTAAAAAAAGAAAAAACAGGAGCCACCGGATCATGAATCAGAATGAAAGTCAGACCAGTGTAGGTGTGGCCTGGGCTCACTGTCAACAGAGGAAGCAAACTCACATGGAAACTGATTGATGCAGCAAGGTATATTAACATAGTAATGTTGAGAGTAACAGCAACTCAGCGGACTGGCACACTCACAATGAACCAGACAAGGAGTAGCAGTGCACACTGTAGACACCAGACAGCATCCGGCAGGGGAGCCCTTTAACAGATAGGCTACTGCTCGATACACAGCGGCAGACCCTACCCTGTCCCTCTTCCACAAGAACCTTTCCCTATGCAAATCTAACTGTCCCTAGCCAGCAGGAGCTCTGTCCATGTCCTACCCACTATGCGAAATGTGCGCCAACCCAAAGGGGACAGTGCTTTTTATAAGATGCCACAAGATCACATTAAAGATGCCTGACAGGTCAATTAGAGTAACAGCATCCAATCGGACAGCTGCTTCCCTGATGAGACCTATGGAGGCCTCAGAGGAACCTGGTTTGCCCTCATCCTCTGGCCTACCTGCAGGGTATGGCCCAGACAGTGCCACCCTTGCATGGAGGCTGAACTGCATCTGCCTACAACGAGAATTTTAAAAGCAGAGATCAGCTATGGAAACCTACATGTTTCCTCGTGCCGGTTTATTTAATACATCTGGTGCCAGGAGTCAGTTCTGGATCTTAAGGGTCTTTTCTACCTAAAGTATCAACATTTTTCTTCTTTAGAGAATACAGGCATTTACAGGATGCCTGAGACACTGCTTACCTGGTCATGCTCTGTGAGATGGGGGTCCACTTTGAGGAACCCTATGGCCAGGCTGTATTTTCATCCCTGGACACTGTGGGCACACAGCCAATGGTACCATAAGCAACTTTGTCATGTTACAATCAAAAACGTAAATGTATTTTATTGGGATTTTATGTGATAGACCAACACAAAGTGGCACATAATTGTGAAGTGGAAGGAAAATGATAAATGGTTTTCAATTTTTTTTTACAAATAAATATCTGAAAAGTGTGACGTGCATTTGTATTCAGCCCCCCTGAGTCAATACTTTGTAGAACCACCTTTTGCTGCAATTACAGCTGCAAGTCTTTTTGGGTATGGCCCATTCTTCTTTGCAAAATAGCGCAAGCTCTGTCAGATTGGATGGAGAGCTTCTGTGAACAGCAATTTTCAAGTCTTGCCACAGATTCTCAATTGGATTTAGGTCTGCACTTTGACTGGGCCATTCTAACACATGAATATGCTTTGATCTAAACCATTCCATTGTAGCTCTGGCTGTATGTTTAGGGTTGTTGTCCTGCTGGAATGTGAACCTCTGCCCCAGTCTCAAGTCTTTTGCAAAATCTAACAGGTTTTCTTCTAAGATTGCCCTGTATTTGGCTCCATCCATCTTCCCATAAACTCTGACCAGCTTCCCTGTCTCTGATGAAGAAAAACATCCCCACAACATGATGCTGCTGCCACCACCATGTTTCATGATGGGGATGGTGTGTTCAGGGTGATGTGCAGTGTTCGTTTTTTTCCACCACAAATAGCGTTTTGCTTTTAGGCCAAAAAGTAAAATTTTGGTCTCATCTGACCAGAGCACCTTCTTCCACATGTTTGCTGTGTCCCCCACATGGCTTCTCACAAACTGCAAACAGGACTTCTTATGGCTTTCTTTCAACATTGGCTTTCTTCTTTCCACTCTTCTATAAAGGCCAGATTTGTGGAGAGCATGACTAATAGTTGTCCTGTGGACAGATTCTCCCACCTGAGCTGTGTATCTCTGCAGCTCCTCCAGAGTTCCCATGGCTGCTTCTCTGATTAATACTCTCCTTGCCCAGCCTGTCAGTTTAGGTGGACAGTCATGTCTTGGTAGGTTTGCAGTTGTGCCATACTCTTTCCATTTTCAGATGATGAATTGAACAGTGCTCGGTGAGATGTTCAAAACTTGAGATATTTTATTTTTTTTAAAACCTAACCCTGCTTTAAACTTCTCCACAACTTTATCCCTGACCTGTCTGGTGTGTTCTTTGGCCTTTATGATGCTGTTTGCTCACTAAGGTTCTCTAACAAACCTGTGAGGGCTTCACAGAACAGCTATATTTATACTGAGATTAAATTACACACAGGTGGACTCTATTTACTAATTAGGTGACTTCTGAAGGCAATTGGGTCCACTAGTTTTAGATAGTGGTATCAGAGTAAAGGGAGCTGAATACAAATGCATACCACACTTTTCACATATTTATTTGTAAAAAATGTTGAAAACCATTTATCATTTTTCTTCCACTTCACAATTATGTTCCACTTTGTGTTGGTCTATCACATAAAATCAGAATAAAATACATTTACGTTTTTGGTTGTAACATAACAAAATGTGGAAAATTTCAAGGCGTATGAGTACTTTTCTAAGGCCCTGTATCTATCCTTTTTTCTTCTTTGATTTTTATTTATGTGGTACCCATGGATTTGTATGAGCCTGTATTGATATTAGATATGTGAGCTCTGCCGCCTGTAGGCAACCATGTGCCTCATGGTAAATTAGGTCCTGCCAAGTAGTCCTCCCACATGTACACCATGGCCTGACTGTTTCACTGAGCTTAGGTACCGTATATACACGATACGATACGATACATTTTCTGCAGCAGAGAATGACATTTTCCGACCCGACTTTGGGGCCCCGTATCTCGGGGGCCACTTGATGCTAGGAACCACTACAACATATCCAAAGATGGGGTTCCTAGCAACAAATGGCCCCAAGATACGGGGGCGCAAAGTCGGTTTGGAAAATGTCATTCTCTGCTGCAGAAAAGTGCTTGACATTTTCTGACCCGATTTTGGGGCCCCGTATCTCGGGGCCACTTGGTGCTAGGAACCCTAAATTTGGTGTGCAAACCCAGTGGAACCAACACTACAACATATCCAGATGGGGTTCCTAGCACCAAGTGACCCCGGGGGCCCCAAAATCGATCAACTGTGTCCATCTGCAGCAATATCATTTCGGGACCCTTTGGGTCCAGAGACCCCAAATTTTGTCTGCAGCTAGGGGGCATCTAGGAACCCTTAACTACCAAGTTTGAATTTTGGGGGACCTATGGCTGCAAATGGGCACAGTGAGGCATGCAAATGGGCACAGTGAGGCTGCAAATGGGCATTGTTGACACTCTTTTTCACTTACAGTAGTTGTGCATTTCTCACCCTAGGCTTATACTCGAGTCAATGCGTTTTCCCAGTTTTTTGTGGTAATATTAGGTGCCTCGGCTTATATTCGGGTCGGCTTATACTCGAGTATATACGGTATCTGTATGGTCCATATTCATATTTGGGGGCTTGCCCTCAGCAATACAGCACAGAGGAAGGCACTGGACAGGGCAAACACTTTGGCATCCCCGAGCACTGCTACCTTTGTGGCAGACAGGTGTACACATTCACATTTACAGTTTTGCTAATTGCTGACATGAAATTTGGCCTGAGAGTACAGTTATCCTTTAAGAAGTCCTGATGTAATTTGCTAAACAGCTTTGGAAAGATAATCACTGGAATGTGGTTGCTATGGGATAGTTGACACCATCTTTTAAGTTTTATTCAGTTAATTCTATCTAGAGAGCATAACGTTTCCTAGTTTTCACCGCAGAGGATTGTTTTGCTGAAGCACAGAGTGGAGACGCTTTAATCCTCCATGTCTATGTAGAAGATGCTTATTGCAAACAGATGACTGCATGCTGTTTCAGTGCAAACAAGCCTTACAGTCTCCGGTTAATGGTGGGAAACATGAAGGGTAAACAAAGCTCTCTGTTGGCCCTTTCCATTCCCAGGAATCACCAGCACCGAACTGTGTTTTTAAATCTTCACTTCTAGAACAAATTGATTTCTCGCTTGGCTATAACTTTTCTTATAGATGCCGCGCCTGTTAAAACTCAAAGGCACCCAGGTGCTGCGGGCAGTATCTGTTCCCTAAGGTGTCACATGATGGAACCACTGCAGCGCCCAACTCGATTCTCAGTGGTAGGCACTGAAGAAGTTAAAATTATTTGAGGAAGAAAAAAAAAATCCCAACAGTTATAATGAATATACTGTATATCTGTACAATATATCCATTTCTCTGTAGCTAGCTATTGGATCTATAAGTGCCCCCCAGGCTATACACATGCTTTGCACTGACAATAGTGATACCAATTTTCAAAGATGTCATTTTCTTCTTTATTTCATATAGAGCCTCCTGGCTTCTGGTTAATCTATAGAGCATACTGATGAAATGTATCTCTTTTGTAAATGCTGATTCCAGAGGTGTCACCTATCTATAAAGATCCTCTGAGCAACTTCTCAGTTCATTTGCGTCAGTTTAATGCACAGGTGAAAATAATGCAGTCGATTTTGTTCTGTGAATAGATTTTGCCAGCTAATATAGATTTTTTTGTTTATAAAGTAGAGAAAAAAAAGTTCTTTATACTAGTGGAGAACTTGCCTCTAATGACCAATCATTTTTCTAATAAATAGGAACTGGTTCTGGACAGCCGCACTCCAAAAAAATGCCTTTTGTTAAAAAAAAAAACACAAAATCCAAAAATACATGCCACAGCTGAACAGGAAAGCTGACGTGTTTGACACTACAAACAGTGCTTAATCATTTTTCTATGCCCTGGAAAATGAATAAGGAATATGATTAAACTAGTGGAGAACTTGCCTCTAATGACCAATCATTTTTCTAATAAATAGGAAATGGTTCTGAACAGCCGCACTCCAAAAAAATGCCTTTTATTAAAAAAAAAAAAAAAACACAAAATCCAAAAATACATGCCACAGCAGAACAGGAAAGCTGACGCGTTTGACACTACAAACAGTGCTTAATAATTTTTCTATGCCCTAGAAAATGAACAAGGAATATGATCAACCACTTCAGCCCTGGAAGATTTTACCCCTTTCCTGACCAGAGCACTTTTTTGGGATGCGGCACTGCGTCGCTTTAACTGACAATTTGGACATTTTCACTTAGGGGTGTACTCACTTTTGTTGCCAGTAGTTTAGACATTAATGTCTATGTGTTGAGTTATTTTGAGTGGACAGCAAATTTACACTGTAATACAAGCTGTACATCCACTACTTTACATTGTAGCAAAGTGTAATTTCTTCAGTGTTGTCACATGAAAAGATAGAATAAAATATTTACAAAAATGTGAGGGGTGTACTAATTTTTGTGAGATACTGTATATATATATATATATATATATATATATATATATATATATATATATATATATATGTATATAGATATATATATATATACTGTATATAGATATATCTATATATCTATATAAGTATAGATAGATAGACATATATACAGTATATATATATATATACAGTATATATATATATATATATATATATATATATATATATTTATATATATATATATTTATATATTTTTTTTTACCATTTCATTTTATTATTATTTTAACACTGTCTTTAGGCTTGTGTTTTTCTTTTTAAAAACATTTTCTCAGCCAGTTTAATTTATGTGTAAAAAAGAACAAAAAAAAGTTTACACAGAAAAATACATTTACAATTCTGAAAATGTCATACAACATTACCAAATTACCTTTGAACTCAACCTACTCGAAATCTCTCTTATATTACCTTTGAACTCAACCTACTCCAAGTCTCTTAGGCTGGGTTCACATGTGTGCAAATTGGATGTGGTTTCCCAGGATCCAATTCGCATGACATGCAAGTGTGACTGGCTCTTAATGGAGCCGGTTCACACATGTCCGGAGCGACTGTGGTGCACATTTCAAAAGGGTCCTGTAGGTCTGGTTCAGATGCGAATTCAGTTAAAAATTCAGGCCTGATTTGCACCTGAACCAGTGAACAGGAACACACCGGACCCTATGCTGGGAACAGCGGCTGCACATATGTGAACCCGGCCTTAACTCATCCTGAACCCTAAACCTATCATGACTAACTAACTAACCCTAATCCCTAATACATATAGGGTGAACTTCCACTTTATTGAAAACTGTAATGCCGCGTACACACGGTAGGACTTTCCGGCAGAAAAAGTCAGACGGAATCTTTTCATTGGATATTCCGATCGTGTGTATGCCTCATCTGACTTTTTTTTTTCTCGAAAATTCTGACGGACCTAGAAATAGAACATGTTTTAAATATTTCCGACGGAACCAATTCCTATTGGGAAAATCGCTCGTCTGTATGGTGTTCCGACGTACCAAAAACTATGCATGCTCTGAAGCAATTACGAGACGGGAGCTATTGGCTACTTGCTATTGAACTTCCTTTTTCTAGTCATGTCGTACGTGTTGTACGTCACCGCGTTCTAGACGGTCGGACTTTGGTGTGATCATGTGTAGGCAAGACTGTTTCAGCGGAACTCCGTCGGAAAAACCTTTGGAGTTTATTTCGACGGTCATGTATTCGCGGCATTAGACCTTATTTCCTCTACTCGAATGCGTTGCTGTTCATTATTTTGCATGTTACCAAATGCTATGTAAAGACAGCCCATTCCTTTTGAATCGTCTGAAAACACGCCACAAAACATCAGCCAATAAAAACATACTTTTTTAACACACCAAAAAGAACACATAGTTTCCATCTGTGCATTGGGGTGCCCTGTTACGCATATGTGATGGGTTGTGCTTGCAAAATGTGTTGGGGTGCCCTTCAAAATTATTGGCAATGCACTCTTTTACTGTGTATTGTGCAAAACGTATACTACCATGTGTTACCACAACATGCAGATGTGATGCCAACCTCAACCATATACAAGCAAAAAGTTCCTATGCACATTTAAACAAACTCTAAAACCTTAAATATTATAGCATTAAACTCCTGAGTGACAGTAATTATAAGTTTGCATAGCTGTAAAGAGTTTAAGAATAAACTAAACTAAAATAAGTGGATATTAGTTATTATTTCAAAGCAACTCCAATTTAAAAAACTAAGTTTTGATCATGTTTTTTTACTAAATAATACTATATTTTATGGTACAAATCATGAAAACAAATTAGAAGCAAGAATTCTTTGGGAATACAAATGTCCACATACAAAGATATTTTATGAAGATTTGTGTGTGGACAGCACAGCAGGGAAGAAACCTGCAAAATATCTAATCCCCCTAATTTATATCTAATCTATGTATGTAGAACAGGCAAGTACAATGTGGTATATGTAGGTAAACCCCAGACAATATGTTTGTACCCAGAGTAACGGCTGCTATGAGTAGACCACACATACTGATAAGTGGTTGGGGACAGAGGCGTGGAGTCTATGCTAGTCAAGCTTACTTTCTAGGCAAAAGAGCCCTGCTTTTTATGCTGAAAGATATATATTCATAAATAATGCTGAATTCATAGGATATCTAAGAGAAATAACGTTAAATAAATAGCTTTTGGTATTATTACATTAATTTCTACTTTATATTACCTACTGCGTATACATACAGTACATATATATATATATATATATATATATATATATATATATATATATATATACAGTACCTCACAAAAGTGAGTACAACCCCTCACATTTTTGTAAATATTTTATTATATCTTTTCATGTGACAACACTAAAGAAATTACACTTTGCTACAATGTAAAGTAGTGAGTGTACAGCTTGTATAACAGTGTAAATTTGCTGTCCCCTCAAAATAACTCAACAGAGCCATTAATGTCTAAACCGCTGGCAACAAAAGTGAGTACACCCCTAAGTAAAAAGGTCCAAATTGAGCCCAATTATCCATTTTCCCTCCCTGGTGTCATGTGACTTGTTAGTGTTACAAGGTCTTAGGTGTGAATGGGGAGCATGTGTGTTAAATTTGGTGTTATCGCTCTCACTCTCATACTGGTCACTGGAAGTTCAACATGGCACCTCATGGCAAAGAACTCGCTGAGGATATGAAAAAAATAATTGTTGCTCTACATAAAGATGGCCTAGGCTATAAGAAGATTGCCAAGACC